>LR778284.1:2501245-2601245 GCA_902810595.1 Coregonus sp. 'balchen'
CCCTCCAAAAAGTGGAGGGGGAAAAGAAAAGGGGGGGGGCCTCATAAAAGTATGACGGTCCTTTTTCCAAAAAAGGGTAAAACATGGCAAAACAGGAATTTACAAAACATGGCTATAAAAGGAAAAACCAGGAAATAAAAAAGGGCTTATCGGAAAGGCCGGGTAAAAAAGGGGAAATTACAATTGTAATACAGGAATAAATCCCGCAGCATTCGGGGAAAAAAGGTAAAAATGGCTTATACAGGGAAGAATAATGGCTTCAGGGGTAAGGTAATAAAGGGCCCTAAAAACGGGAATACCGAAAAACTGGTATTCGGGGTAAAGGTATAAAAATGGCTATTACAATAATTAAACAGGGCATTAAGGGACCCCAAAAACAGGTATAAAGGATACCAGGTAATAAAGGCAAAGAAGTACCGGTTTAAAAAATAAAAATTTAAAAATTAAATTAAAATATTAAAGGGGAAAAAGGGGTCTGGTCGTTTGGGGGGGAGAAAATTTGGAAAAAAAAGTACGTTACTGATCAAAGGCGGGGTTTAAAGGAAATCCTGGCTAATAAGGAAGCTATTGAGGTTCGGGGGAAAAAGTTCCGGCCCGGGAAGAGGTTTTCCAAAAAGGTTTAAAAACGGGGAATCAAAGAAGTATGATTTATTCAGGTTAAAAAGGAATAAAGGCCGGGAATATAGTACAGGTTCATGTAAAAGGAATAAGGATTAAAGGTACTGATCCAAAAAGGCAGGATATAAGGATCTAGTTATGTTTTCAAAAGGCAGGTTTTAAAAATTAAAAATTCAGGTTTAAATTTTCCCAAAGGCCAGTATAGTTCCTAGGTTCTGACCCCAAAGGCCAGATTGAGGTATCCTAGGTTATGACCCAAAAGGGCCATATAAATTCCAGGTTTGACCCCAAAAGGGCAGAATGGGATCCTAGGTTACTGATCCCAAAGGCCAGATATGATTCCTGGGGTTTACTGATCCCAAGGCCAAAGATCCTAGGTTACTGACCCAAAGGCCAGTATAGGTATCCTATTCCTGATCCCAAAGGGCCATATGAGGTATCCTAGGTTACTGATCCCCAAAGGCCCCGATATAGTTCCTGGGTTTACTGATCCCAAAGGCCAGTTGATATCCTGGTTACTGATCCCAAGGCCAGATTGAGGTACCTGGGTTATGACCCCAAAAGGCCAAAATTGGGGTATCCTAGTTTGACCAAAAAGGCCAATATGAGGTATCCTGGGTTTTACATCCCAAAGCCCAATATAGGTATCCTGGTTTGACCCCAAAGGCCAGATAGCGTATCCTGGGTTACTCCCCAAACGTTTGGGTTCCTTAAAAAAACCATAAATTCCTTTTGACCCAAGGCAATATGATTTATCCCGGGAACCCCAAAGGGCCGGACGTCCTGGGTTCGACCCCAAAAGGGCCGATTTCCCTGGTTCATCCCAAAAGCCAGAGGTACCAGTTTATATAAAAAAAAAAGGTTTCCCCTTTTAAACCCCAAACCCGTTGTTACCCTTTCTGTCCCCCCGTTAGTTTATTTAGATAAAGGCCCCTTTTTGGGTTTTAGATCCCCTTTTAATAAGGTTAGAAAAAGGGCCTTTTTACCTGGGCCCCAAAGGGAAAGAGGCCAACAAAAAACCCCAAAAACAACTTTCCCCTTTTACAAGGGGCCCTTTGGGAAAGGGGGGGGGGCCCAGGGCCCAACAAAAGGAGGGAACACATCATTTAAAAAGGGGTTTTCCCCGGGAAAAAAGGGGAAAAGGTGGTCGTATTTTGAAAAAAAGGTTTTAAATTTTAAAAAAAACAAAACCTTTTTTGTTCCGTTCCCCGAAAGGAAAAAAGGGGGGAGGGGGGGGTTAAAAAGGGAAACCTCTTTGGGGGGGGGGGGAAGGGAAAAGAGAGGGAACCCAACTAACCTTTACATTTTTCCTGTACGAAGGAGGGGGGGAAAGGGGGGGGGAGGGGGGGGGGGGGGGGGGGGGTTTTTTTTCCTTGGGGGGGGGGGGGGGGGGGGGCGGGGTGGCGGTTTGGGGGGCCCTTTTTGGGGGAGGGGGGGGGGGGGGGGGGGCCCCTTTTGTGGGGGGGGGTTTTTTTTTGTGGGGGGGGGGGGGGGGGGGGGGGGGGGGGGGTTGGGGGACCTTTTTGTGAGACAGGAAAGAGGGGAACTAACTACAGGTTAATCCACACAAAACTCCTTAGCCCTAATGTCCCTTTACTCACACCCCCCCTGTGGAACAGGGGCCCCATGGGACTGGAGAGGAGGAGAGAGGGGGGGGGGGCAGCCTTCATGAGGTAGCAGAGGAAGGGGAAGGACTGCTCACACACAGAGAGACTGCTTGCCCAGTGGGTAATCATTAGACTAATACAAACATATACAGAGGCTTCATCTTTCAATGCGAATTGTCTTTGGGTTCTGCTTGTGTCTCCTCTGATCTTAGATACAATACAATGACATTACCTGTAGACATATTAAATAGCTTTGTTGTTTTTACCTGGTAATCATTTGACTCATACTAACATTACAGAGGCTCCATCTTCATAATGCCAACTGTCTGTGGGCTGGCGTGTAGCCAGACTATCCTCTGCTCTGTTGCCATCTGCACTAGAGCATACATTAAGGGATTGATGCTGTGCCGCCTGGGCACGAGCAATGATGTAATGCAGATGGCCAGCGGATACGCTGTATCGATGCTGAGTGTTGGTGTGTGTGTGTGTGTGTGTGTGTGTGTGTGTGTGTTTGTGTGTGTGTGTGTTTGTAAATAACACCATCAGACAACTGACAGGGGACCCATGTTTACAAACTAAGACTATCATTTATCAGTGAATGTCCGTCATGGTACATGTTGCAGATGGGTCACAAAGACAAGACATGCCACAGCAGAGAGATGATCCAATATCTAGAGAGAGCATCGACCACACGACATTCCAATACTATAAACACCCACATTAGACCTGCTTCTGGTTCTGCCGAGAGAAGTAGCCTAGCCGTCACATAACTCAGATGATCTTTATTCGTCTATGTTTATATAGATCGGCCAATGAAATGAAGAACCGAGAGTCTGCGACCACAAATGCAGCGGCAGCAGCACAACACTTGATTTAAAATGGTGTGTTTCTTTGTAAATATGACAAAGTTTTAGATCAATACAGAATGTTATCCACAGAGGGGGGGACACTACGGTATCAGAAACCATTACAATGTCTGAATAAGACTACTCACCGACACAGACCAAAGCGAACCGTATTAATAACCATATGACCAGGAGAAGCCCCGGCGCTCCGATCCGATCCATCATTCCAGCAGCCCAGGTCGTTCTTTTGTCATCTTGGGGGTAATTTCCGTAACATCTGTCGCGATAGCCTCCGAATATTTTCCGTGACCTTTGCAGATGTCATGAACCCCCAAGTCCCCTCTCTGTAGATAAAATAACTAGGACGTGGGTAAATTATGTTTGTAGCGCAATAATAAGCTAGATAAGCTACTCAGAGGCAGCCCACTGGGACAATGTGATACAGCGAAAGGAGGAGATGTGATCGTACATCGTCGGTCTCTGCTTGAATGGCTCGTTTGGTTTCCGCTTTGATTTGTATCCTCAAGGAAGGGAAAAGTCTCTGCGTTTGTGAGACAGACGACGAAGGCACTTCGGCAATGCAGTTACGACTGTCCCGTCCGTCACAGCTTTTCTAGTTGCTTTATTTCGGTTTGGACTGTTCAATAGCTGTATTATACGCCGTGCACTGCCGAGTATTTTCATCTCGCTTTATGCACTATCCTGTGCATGCAAGTGGAAAATGGTGCAGTGAACATTTACCGTGTAGTAACGCGTTGTCTGTCATATTAAGTTCAAACCAAAATCTTAGTTTTTGCAGTCGCTGCAGTTTGGTATGCCGAGCAGATCCTTCTTTGAATGTAACCATTTCCCCCATCCCGTGCAATTAGGTCTTCATTGAATACGTCATTATAATGTTTTCGTCAAATCCTGCCTCCGAATGGCCGGATGGTGGTATTACATATTCGCGCCAGTGATTCTATTCAAATCAAATCAAATCAATTTGTATTTGTCACATGCGCTGAATACAACATGTGTAGACTTTACCGTGAAATGCTTACTTACAAGCCCTTAACCAAGAATGCAGTTTTAAGAAAATTAGAGTTAAGAAAATATTTACTAAATAAAGTTTTAAAAAATGTAACACAATAAAATAACAATAACGAGGCTATATACAGGGGGTACCGGTACCGATTCAATGTGCGGGGGTTCAGGTTAGTTGAGGTAATTGAGGTAATATGTACATGTAGGTAGGGGTAAAGTGAATGCAAATAGTCCGGGTGGCCATTTGATTAATTATTCAGCAGTCTTATGGTGTGCCCTGTCTTGGTGTGTTTGGACCATGATAGTTTGTTGGTGATGTGGACACCAAGGAACTTGAAGCTCTCGACCCGCTCCACTACAGCCCCGTCGATGTGAATGGGGGCGTGTTCGGCTCTCCTTTTCCTGTAGTCCACGATCATCTCCTTTGTCTTGATCACGTTGAGGGAGAGGTTGTTGTCCTGGCACCACACTGCCAGGTCTCTGACCTCCCTATAGGCTGTTTCATCATTGTTGGTGATCAGGCCTACCACCATTGTGTCGTCAGCAAACTTAATGATGGTGTTGGAGTCGTGCTTGGCCACGCAGTCGTGGGTGAACAGGGTATACAGGAGGGGACTAAGCACGCACCCCTGAGGGGCCTCCGTGTTGAGGATCAGCGGGGCAGATGTGTTGTTGCCTACTCTTACCACCTGGGGGCGGCCCGTCAGGAATTCCAGGATCCAGTTGCAGAGGGAGGTGTTTAGTCCCAGGGTCCTTAGCTTAGTGATGAGCTTTGTCGGCACTATGGTGTTGAACGCTGAGCTGTAATCAATGAACAGCATTCTCACGTAGGTGTTCCTTTTTTGTCCAAGTGGGAAAGGGCAGTGTGGAGTGTAATTGAGATTGTGTCATATGTGGATCTGTTGGGACGGTGTGCGATTTGGAGTGGGTCTAGGGTTTCCGGGATGATGGTGTTGATGTGAGCCATGACCAGCCTTTCAAAGCTCTTCATGGCTACCGACGTGAGTGCTACGGGGCAGTAGACGTTTAGGCAGGTTACCTTGGCGTTCTTGAGCACAGGGACTATGGTGGTCTGCTTGAAACATGTAGGTATTACAGACTCGGTCAGGGAGAGGTTGAAAATGTCAGTGAAGACACCTGCCAGTTGGTCCGCGGATGTTCGGAGTACACATCCTGGTAATCAGTCTGGCCCCGCGGCCTTGTGAATGTTGACCTGTTTAAAGGTCTTGCTCACATCGGCTACGGAGAGCGTGATCACACAGTCGTCCGGAACAGCTGGTGCTCTCATGCGTGCTTCAGTGTTGCTTGCCTCGAAGCGAGCATGAAAGGCATTTAGCCCATCTGGTAGGCTCGCGTCACTGGGCAGCTCGCGGCTGGGTTTCCCTTTGTAGTCTGTAATAGTTTGCAACAACTGACGAGCGTCAGAGCCGGTGTAGTAGGATTCAATCTTAGTCCTGTATTGACTCTTTGCCTGTTTGATGGTTCGTCTGAAGGCATAGCGGAATTTCTTATAAGCGTCCGGATTAGTGTCCCGCTCCTTGAAAGTGGCAGCTCTCCCCCTTTAGCTCGGTGCGGATGTTGCCTGTAATCCATGGCTTCTGGTTGGGGTCTGTACGTACAGTCACTGTGGGGAGGACTTCATCAATGCACTTATTGATGAAGCCGGTGACTGAGGTGGTATACTCCTCAATGCCATCGGATTAATCCCGGAACATATTCCAGTCTGTGCTAGCAAAACAGTCCTGTAGTTTAGCATCCGCGTCATCTGACCACTTCCTTATTAACTGAGTCACTGGTGCTTCCTGCTTTAGTTTTTAGAATTATGGCTAGATTTGCCATATGGAGGACGAGGGAGAGCTTTATACGAGTCTCTGTGTGTGGAGTAAAGGTGGTCTAGAGTTTTTTTTTCCTCTGGTTGCACATGTGACAAGCTGGTAGAAATTAGGCAAAACGGATTTTAAATTTGCCTGTATTAAAGTCCAGTGCCACTAGGAGCGCCGCTTCTGGATGTGCATTTTATTGTCATCGGTTTGTGGTGGTAAATAGACAGCTACGAACAATATAGATGAAAACTATCTTGGTATTCGCCCTGTTGAACTGAAATTCGGTTTAATTAGTTACTAAAATGCTGGACCATGTAATTTTATGCAACATATCATTACGAGCGGTCTGCGGGAAGGCAGGGAGGTATCCTCGTCTTCACGGTTGCCAAAGCTTGGAGATCCTTGAGAAGAGGTGGTAATTTAACAACTAAACAAAAAAGGCACTGCTGAGATTCGAACTCAGGATCTCCTGTTTACTAGACAGGCGCTTTAACCAACTAAGCCACAGCGCCGCCGAATCCTGGAAGAAATAATAGGGTAAATGTCTTTACAGTTGGCAAAATGTGGAGTTCCTTGAGGGTAGGCGCCACACTCTCCAAAGGTCGTTTTTTTCCCCTTAATCATATCACAATCACCTTTTACCAGTTGAATGTTGACACAAATATAATCCTTTTTGTATTCAAGTACCAAAATACCAACACATTTCAAAATTGATAAGTAGATGCAAAAATGTAATTTAAGCCTGTGTTGCCTGGCCTTTTAAAAAGAGTCTAACTTTCAGCGGAAAGTACCAAAATACCAACACATTTCAAAATTGATAAGTAGATGCAAAAATGTAATTTAAGCCTGTGGTGCCTGCCCTTTTAAAAATAGTTTAACTTTCACAAAAGGCTCCGCTGAGATTCGAACTCAGGATCTCCTGTTTACTAGACAGGCGCTTTAACCAACTAAGCCACGGCGCCGGTGATTCCGAATCCAGAAGGAAATAATAAGCTAAATGTCTTTACTGTTGGCAAAATGTGGAGTTCTTTGAGGGTAGGCGCCACACTCTCCAAATGTCGTTTTTTTCCCTTAATCATATTACAATCACCTTTTACCAGTTGAATGTTGACACAAATATAATCCTTTTTGTATTAAAGTACCAAAATACCAACACATTTCAAAATTGATAGGTAGATGCAAAAATGTAATTTAAGCCTGTGGTGCCTGGCCTTTTAAAAAGAGTCTAACTTTTCACAAAAGGCTCCGCTGAGATTCGAACTCAGGATCTCCTGTTTACTAGACAGGCGCTTTAACCAACTAAGCCACGGCGCCGGTGATTTTATCAGGGAAAAAAGGTCTTATGTTTCAACCATTTATGTCTCAACCCTCGATAAAAAGCAATCCCAAACCTCGATTAAAAAAGCGAATCATGCATTTCAATCGGGTAATTTACATTTCCGACGGTGTTGCATCTTTAGTTAATTACTCAGGCGAGCTTCATTGCAGAACATAAATTAAGCAGTAATGACGTTTACGTTTCAAAACATTTACTAGCCCGCACAGTGTGTTCGGTCATAACATAGTCACCCCAGACTCCACCTGTGTGTCAAATGTCGTAGTAAATATATAATGTTATAGCTTGGTCTGACTAAAATCTTGTGCATAACCCATCTTGTGTTGGGCCTTTGGATTTAATACAATGCACAAAGACTTCTATCTTGTCGGCCTTATCAGCAGGTGGCTATGGACAACACCCACGCCATAGGTCTCTCAGTTCTCCCAAACTCACGAGTTATTGCTCTGAGGACATACACACACACACACCCCCACACACACACACATACACACACACACACACACACACATCATCATTGTTAAACATACACACATACACACACACACACATACACACACACACACACACACATACACACACGCACACACACACACACACACATCATCATTGTTAAGCACACACACACAAAAACCCCCTTCTCTTAGGCTGAACATCTGAAGACAGAGAACCCGACTCAGAGCCAATGCAATGGAAGTGACCTCGACCAACTCATCAGGACCAATCAGAAGATCAGAACTACTAGAATCAACCTACTTTATTTTATTGTATAAAATGTCAGCACACAATGTTTAGGGGCTCGCTCTCAGATATCTCCCTACGAGGTTGACGAACGGGTCCGTGCACGCTATTTTCAGATATCTTTACCTCTGAATAAACTGCCTTATATTATACAATTATCCACCTTGTCCAAAAGTCTCTACTTGGTCTCCGTTCTCCAGTAAACTTGTGATTATCAACACAAATCAAATCAAAATGTATTTGTCACATGCTTCGTAAACAACAGGTGAGTAACAGTAAAACGCTTCCTTACGGCCTTCCCAACAATGAAGAGAAATAATAGAAAAATCATAAGACGAGGAATAAATCCACAATGATCTGGGGTGTCGTGCTGCCCAGATCCCTCACTCTTTTCAATTTCACTCAACAATACACGGAGCTGGTAAAACCATTTCTGGGGGGATTCATTCTGATCAATTATAAATAAATTATATTTAATTACCACCGAAAATCTAAAATATTATACAATCTGCGAACGTTACCAAGGTTACGTTTTAGTAAATGCTATTCAGCTACCCTAAGTTGGTTTGCTATCTAGCCTGCTCCTGTATGTAACCAGTTTACAGGACGGTCACCTCATACCATTCGGTAACCTAACAGTAGCATTCACTTTCAGTGGGGGGAGCTGTCGTAGTGTCACCTGATTTTCTTTTGACTAGCTAGCTTGGTAGCTATATTATTATGCCAGCTAAATTAGCTAATGCTTTGATATCCAGGGGACGAACTTTGTCATAAACATGTCTTGCCATAGCCCCACGGGGGGCCAGTATGAAAATGTATGCACTAACTGTAAGTCGCTCTGGATAAGAGCGTCTGCTAAATGACTAAATTGTAAATGTACAGTGGGGAAAAAAAGTATTTAGTCAGCCACCAATTATGCAAGTTCTCCCACTTAAAAAGATGAGAGAGGCCTGTAATTTTCATCATAGGTACACGTCAACTATGACAGACAAAATGAGAATTTTTTTTCTCCAGAAAATCACATTGTAGGATTTTTAATGAATTGATTTGCAAATTATGGTGGAAAATAAGTATTTGGTCAATAACAAAAGTTTCTCAATACTTTGTTATATACCCTTTGTTGGCAATGACACAGGTCAAACGTTTTCTGTAAGTCTTCACAAGGTTTTCACACACTGTTGCTGGTATTTTGGCCCATTCCTCCATGCAGATCTCCTCTAGAGCAGTGATGTTTTGGGGCTGTCGCTGGGCAACACAGACTTTCAACTCCCTCCAAAGATTTTCTATGGGGTTGAGATCTGGAGACTGGCTAGGCCACTCCAGGACCTTGAAATGCTTCTTACGAAGCCACTCCTTCGTTGCCCGGGCGGTGTGTTTGGGATCATTGTCATGCTGAAAGACCCAGCCACGTTTCATCTTCAATGCCCTTGCTGATGGAAGGAGGTTTTCACTCAAAATCTCACGATACATGGCCCCATTCATTCTTTACTTTACACGGATCAGTCGTCCTGGTCCCTTAGCAGAAAAACAGCCCCAAAGCATGATGTTTCCACCCCCATGCTTCACAGTAGGTATGGTGTTCTTTGGATGCAACTCAGCATTCTTTGTCCTCCAAACACGACGAGTTGAGTTTTTACCAAAAAGTTATACTTTGGTTTCATCTGACCATATGACATTCTCCAAATCCTCTTCTGGATCATCCAAATGCACTCTAGCAAACTTCAGACAGGCCTGGACATGTACTGGCTTAAGCAGGGGGACACGTCTGGCACTGCAGGATTTGAGTCCCTGGCGGCGTAGTGTGTTACTGATGGTAGGCTTTGTTACTTTGGTCCCAGCTCTCTGCAGGTCATTCACTAGGTCCTCCCGTGTGGTTCTGGGATTTTTGCTCACCGTTCTTGTGATCATTTTGACCCCACGGGGTGAGATCTTGCATGGAGCCCCAGATCGAGGGAGATTATCAGTGGTCTTGTATGTCTTCCATTTCCTAATAATTGCTCCCACAGTTGATTTCTTCAAACCAAGCTGCTTACCTATTGCAGATTCAGTCTTCCCAGCCTGGTGCAGGTCTACAATTTTGTTTCTGGTGTCCTTTGACAGCTCTTTGGTCTTGGCCATAGTGGAGTTTGGAGTGTGACTGTTTGAGGTTGTGGACAGGTGTCTTTTATACTGATAACAAGTTCAAACAGGTGCCATTAATACAGGTAACGAGTGGAGGACAGAGGAGCCTCTTAAAGAAGAAGTTACAGGTCTGTGAGAGCCAGAAATCTTGCTTGTTTGTAGGTGACAAATACTTATTTTCCACCATAATGTGCAAATAATCAATGTGATTTTCTGGATTTTTTTTCTCATTTTGTCTGTCATAGTTGACGTGTACCTATGATGAAAATTACAGGCCTCTCTCATCTTTTTAAGTGGGAGAACTTGCACAACTGGTGGCTGACTAAATACTTTTTTCCCCCACCGTAATAGCTATGTTACCTATATATGTATTCGTTTATTCATTAAAATCAGTCAGTCCATGATATAGCCTAGCTGATATAGCCTAGCTGATATAGCCTAGCTGATATAGCCTAGCTGATATAGCCTAGCTGATATAGCCTAGCTGATATAGCCTAGCTGATATAGCCTAGCTGATATAGCCTAGCTGATATAGCCTAGCTGATATAGCCTAGCTGATATAGCCTAGCTGATATAGGCTAAGTTGACTAATTTGTCATGATGCTTGATTAGCCTACTGCCAAATGTCCCAATAACACCATTCATTCGGACTCTATTAGCCTAGTTTACATGAAGTTTGCTATGTATAGCTAATTGTTTGTTCTTGTGGTAGTGTGATACATTCGTCCTGTTGGTTTCAGATGTCTAAAAATACCCAAAAAGGGAGTGGATGTCCCGCTTTGGGGACATTTGCCACCGCAGGGGTTTGGCCTGCCGATGCGGGCAACAGGCCATCTCCAAGGCAGAAGAGGTGGTATGAATTCGTTCTGAAGGTATGTATTATGACGAGATAATGGCCATGCATAGGTATTATGAGGAGATAATGGCCATGCATAGGTATTATGAGGAGATAATGGCCATGCATAGGTATTATGACGAGATAATGGCCATGCATAGGTATTATGAGGAGATAATGGCCATGCATAGGTATTATGAGGAGATAATGGCCATGCATAGGTATTATGACGAGATAATGGCCATGCATAGGTATTATGACGAGATAATGGCCATGCATAGGTATTATGAGGAGATAATGGCCATGCATAGGTATTATGAGGAGATAATGGCCATGCATAGGTATTATGACGAGATAATGGCCATGCATAGGTATTATGATGAGATAATGGCCATGCATAGGTATTATGACGAGATAATGGCCATGCATAGGTATTATGAGGAGATAATGGCCATGCATAGGACTATGATATTCATGTAGAAAACATACTGTATTACTAGAAATACCCGTCATTAAATGTAGGCCTTTACTACTGAACAGCAACTTTTATTAGACTGTAAGGACATCACATCGTCATGTCATATTGTTACAAAGAGCGATTACACAGTGTCAAAGTCCCAAGCTGGGATCTTGTCAACCAATCACAACAGGTTAAGGAAAGTTCCAGAGAGAGACAGTTCATCATCCCTTGACTCCTGGTTTCAGGTGTGGGGGGGATGGGTAGTGGGGTGAGCTGCTTGAGAGTGCTGTGAGATGGTGGAGTCACCAGCAGGGGGCTTCCTAACGCAGGCTTCATTATGGATTGTTACAGGTAGAGAATTGTCCAATGCATGTACGTGGACAACTCTGCTCGGGGGTCTTCAGAGATGTGTCTGTGGGTTTCACCCCCAGGAGGTAAAATTAATCAAGTTTACAGACTAAAACAACATGTATTCTCTTTTCAGATTGAGTGAAATGAGATACCATACTCTAGTGTTGTCTCTGTATTTCCGCCCTATATTTGAAGCAGGTCTCTACCAGTGGACCTGCTGGGCCAGCTTCTATATCTGAAGCAGGTCTCTACCAGTGGACCTGCTGGGCCAGCTTCTATATCTGAAGCAGGTCTCTACCAGTGGACCTGCTGGGCCAGCTTCTATATCTGAAGCAGGTCTCTACCAGTGGACCTGCTGGGCCAGCTTCTATATTTGAAGCAGGTCTCTACCAGTGGACCTGCTGGGCCAGCTTCTATATCTGAAGCAGGTCTCTACCAGTGGACCTGCTGGGCCAGCTTCTATATCTGAAGCAGGTCTCTACCAGTGGACCTGCTGGGCCAGCTTCTATATCTGAAGCAGGTCTCTACCAGTGGACCTGCTGGGCCAGCTTCTATATCTGAAGCAGGTCTCTACCAGTGGACCTGCTGGGCCAGCTTCTATATCTGAAGCAGGTCTCTACCAGTGGACCCGCTGGGCCAGCTTCTATATCTGAAGCAGGTCTCTACCAGTGGACCCGCTGGGCCAGCTTCTATATCTGAAGCAGGTCTCTACCAGTGGACCCGCTGGGCCAGCTTCTATATCTGAAGCAGGTCTCTACCAGTGGACCCGCTGGGCCAGCTTCTATATCTGAAGCAGGTCTCTACCAGTGGACCCGCTGGGCCAGCTTCTATATCTGAAGCAGGTCTCTACCAGTGGACCCGCTGGGCCAGCTTCTATATCTGAAGCAGGTCTCTACCAGTGGACCCGCTGGGCCAGCTTCTATATCTGAAGCAGGTCTCTACCAGTGGACCCGCTGGGCCAGCTTCTATATCTGAAGCAGGTCTCTACCAGTGGACCCGCTGGGCCAGTTTCTATATCTGAAGCAGGTCTCTACCAGTGGACCTGCTGGGCCAGCTTCTATATCTGAAGCAGGTCTCTACCAGTGGACCTGCTGGGCCAGTTTATACAGCTCTGCCAGCTCCTGGGTCTGTGGCTGCTGTTCAGACTCCTCCATTGAGGACTGCATTGAACTTGTTGTCAATTGTAAATATTGCATTTTTTGACACATTATTTTTCCTCAACTACTATGGCTCTGCTACCATGACAGAACACTGATTCAGATCATCCTTTTGACAGGTGACTCCAGGTGTGTGGGTTCACTATAGCCTCCAGCTGTGTGGGTTCACTATAGCCTCCCTAGACTCCAGCTGTGTGTGGGTTCACTATAGACTCCAGCTGTGTGGGTTCACTATAGCCTCCCTAGACTCCAGCTGTGTGTGGGTTCACTATAGCCTCCCTAGACTCCAGATGTGTGGGTTCACTATAGCCTCCCTAGACACCAGCTGTGTGGGTTCACTATAGCCTCCCTAGACTCCAGCTGTGTGGGTTCACTATAGCCTCCCTAGACTCCAGCTGTGTGTGGGTTCACTATAGCCTCCCTAGACTCCAGCTGTGTGGGTTCACTATAGCCTCCCTAGACTCCAGCTGTGTGTGGGTTCACTATAGCCTCCCTAGACTCCAGCTGTGTGGGTTCACTATAGCCTCCCTAGACTCCAGCTGTGTGGGTTCACTATAGCCTCCAGCTGTGTGGGTTCACTATAGCCTCCCTAGACTCCAGCTGTGTGTGGGTTCACTATAGCCTCCCTAGACTCCAGCTGTGTGGGTTCACTATAGCCTCCCTAGCCTCCAGCTGTGTGTGGGTTCACTATAGCCTCCCTAGACTCCAGCTGTGTGTGGGTTCACTATAGCCTCCAGCTGTGTGGGTTCACTATAGCCTCCCTAGACACCAGCTGTGTGGGTTCACTATAGCCTCCCTAGACTCCAGCTGTGTGTGGGTTCACTATAGCCTCCAGCTGTGTGGGTTCACTATAGCCTCCCTAGACTCCAGCTGTGTGTGGGTTCACTATAGCCTCCAGCTGTGTGGGTTCACTATAGCCTCCCTAGACTCCAGCTGTGTGGGTTCACTATAGCCTCCCTAGACTCCAGCTGTGTGGGTTCACTATAGCCTCCCTAGACTCCAGCTGTGTGGGTTCACTATAGCCTCCCTAGACTCCAGCTGTGTGGGTTCACTATAGCCTCCCTAGACTCCAGCTGTGTGGGTTCACTATAGACTCCAGCTGTGTGGGTTCACTATAGCCTCCCTAGACTCCAGCTGTGTGTGGGTTCACTATAGCCTCCAGCTGTGTGGGTTCACTATAGCCTCCCTAGACTCCAGCTGTGTGGGTTCACTATAGCCTCCCTAGACTCCAGCTGTGTGGGTTCACTATAGCCTCCCTAGACTCCAGCTGTGTGGGTTCACTATAGCCTCCCTAGACTCCAGCTGTGTGGGTTCACTATAGCCTCCCTAGACTCCAGCTGTGTGGGTTCACTATAGCCTCCCTAGACTCCAGCTGTGTGGGTTCACTATAGCCTCCAGCTGTGTGGGTTCACTATAGCCTCCAGCTGTGTGGGTTCACTATAGCCTCCCTAGACTCCAGGTGTGTGTGTACCACGGAGAAAGACTCACAATAGATAGATACTTTAGATATTTTCTGACAAAATGAATGAACAAGTATAGCTTTAACTCGATACAGTACACACTAAACACAGGACCTAGTTATTTACAGTAACGTACAAGGACTAGAAAATAATACATTCAATTCATAGACAACAGAGGAGGAGGCTGAAGATGGGATCTGGTTGCTGTCTTCAGCCGGCAGAACACACACTTTGTGACCAAGTCGGAGTTCTCCAGTCGACAAATGGAGAAAGCCTTTCCACACTCCTCACACTGAAAGACAAGACTGGATTAGGTTCACCAAAACAGTGTCACCAAACATAATCTGCCTTTATTCACAGTGTCTCAGAGACTGATCTGGGATCAGGTTTCACTCTACGTATAATGATGAACAACATGCCAACCTTGAGGATACGATAGCCCATTCCCTGAGCCTTCCTGGTCTCAATAACGCAAGGTATCTCTTCAGAGTGTTCTATATTCCACAGCCTGACAGTGGTGTCCTTCAAAAAAGACACAGAGCAATATTTATGGTGATGCAAAATGGGGATGGTAAAAAAGGGACATATTGACATTTAACAGCACAGTGACTCGTTTTGTTTCCTCAGGAATCATTTAACAGCACAGTGACTCGTTTTGTTTCCTCAGGAATCATTTGACAGCACAGTGACTCGTTTTGTTTCCTCAGGAATCATTTAACAGCACAGTGACTCGTTTGTTTCCTCAGGAATCATTTAACAGCACAGTGACTCGTTTTGTTTCCTCAGGAATCATTTAACAGCACAGTGACTCGTTTGTTTCCTCAGGAATCATTTAACAGCACAGTGACTTGTTTGTTTCCTCAGGAATCATTTAACAGCACAGTGACCCGTTTGTTTCCTCAGGAATCATTTAACAGCACAGTGACTCGTTAGTTTCCTCAGGAATCATTTAACAGCACAGTGACTCGTTAGTTTCCTCAGGAATCATTTAACAGCACAGTGACCCGTTTGTTTCCTCAGGAATCATTTAAACAGCACAGTGACTCGTTAGTTTCCCCTCAGAATCATTTAACAGCACAGTGACTCGTTTGTTTCCTCAGGAATCATTTAACCGCACAGTGCTCGTTTGTTTCCTCAGGAATCATTTAACAGCACATGCTCGTTTGTTTTCCTCAGGATCATTTAACAGCACAGTGACTTGTTTGTTTCCTCAGGAATCATTTAACAGCACGGTGACTCGTTTGTTTCCTCAGGAATCATTTAACAGCACAGTGACCCGTTTGTTTCCTCAGGAATCATTTAACAGCACAGTGACTCGTTAGTTTCCTCAGGAATCATTTAACAGCACAGTGACCGTTTGTTTCCTCAGGAATCCACACTTTCAGAAACCTTCTGCAATCTGAGGTGTACCTCTGTCAAATATTTACTGTAGCCTACAGGGACACGACATTGAGGTGTATATGTACTGTGGCCTACAGGGACATGACATTGAGGTGTATATGTACTGTAGCCTACAGGGACATGACATTGAGGTGTATATGTACTGTGGCCTACAGGGACATGACATTGAGGTGTATATGTACTGTAGCCTACAGGGACATGACATTGAGGTGTATATGTACTGTGGCCTACAGGGACATGACATTGAGGTGTATATGTACTGTAGCCTACAGGGACATGACATTGAGGTGTATATGTACTGTGGCCTACAGGGACATGACATTGAGGTGTATATGTACTGTAGCCTACAGGGACATGACATTGAGGTGTATATGTACTGTGGCCTACAGGGACATGACATTGAGGTGTGTGTGTGTGTGTACCTTGGAAGCGGAGGCCACCCATTTCTTGTCAGCGCTGATTGCCACATCTGTCACCCAATCCACATGTCCCTAGGGTGAGCAAACACACACGAGGACACACCAGTTTGAAACACACACACACACGAGGACACATACACACCCCCGTTTGCCTTAAAATGTGTCTAAAGTAGAATACAGCATGAAGCTACCTTCAACTCCAGGGTCTTGCAGAGAGCCTCCATGTCCCACACAGCCACTGTTCTATCATATGCACCCGATACAAGGACTGACGCTGGACAATAACAGAGAAATATATTCAGTCTGTCAGCAGAGCAGTAGTGGTCAAGGGAATCTTCATGTTGACGGTGCTACGTCTATGTAAAGTCTGATGAGTGACAGTGCTCATCTGTAGCTCAGCTGGTAGAGCACGGCGCTTGTAACGCCAGGGTAGTGGGTTCGATCCCCGGGACCACCCCCATACACAAAAATTTATGCACACATGACTGTAAGTCGCTTTGGATAAAAAGCGTCTGCTAAGTGGCATTAAGATTAAGAAGTGCCGACAAGTTCCTTATTCCTCTTTTTTTGGGACAAATAAACGTCTGAAGAACATGAAGACTGATACGTCTACCTTACCGTCCTCGGAGAAGGTGCAGGAGCTGACGGATCCGTCGTGTCCCTTGCTAAGGGTCAGGCCACCGTGGGAACGGAACGTTCCCGTCTGGACGTCCCACAGCTGCAGTGTCTTGTCCCATGATGCAGTGCACAAGTAGCGGCCGTTAGCAGTGAAACAGCAGTCAGAGATGACGTTGGTGTGGGTGCTGTGTAGGGGACAGAATAGAACAATAATGTGTATTGTCATAATGCATATTGTAATATTGGGTTCCTTCACAAGCTCTGAAGGCTTGGTATAACAGCCTCAACGTGACCTTGACTGGTATAACAGCCTCAACGTGACCTTGACTGGTATAACAGCCTCAACGTGACCTTGACTGGTATAACAGCCTCAACGTGACCTTGACTGGTATAACAGCCTCAACGTGACCTTGACTGGTATAACAGCCTCAACGTGACCTTGACTGGTATAACAGCCTCAACGTGACCTTGACTGGTATAACAGCCTCAACGTGACCTTGACTAATACTAATGGTTTGAACTGTGTGCAATAGCCTGTGGACGAGGTTCATTTTAAGCTAATGAAAAGCTCAAATGGTGATAGGCTAAATGTTAGGCTAACAATGACAAAAAGCATGATGTCTAAAAACTCATGTAATAAGATAACTAGCAAAGCAACCCAAGGTGAAGGTATCTCAACCAGATCATGAAAACACCACACGGCACAAGGAGAGTAGGTCTTACTGCTGTCATAGCAGATCAATAACATATCAACCAGCCTGACAGGCCAACAAGGGACAGAGTTAGGTCTTACTGCTGTCATAGCAGATCAATAACATATCAACCAGCCTGACAGGCCAACAAGGGACAGAGGTAGGTCTTACTGCTGTCATAGCAGATCAATAACATATCAACCAGCCTGACAGGCCAACAAGGGACAGAGTTAGGTCTTACTGCCGTCATAGCAGATCAATAACATATCAACCAGCCTGACAGGCCAACAAGGGACAGAGTTAGGTCTTACTGCTGTCATAGCAGATCAATAACATATCAACCAGCCTGACAGGTCAACAAGGGACAGACAAGGGACAGAGGTAGGTCTTACTGCTGTCATAGCAGATCAATAACATATCAACCAGCCTGACAGGCCAACAAGGGACAGAGTTAGGTCTTACTGCTGTCATAGCAGATCAATAACATATCAACCAGCCTGACAGGCCAACAAGGGACAGAGTTAGGTCTTACTGCTGTCATAGCAGATCAATAACATATCAACCAGCCTGACAGGCCAACAAGGGACAGACAAGGGACAGAGGTAGGTCTTACTGCTGAGAGCAGAGACTCCCGAGTGGCGAAGCGGTCTAAGGCACTGGATCTCAGTGCTTAAGGCGTCACTACCCAGCGTCGTGCAGGGTGTATACGTGGTCTTTCATACTGTATTTTGGTAGAAATCCAATTTGACAATTTGCTCCATTGTTCTCACTGAGGAAATGGAGTCTGCTGTTGATGACACTGCATAGGATTATTCAAGAGATTGCTGTTGATGCAGATCTCTCTCCCTCCCTCCCTCCCTCCCTCCCTCCCCCCTCCCTCTCTCCCTCTCTCTCTCTCTCTCTCTCTTCTCTCTCTCTCTCTCTCTCTCTCCTCTCTCTCTCTCTCCTCTCTCTCCTCTCTCTCTCTCTCTCTCTCTCTCTCTCTCCCCCTCTCTCCCTCCCTCCCTCCCTCCCTCCCTCCCATGAAAGTGATGAAAGGAATCAATGAGAATGAGAATCAATGGAATGTAGTATGTCCCATACGACACACTATGTCCTATATAGTGCACTGCTTTTGACCAGGGCCCGTAGTAGGGTGCTATTTGAGACGTAGCCCATGGAATGCAGATCTCTCTCTGGGACGATGGGGAACCAGATACTGCTTGGTGTGTTCATTAAAATATCCACCACTCTACATTACTGCATCAATCTTTCTTACATAATGGCAGGTTATGTTTTAGTTCACGGTACTGCAGTGCGTGGTGTGATATAATGAGAGTCCTGTGATTAATCATGACACATAGCAATATTTCCTCCTGTATGTTAAGAGGATGGTTTGATGGGTTAAAGCCCAGGCATGTCAGATGATTGGGCAATACACAGGGTCTTAGTTCTGACATACAGTCTATCTAGGGCCACTGACGTACAGTCTATCTAGGGCCACTGACATACAGTCTATCTAGGGCCACTGACATACAGTCTATCTAGGGCCACTGACATACAGTCTATCTAGGGACACTGATACAGTCTATCTAGGGCCACTGACATACAGTCTATCTAGGGCCACTGGCATACAGTCTATCTAGGGCCACTGGCATACAGTCTATCTAGGGCCACTGACATACAGTCTATCTAGGGCCACTGACATACAGTCTATCTAGGGCCACTGACGTACAGTCTATCTAGGGCCACTGACATACAGTCTATCTAGGGCCACTGACATACAGTCTATCTAGGGCCACTGACATACAGTCTATCTAGGGCCACTGACATACAGTCTATCTAGGGCCCAGGGACTGTGTGTAATGTAATGAGTATTATCTATCATCCCAGGGACTGTGTGTAATGTAATGAGTATTATCTATCATCCCAGGGACTGTGTGTAATGTAATGAGTATTATCTATCATCCCAGGGACTGTGTGTAATGTAATGAGTATTATCTACCATCCCAGGGACTGTGTGTAATGTAATGAGTATTATCTATCATCCCAGGGACTGTGTGTAATGTAATGAGTATTATCTATCATCCCAGGGACTGTGTGTAATGTAATGAGTATTATCTATCATCCCAGGGACTGTGTGTAATGTAATGAGTATTATCTACCATCCCAGGGACTGTGTGTAATGTAATGAGTATTATCTACCATCCCAGGGACTGTGTGTAATGTAATGAGTATTATCTATCATCCCAGGGACTGTGTGTAATGTAATGAGTATTATCTACCATCACAGGGACTGTGTGTAATGTAATGAGTATTATCTACCATCCCAGGGACTGTGTGTAATGTAATGAGTATTATCTACCATCCCAGGGACTGTGTGTAATGTAATGAGTATTATCTACCATCCCAGGGACTGTGTGTAATGTAATGAGTATTATCTACCATCCCAGGGACTGTGTGTAATGTAATGAGTATTATCTACCATCCCAGGGACTGTGTGTAATGTAATGAGTATTATCTATCATCCCAGGGACTGTGTGTAATGTAATGAGTATTATCTACCATCCCAGGGACTGTGTGTAATGTAATGAGTATTATCTATCATCCCAGGGACTGTGTGTAATGTAATGAGTATTATCTACCATCCCAGGGACTGTGTGTAATGTAATGAGTATTATCTATCATCCCAGGGACTGTGTGTAATGTAATGATATTATCTACCATCCCAGGGACTGTGTAATGTAATGAGTATTATCTATCATCCCAGGGACTGTGTGTAATGTAATGAGTATTATCTACCATCCCAGGACTGTGTGTAATGTAATGAGTATTATCTATCATCCCAGGGACTGTGTGTAATGTGTAATGTAATGAGTATTATCTACCATCCCAGGGACTGTGTGTAATGTGTAATGTAATGAGTATTATCTATCATCCCAGGGACTGTGTGTAATGTAATGAGTATTATCTATCATCCCAGGGACTGTGTGTAATGTAATGAGTATTATCTACCATCCCAGGGACTGGGTGTAATGTAATGAGTATTATCTATCATCCCAGGACTGTGTGTAATGTAATGAGTATTATCTACCATCCCAGGGACTGTGTGTAATGTAATGAGTATTATCTACCATCCCAGGGACTGTGTGTAATGTAATGAGTATTATCTACCATCCCAGGGACGTGTGTAATGTAATGAGTATTATCTACCATCCCAGGACTGTGTGTAATGTAATGAGTATTATCTACCATCCCAGGGACTGTGTGTAATGTAATGAGTATTATCTACCATCACAGGGACTGTGTGTGTAATGTAATGAGTATTATCTACCATCCCAGGGACTGTGTGTAATGTAATGAGTTTTATCTATCACCCCAGGGACTGTGTGTAATGTATGAGTATTATCTACCATCCCAGGGACTGTGTGTAATGTAATGAGTATTATCTACCATCCCAGGGACTGTGTGTAATGTAATGAGTATTATCTACCATCCCAGGACTGTGTGTAATGTAATGAGTATTATCTACCATCCCAGGGACTTGTGTTAATGTAATGAGTATTATCTACCATCCCAGGGACTGTGTGTAATGTAATGAGTATTATCTACCACCCCAGGGACTGTGTGTAATGTAATGAGTATTATCTATCATCCCAGGGACTGTGTGTAATGTAATGAGTATTATCTACCATCCCAGGGACTGTGTGTAATGTAATGATTATTAGCTATCATCACAGGGACTGTGTGTAATGTGTAATATAATGAGTATTATCTACCATCCCAGGGACTGTGTGTAATATAATGAGTATTATCTACCATCCCAGGGACTGTGTGTAATGTAATGAGTATTATCTATCATCCCAGGGACTGTGTGTAATGTAATGAGTATTATCTACCATTCCAGGGACTGTGTGGTAATGTAATGAGTATTATCTATCATCCCAGGGACTGTGTGTAATGTAATGAGTATTATCTACCATCCCAGGGACTGTGTGTAATGTAATGAGTATTATCTATCATCCCAGGGACTGTGTGTAATGTAATGATTATTAGCTATCATCACAGGGACTGTGTGTAATGTAATGAGTATTATCTACCATCCCAGGGACTGTGTGTAATGTAATGAGTATTATCTACCATCCCAGGGACTGTGTGTAATGTGTAATATAATGAGTATTATCTACCATCCCAGGGACTGTGTGTAATGTAATGAGTATTATCTACCATCCCAGGGACTGTGTGTAATGTAATGAGTATTATCTATCATCCCAGGGACTGTGTGTAATGTAATGAGTATTATCTACCATCCCAGGGACTGTGTGTAATGTAATGAGTATTATCTATCATCCCAGGGACTGTGTGTAATGTAATGAGTATTATCTATCATCCCAGGGACTGTGTGTAATGTAATGAGTATTATCTACCATCCCAGGGACTGTGTGTAATGTAATGAGTATTATCTATCATCCAGGGACTGTGTGTAATGTAATGAGTATTATCTATCATCCCAGGGACTGTGTGTAATGTAATGAGTATTATCTATCATCCCAGGGACTGTGTGTAATGTAATGAGTATTATCTATCATCCCAGGGACTGTGTGTAATGTAATGAGTATTAGCTATCATCCCAGGGACTGTGTGTAATGTAATGAGTATTATCTACCATCCCAGGGACTGTGTGTAATGTAATGAGTATTATCTATCATCCCAGGGACTGTGTGTAATGTAATGATTATTAGCTATCATCACAGGGACTGTGTGTAATGTGTAATATAATGAGTATTATCTACCATCCCAGGGACTGTGTGTAATGTAATGAGTATTATCTACCATCCCAGGGACTGTGTGTAATGTAATGAGTATTATCTATCATCCCAGGGACTGTGTGTAATGTAATGAGTATTATCTACCATCCCAGGGACTGTGTGTAATGTAATGAGTATTATCTATCATCCCAGGGACTGTGTGTAATGTAATGAGTATTATCTATCATCCCAGGGACTGTGTGTAATGTAATGAGTATTATCTACCATCCCAGGGACTGTGTGTAATGTGTAATGTAATGAGTATTATCTATCATCCCAGGGACTGTGTGTAATGTAATGAGTATTATCTACCATCCCAGGGACTGTGTGTAATGTAATGAGTATTATCTACCATCCCAGGGACTGTGTGTAATGTAATGAGTATTATCTATCATCCCAGGGACTGTGTGTAATGTAATGAGTATTATCTATCATCCCAGGGACTGTGTGTAATGTAATGAGTATTATCTACCATCCCAGGGACTGTGTGTAATGTAATGAGTATTATCTACCATCCCAGGGACTGTGTGTAATGTAATGAGTATTATCTACCATCCCAGGGACTGTGTGTAATGTAATGAGTATTATCTACCATCCCAGGGACTGGGTGTAATGTAATGAGTATTATCTACCATCCCAGGGACTGTGTGTAATGTAATGAGTATTATCTACCATCCCAGGGACTGTGTGTAATGTAATGAGTATTATCTACCATCCCAGGGACTGTGTGTAATGTAATGAGTATTATCTACCATCCCAGGGACTGTGTGTAATGTAATGAGTATTATCTATCATCCCTGGGACTGTGTGTAATGTAATGAGTATTATCTACCATCCCAGGGACTGTGTGTAATGTAATGAGTATTATCTACCATCCCAGGGACTGTGTGTAATGTAATGAGTATTATCTACCATCCCCAGGGACTGTGTGTAATGTAATGAGTATTATCTACCATCCCAGGGACTGTGTGTAATGTAATGAGTATTATCACCATCCCAGGGACTGTGTGTAATGTAATGAGTATTATCTACCATCCCAGGGACTGTGTGTAATGTAATGAGTATTATCTACCATCCCAGGGACTGTGTGTAATGTAATGAGTATTATCTACCATCCCAGGGACTGTGTGTAATGTAATGAGTATTATCTACCATCCCAGGGACTGTGTTGTATGTAATGAGTATATCTACCATCCCAGGGACTGTGTGTCAATGTAATGAGTATTATCTACATCCCAGGGACTGGGTGTAATGTAATGAGTATTATCTACCATCCCAGGGACTGTGTAATGTAATGAGTATTATCTACCATCCCAGGGACTGTGTATAATGTAATGAGTATTATCTACCATCCCAGGGACTGTGTGTAAATGTAATGAGTATTATCTACCATCCCAGGGACTGTGTGTAATGTAATGAGTATTATCTACCATCCCAGGGACTGTGTGTAATGTAATGAGTATTATCTACCATCCCAGGGACTGTGTGTAATGTAATGAGTATTATCTACCATCCCAGGGACTGTGTATAATGTAATGAGTATTATCTACCATCCCAGGGACTGTGTGTAATGTAATGAGTATTATCTATCATCACAGGGACTGTGTGTAATGTAATGAGTGTTATCTATCATCCCAGGGACTGTGTGTAATGTAATGAGTATTATCTACCATCCCAGGGACTGTGTGTAATGTAATGAGTATTATCTACCATCCCAGGGACTGGGTGTAATGTGTAATGTAATGAGTGTTATCTTCACCTGTTGATGGAGAGGGTGGTTTGGGTGGAGACCAGGTCCCAGAGTTTGATGGTTCTGTCTTCAGAGACACTGGCTACGTGCTGACTCTGAGGGTCAAACCGGCACCGCGTGATCGTAGACTTGTGGTGATCTGAGGAAAGTGATATGACGTTGCCAGGAGCAGCAGGATATTGTAGGTGAGAGCAATACAAGACGTTGCCAGGAGCAGCAGGATATTGTAGGTGAGAGCGATACAAGACGTTGCCAGGAGCAGCAGGATATTGTAGGTGAGAGCGATACAAGACGTTGCCAGGAGCAGCAGGATATTGTAGGTGAGAGCGATGCGATACAAGACGTTGCCAGGAGCAGCAGGATATTGTAGGTGAGAGCGATACAAGACGTTGCCAGGAGCAGCAGGATATTGTAGGTGAGAGCGATGCGATACAAGACGTTGCCAGGAGCAGCAGGATATTGTAGGTGAGAGCGATACAAGACGTTGCCAGGAGCAGCAGGATATTGTAGGTGAGAGCGATACAAGACGTTGCCAGGAGCAGCAGGATATTGTAGGTGAGAGCGATACAAGACGTTGCCAGGAGCAGCAGGATATTGTAGGTGAGAGCGATGCGATACAAGACGTTGCCAGGAGCAGCAGGATATTGTAGGTGAGAGCGATACAAGACGTTGCACAAACAAAACATATCAGTGCATGTTCAGGGGTGTTCTTCACACTGCTACAACGTGATATCTGCTACAACGTGATAGCTGCTACAACGTGATAGCTGCTACAACGTGATAGCTGCTACAACGTGATATCTGCTACAACGTGATATCTGCTACAACGTGATATCTGCTACAACGTGATAGCTGCTACAACTTGATAGCTGCTGCAACGTGATAGCTGCTACAACGTGATAGCTGATGCAACGTGATATCTGCTACAACGTGATATCTGCTACAACGTGATAGCTGCTACAACGTGATAGCTGCTGCAACGTGATAGCTGCTGCAACGTGATAGCTGCTACAACGTGATAGCTGATGCAACGTGATAGCTGCTACAACGTGATAGCTGCTACAACGTGATAGCTGCAGGACCACAACAGCAGAGAAGTCCAGCCTCGTGATTCAGACTCTTAGTTGTTGCAGAAATCTGCTTGATAGGGCTGTTTACTTTTGGCATCGCTGACTCTACCTTTAACATATGATAGCATGAGCCTAACTTACCATTAGCATAGCTCAATCAAAAATCAATATAGAGATCAATAACTACTGTTGAATGACTTTAGGATTTACCTTTGATGTGGAAGAGCCTCTCCCCTGTATCAGCTGAGGTCAGGCAGATTGCATTCTCCAGGTCAGAGGAGGAGACGACGTACTTCCCATCCCCTGAGACGCTACATGAGGTCAGGAGACCACCCTGAACTGCAGTCCACTACGTAACACACACACACACACGCACGCGCACGCACGCACGCACGCACGCACGCACGCACGCACGCACGCACGCACGCACGCACACACACACACACACACACACACACACACACACACACACACACACACACACACACACACACACACACACACGCACACACACACACACACACACACAGGCTAGCCTTCCTTGTGTCTTTTGGCATCTTCGAAAGTATAGTAAATGTGTTATGATTTGTGAAACATCCTTGACCTTTTGTGTGAAAATCCCCCATGGTCTCAGATGTTCATTAGTGTTAAAAAGAGAGAGAGAGATAACAGAGAGGTCACAACAACATGGTGACAAGAGAGAGAGATAACAGAGAGGTCACAACAACATGGTGACAAGAGAGAGAGGTAACAGAGAGGTCACAACAACATGGTGTGTAAGGATGAGATTCATTATTTGACTGATTGACTCACAATGATCTTTCCAGTCTCCAGGTCCCATGCATTTAGGGTCTGGTCCCAGGATGCTGTTATCAGCCTAAGGGAGAGAGACAGAGAGATGGGGGGGGAGACATAGAGGGAGGGAGGGAGGGAGAGAGAGAGGGGGAGGGGGAGAGGGGGGGTGAGAGAGAGATAACAGGAAAGGAGAGAGATAGAGGTAGGGTGTGAGAGAGATAGAGAGGAGGGGGTGAGAGAGAGAGAGAGGAGGGGGGGAGGAGAGAGAGAGAGAGAGAGAGAGAGAGAGGGTTAAGAGAGAGATTTAAGTGGGAGGGTGAGAGAGAGGGGGGTTAAGAGAGAGATATAAGTGGGAGGGAGGGTGAGCGAGAGGGGGGGTGAGAGAAAGAAAGAAACAAATGAAGAAAGAGAGAACATAGAGGAGTGAAACAACAGAACGACTCAGAGGAGTCTACTACTACTACTGCTGAAGCACTACCCAAAACAAGCAAAACTCTTAAAGGAAAACTCCACCCAAAAACTATTTTAATGATTTCTGAATTTTGAATGTTATATATCTTGAAAACTTGATTGCTGACAAGCAAAACATTTAGGGGCTATGTCAACAATGGACTAATGAAACAAAAACCAAAATATAGTTTTTTTAAGATATCACCTCAATGCCACTAGACTAGTGCAACAGCAAAAGCAGTAGTAATCCATTAACTAGCTAATGTTTTAGTGGCTCCAGAGTCTAGACTCCATATGTGTGAGCACCTCCCTCCCTGCAGCCCTCTGGGCCTTCTCCTCTGCCAGGGTTACCTGGCAACAGCACCTCCCTCCCTGCAGCCCTCTGGGCCTTCTCCTCTGCCAGGGTTACCTGGCAACAGCACCTCCCTCCCTGCAGCCCTCTGGGCCTTCTCCTCTGCCAGGGTTACCTGGCAACAGCACCTCCCTCCCTGCAGTTGATAAACTTGTAATCTCACTTTTGAGAAAATGGCCTTTGAATGTTTTGGTACACGTACTGAAGAGCTCTTCTTTATCTACACCCATTCAGCATCGTTCACACCCTCTTAAGCTTTAGCCCCACCCATCTCATTTCGCTCTCGGAGTGTTCAGAGCGCACACTTGAGTAGGGTTGATCCGAGCGTTCTGACCTCACAACGGCAGTCAAGCACCCGAGCTAACTGGCTAACATTGGCTAGCTTGCTAGCTACTTCCAGACCAAAATTGGGATTATGGTTCATTGTTTACCTCTGGATAACATGAAAACAGCCTAACCAGCTCTGCTAGGGCGAGTAAAATGGTTAGTGGGGTGTTCTCTCATTAGAGCTGGCTGTTTTCATGTTATCCAGAGCGTTGGCGACTGTAACTGTGCTGCTGGCAACTATTTAATTACGTTTTTTTGCCGACGTTTACTGACACCGGCCATATTCAACGGGTGTTGTGCGTTCATAAATTCATCAGTTATTCTGCCATACTCAGACTGAATTTACTTTCATAGTGGAGTCTTTTGTTAAGACATGTAGCTAGCTAGCTAGGTAAACAATTAACCATAATCCCAACTCATGACTTTACTACCCTGCATGAATCTGCAGGTAGCTAACCAACCAGGTTCAATGTTAGCTAGCTAACATTAGGCTATAACTAGCCAAGCAAACGGCTCTGAGATACGAATAATAAGATCATACACGTAAAGTTAGCTAGTGAGCCAGCCAGCTAACGTTAGCTAGTTAGTTAAACAATTAACCATAATCCCAACTCATGACTTTACTACCTTGCATGAATCTGCAGGTAGCTAACCAACCAGGTTCAATGTTAGCTAGCAAATGGCTCTGAGATACGAATAATAAGATCATACACGTAACGTAACGTTAGCTCGCTAGCTAACAGTACACTTTAACTTGAAATGAAACTCCCGAGTGGCGCAGTGGTCTAAGGCACTGCATCGCAGTGCTAGCTGTGCCACTAGACAGGATTACCTACATATACTGACCAGCTCAAATAGACAGAAGCGTGCTATATGGCAGACCAATCCAAACTCCTCTTTCGGCATGTCCAGCCCACTCATTATCTCAGCCAATCATGGCTAGTGGGAAGGTTGCCGTCTTTTTCTGTGGCTTAACCAACTAAGCTCGTAATTTTATTTGTATTTACAGATGGCATACAAGTTTGTTATTAAGTCACACGAAAGTTCACATGTTCCAGAAGGCATTTCTGCCAAAAAATGCATTTTTATAAATAAAAAAAGTTTACGTTCAAATGGCGCTCCTGTGAAGTAGTGACCCGCGACATATGCCTAGTTTCCTGAAACGAGTCACATATGAACTGTAACTCAGTAAAATCTTTGAAATTGTTGTATGTTGCATTTAATATTTTTGTTCAGTATAATTCTAAAATAGAACCCAGTAAGCCATTAGCAGATGGGGATCCAGAACAACAGGAGACAACCAGAGATCTATATTGAAAGACAGATAGATATTCAATGTGCTTGGGTTTGGTAACAGATGTCAGAATGGTCACAGAGAACTTGTCTTGTATGTATATAGCAACACCACCACCCTTAGATTTAGGATCTGACCAGAAAACACATTGTAACCATCAATGCCAATGTCTTTGTCAGTGTTAGATTTTTTTGAGCCAGGTTTCAGAAAGCATAAATACATGTGGATCTGCAGTTTTTATCCAAATATTCACAAAATCAAGTTTTGGAAAAAAACTTCTTCCATTTATGTGCAGAAACTTCAGACCATTCTGAGTTTTTAATTCAGATGGGGTAAAAACGCAGGGACCTGGGTTAGATTGCACATTTCCTGACAGTAAAAGCAGCTAAAATAATAGAAAGATCTGATTTGACAACATTTGGATTCAGACAGAACTAGAACCATAGTCCAGAGGAAGCAGAGTCTTTAACACAACGCATTTGAAAAGGTGCAGTCCAGAGACATGGTTAAGTACTGAAAGAACAATCGTAAACAAGCGTGTGGTTCCTCCCATTGGGAAAACACGAAGAGTAGTGAGCAATATGTTGGAACATCAAATTCCAATCAAATTCCAGTATCGAATCGCAATACATACAGAATCGTGAGAATCGCAGTACACAACATATCGTGAGGTCCCTCAGTATTGTGATAATATTGTACGGTGAGGTCCCTAGTATGTGATATGGTATGGTGAGGTCCTCAGTTTATGGTGATGATAATAGGTATGGTGAGGCCCTCAGATGTGATAAATGGTTGGTGAGGATCACTCAGTATGGGTGGATAATATGGTATGGTGAAGGTCCATCGTATGGTGATAAATACGGTATGGTGAGGTCCCTCAGCTATGGTTGATAATATGGGATGGTGGAGGTCCCTCCGTAGGGTGATAACTATGGTATGGGTGAGGTAACCTCAGCTTATAGTCGATAAGATGGTATGGTGAGGTCCCTCAGTAGATGGTGATTAATATGTATGGTGAGGCGGTCCTCAGATGGTGATAAATATGGTGGAGGTCCATCAGTATTTATGGTGATAATAGGGTATGGTGAGGGTCCCTCAGTATGGTGATAATTATAATTATGGTATGGTTGAGGTCCCTCAGTATGGCTATGGTGATAATATTGGGTATGGTGAGGTCCTAGTATGGTGATTTATGGTGAGGTCCCTCAAGTTTGGTGATATATGGTATGGTTGAGGGTCCCTCAGTTATGGTTGTGAAATATGAGTTACTGGTGAGGTCCCTCAGTAGGGTGATAATATTCGTATGGTGAGGTCCCTCCAGTATGGTGATAATTATGGATGGGGATGTGACGGTCCCTCGTATGGTGATTAATATGGTATGGTGAGGGTCCCTCAGTATGGTGATAATATGGTATGCGTGAGGTCCCTCAGTATGGGTGATTTAATATGTGAGGCCCTCAGTATGGTGATTAATATGGTATGGGAGGTCCCTCAGTATGGTGATTAATATGGTTGGTTTGAAGGTCCTCAGTGTGGGTGATAATATGGTATGTTGAGGTCCTCAGTATGGTGATAATATGGTAGTGGTGAGGTCCCTCAGTATGGTGATTTGATAATATGGTGAGGTCCCTCAGTATGGTGAAATATGGTGAGGCCCTCAGTATGGTGATAATATGGTATGGTAAGGTCCCTCAGATGGGATAAATATGGTATGGGGGAGTCCCTCAGTGTGGTGATTAATATGGTATGGTGAGGTCCCTCAGTATGGTGATAATATGGTTATGGATGGTGAGGTCCCCAGTTGGGTGATATATGGTGAGGTCCCTCAGTAATGGTGGTAATATGGTATGGTAGGTCCATCAGTATGGTGAAATATATGGTGAAGGTCATCAGTATGGTGTAATAGTGGTGGACGGGTCCCCCAGTATGGTGAAATATGGTATGGTGAGGTCCCTCAGTAATTGGTGATAATATGGTATGGTGAGGTCCCTCAGTATGGTGATAATATGGTATGGGAGGGGCCCTAACAGTCACTGGTGATAATATGGTTTAGGGGTGTGTGTGAATCACTCAGTATGGTGATAATATGGTATGGTGAGGCCCTCAGTATGTGAAATATGAGTATGGTGTGATCCTCAGGATGCGTGATAAATATGGTATCGGTGAGTCCAGTATGGTGATAATATGGTACGTATGTGATGCCCTGTATGGGAAATATGGTTATGGTGAGGTCCCTCAGTATGGTGATGTGATATTGGTTGGTGCAGGTCCCTCAAGGTGTGGTGATAATATTGGTATGGGGTAGGTCCCTCAAGTTGGTGATAATATGGTATGGTGATGCCCTCAGTATTGATAATAGGGATGATGAGGTCCATCAGTATGGTATAATTATGGCTATGGTGATTCGGTCCCTCGTGTGTGGTGGTTAATATGGTATGGTTGAGGTCCCCAGTATGGTTGATAATTGGTTGGTCCCTCAGGTATGGTGATAATATGGTATGATGAGGTCCCTCAGTATGGTGATCATATGGTATGGTGAGAGGTCCCTCGTATGGTGTGATAATATGGTGGGTCCTCAGTATGGTGATAATTATGGTTATAGGTAGGTCCTCAGATGGTGATTGATGATCATATGTGAGGCCCTCAGTATGGTGATAATATGGTTTATGGTGAGGCCATCAGTATGGTGATAATATTGGTTGGTGAGGTCCCTCAGTATGGTATTAATATGGGAGGTCCCTTCAGTATGGTGAAATACTGTATGGTGAGGTCCCTCAGTATGGTGATATATGGTGTGAGGTCCCCAGTATGGTGATAAATATGGTGATTGTCCATCAGGTATATGTGGATAAATATGGTATGGTGAGGTCCATCAGGTATGTGATAATATGTTGAGGTCCACTCAGTATGGATAATATGGTATGGGTGTGAGGTACCGAAGTATGGTAGAATATGGTGAGGTTCCCTCAGTTCCCCACCGTATGGTGATAATATGGTGAGGTCCCTCAGTATCGTGATAATATGGTATGGTGAGGTCCCCTCAGTATGGTGATAAGGGTATGGTGAGGTCCCTCAGTATGGTGATAATTGGGTATGGTGTGATCCCTCAGTATGGTGAATAATTATGGTATGGTGAGGTCCCTCAGTATGGTGATAATATGGCTTGTGGGTCACTAAGTTTATGGTGATAATATGGTATGGTGAGTCCCTCCGTATGGTGATAATATGGTATGGTGACGGTCCCTCAGTATGGTGATAATATGGTGAGGTCCCATCAGTATGGGGATAATATGGTATTGGTGAGTCCCTCAGATGGTGATAATATGGGTATGGTGAGTGAGGTCCCTCAGTATGGTGATAATATGGTATGGTGGGCCCCTCAGGTATCTGATATTATGGTATGGTGACAGGTCCTCAGTATTATGGTTGATAATATGGTTATGGTGAGGTCACCTCAGTATGTGATAATATGGGGTATGGTGAGGCCCTCAGTATGGTGATATATGTATGGTGAGGTCCCTCAGTATGTGAAATATGGTATGGTGAGTCCCTCAGTATGGGATGATAATATGGTATGGTGTGGTCCCCTCAGTTATGGTGATAATATGGTATGTGAGGTCCTCAGTATGGTGATAATATGGTATGGTGAGGTACCTCAGTATGGTGATAATATGGGGATGGTGTGGTCCCTCAGTATGGTGATTAATATGGTAGGTGAGGTCCCTCAGTTGGTGATAATATGTTATGGTGAGGTCCTCAGATGGTGTTGATAATATGGTATGGTGAGGTTCCCTCAGTATGGTGATAATATGGGTTTTTGGTGAGGTCCCTCAGTACGGTGAAATGGTATGGTGAGGTCATCGTATGGTGATAATTGGTATGGTGGTCGAGGTCACCTCAGTATGGTGATAAGATATGGTATGGTTGAGAGTCCCTGCAGGATGGTGTGATAATACGGTTATGGTGAGGTCCCTTTCAGAGGTGATAATATGGTATGGTGAGGTCCCTCCGTATGGTGATAATATGGTATGGTGAGGTCCCTCAGATAGTGATAATATGGTTATGGTGAGGTTCCCTCAGTACCTCAGATGGTGATAATATGGTATGGTGAGGTCCCTCAGTATGGTGATAATATGGTGAGGTCCCTCAGTATGGTGATTAATATGGATGGTGAGGTCCCTCAGTATGGTGACAATTGGCTATGGTGATGGTCCCTCAGTATGGTGGTGATAAGAGTGGTTATGGTGACGTACCTCAGGATGGTGATAAGTATGGTATGGTGAGGTCCCTCAGTATGGTGTAATATGGTATGTGAGGTCACTCAGTATGGTGATAATATGGTGAGGTCCTCAGTATGGTGGGTGATAATATGGTTTATGGTGAGGTCCCTCAGTATGGTGGATAATGTGGTGAGGTCCTCAGTATGTGGGTAATGGTATATGGTGATGTACTCAAGTATGGTGATAATTGGTATGGTGAGGTTCCCTCAGTATGGTGATAATATGGTGAGGTCCCTCAGGTATGGTGATAAGATGGTATGGTGTGTGTGGTCCCCTCAGTATGGTGATATGATAATATGGTATGGTGTGATCCCTCAGTTATGGTGATAATATGGTGATGTCCTCAGTATGGTGATAATATGGTATGGGGAGGTCCCTCAGTATCGTGTGATTGTAATATGGTACTGATGAGGTCCCCCTCAGTATGGTGATAATATGGTGAGGTCCCCTCAGTATGGTTGTGTGATGATTAATATGGTAGGTGAGGTCCCTCAGTATGTGGGAGTGATATTTGAGGAGGAAACAAAACAATTATATACAGGTTATAACACAAATAATCACTAGTAAAGACAACAGACAAGGGCTTCAGTGATAATATGGTGAGGTTATGGTGATAATATGGTATGGTGGGTCCTCAGTATGGTGATAATATGGTATGGGGAGGGTCCCTCAGTTATGGGTGATAATATCGGTATGGTGACGGTCCCTCAGTATGGATTGAAAATGGTATGGATGAGGTCCCTCAGTTATGGTGATAATATGGTATGGTGAGGTCCCTAAGTATGGTGAATAATATGGTATGTGAGGTCCCTCAGTATGGTGATAATATGGTATGGTTGAGGTCCTCCAGTATGGTGATAATATGGATGGTGATGTCCATCAGTTATGGTGGTTATATGGTGAGGTCCCTCAGTATGGTGTTAATATGGTATGGTGGAGGTCCCTCAGTATGGCTGATTAATATTGTTTATGGTGAGGGTCCCTTTTTATTTAGTATTGGTGATAATATGGTATGGTGAGGTCCTAAGTATGGTGATTAATATGGTAGGGTTTGACGGTCCATCAGATGGTGATAATTATGGTATGGTGAGGTCCCTCAGTATGGGATAATATTGGTGGTATGGTGAGGCGGTCACTAAGTTGGTGGAGAAATATAGGCGTTTTTTGTGGTTTATTGTGGTGGAGGGTGAGAGCATCAGTATGGTGTGATATTAGATGGTTTGGTTTTTTATTGGTGTGATCCCTAAGTATGGTGATAATTTATTGGTTTTTTGTATTGGTGAGGTCCTCAGTATGGTGATAATTGGTGTGTTTGTTTTTGGTCCTCAGGATGGTGATAATATGGTATTTTGATGGTGAAGTGTCTTTTTTTTTTTGGGTCTCTTCAGTATGGTGTATTCTGGTATTTGGTTGATTGGTGTTGTCCCTCAGATTTTTTTTAGTATGGTTTTTTTTTTTTTTTGTGATTATAGATGTGGTAGGTGAGGTCCATCAGCTCATTTGGGTGATTATATTTTTGGTGAGGTCCCTCAGTAGGTGATAAATGGTATGGTGAGGTCTCCCTCAGTATGGTGATTAATATGGTATGGTGAGGTCCCTCAGTTATGGTGAAATATGGATGGTGAGGTCCCTCAGTTTGGTGGATAATATGGTTTATGGTTGAGGTTCAGTATGGTGATAATATGTATGGTGAGGTCCCTCAGTATGGTGATATATTGGGTTATTGGTGAGGTCCTCAGTTTGTGGTGTGATAATATGGTATGGTGAGGTCCCCTCAGTATGGTGATAATATGGTATGGGAGGTCCCGCAGTATTGGTGATAACTTATGGTATGGTGAGGCTCCCTCAGTATGGTGATAATATGGTATGGTAAAGGTACCTCAGTGGGGGTTTTTTGTCTTTTTTTGTATTATATGGTTTTTTTTTTTTTGTATGGTTTGGTTTGAGGTCCCTCAGATGGTGTAATATGGTATGGTGAGGGCCCTCAGTATGGTTTTTGTTTGTAGAATTAATGGTATGGTGAGGGTCCCTTCAAGTATGGGTGATATATGATATGGTGAGGTCCCTCAGTATGGTGATAATATGGTTATTGGTGAGGTCCCTCAGTATGGTGTAATATGGCTATTGGTGAGGTCCCTCAGTATGGTGATTAATATGGTATGGTGAGTCCCTCAGTTGGCGATTAATTATGAGTGAGGTCCCTCAGTATGGTTGATAATATGGTATGGTGAGGTCCCTCAGTATGGTGATAATATAGGTTATTTTGGGTGAGGTCCCTCAGTGTGGGTGATTGATTGATTAATTTATGGTTATGGGTGAGGGTTCCCCAGTATGGTGATAATATGGTATGGTGAGGTCCCTCAGTGTGGTGATGGTGATAATATGGTATGGTGTGACTCCATCAGTATGGTGATAATATGGTATGGTGAGGTCCCTCAGTATGGTGATAATATGTGTTTGTGGGGTCCCTCAGTATGGTGATAATATGGTAGGTGAGGTCCTCAGTATGGTGATAATATGTGTGGTCCCTCAGTTGGTGATAATTGGTATGGTGAGGTCCCTCAGTATGGTGATAGATGGTAGGTGAGGTCCCTCAGTATGCGTGTGATAATATGGTGGGGTCCCTCAGTATGGTGATAATCTGGGTGAGCCCGCAGTATGGTTAATATGGTATGGTGCGGTCCCTCAGTTGGTGATAATATGGTATGTGAAGGTCCCTCAGTATGGTGATAATATGGTATGGTGGGTCCCTCAGGTATGGTGAGGTACCTCAGTATGTGATAATTGGTAAGGTGAGGTCCCTCAGATGGTGATAATAGGGGTATGGTGAGGTCCCTCAGTGTGGTGATAATATGGTATGGTTGAGGGTCCCTCAGGATGGGTGATAATATGGTATGGTGAGGCGTCCCCGTGTGGTGCTAATATGGTATGGTGGGTCCCTCAGTATGGTCCGAATATGGTATGGTGAGGTACCCAGTATTGGTGATAATAGTATGGGTGTGGTCCACTCAGTCTGGTGGATAATATGGTAGGTGAGTCCCTCAGTATGTGATAATTGAGTATGGTGATGAGATTCCCTCATATGGTGATAATATGGTATGGTGAGAGTTCTCAGTATGGTGATAATATGTAATGGTGAGGTCCCTCAGTATGGTGATAATAGGTGAGGTCCCTCGATTTTGGTGATAATATGGTGGAGGTACCTCAGTATGGTGATAATATGTATGTGGAGGTTCCCTCGAGTATGGTTGATATATGGTATGGGTGATTCCCTCCAGTAGGTGATAATATGGTATGGTGAGGTCCCTCATAGTATGGTGAAATATTGGTATGGTGAGGCCTCAGTATGGTGAGTAATATGGTATGGTGAGGTCCCTCAGTATGGTGATATATGTATGGTGAGTCCCTCAGTATGTGATATAGGATGGTGAGGTCCCTCAGTACGGTGTGATAATATGGTATGGTGAGGTCCTCAATACGGTGATAATATGGTTTTCTATGGTGAGGTCCCTCAGTATGGTGATAATATGGTATGGTGAGGTTCCTCAGTATGGTGATAATATGGTATGGTGAGGTCCCTCAGTATGGTGATAATACGTATGGTGAGGTCCCTTCAGTATGTGATAACTATGCGTATGGTGAGGTCCCTCAGTATGGTGATAATATGGTATGGTTGGAGGTCCCTCAGTTTAAGTGATAATAGGTTGGTGAGGTCCCTCAGTATGGTGATAAATGGTATGTGAGGTCCTCAGTATGGTGATAATATGGTGAGGTCCCTCAGTATTGGTTGATAATATGGTATGGTGAAGGTCCTCGTATGGTGACAAATGGTAATGGTTGAGGTCCCTCAGTCTGGTGATAATATGGTATGGGGGAGGTCCCTCAGTATGGTGATAATATGGTATTGGTGCGGTCCCTCAGTAGTGGTGATTAATATGGATGTGAGTCATCAGTATGGTGAGATAATATGGTGAGTGTCCCTCTCAGTATGGTGATAATAGGTATGATGAGGTCCCTCAGTATGGTGATAATGTGGTGAGGTCCATCAGTATGGTGGTAAATTATGGTGACTGTCCCTAGTATGGTGATAATTTTATGGTATGGTGAGGTCCATCAGTATGATGATAATATGGTATGGTATGTGAGGGTCCCTCGTATGGTGATAATTGGTGAGGTCCCCTCAGTATGGTGATAATATGGTATGGGTTGTACATTCAGTAGGGATAATATGGATGGGTGATCCCTCAGTATGGTGATAATATGGTGGGCCCTCAGTAAGTATGGTGATTAATATGGTATGGTGAGGTCCCTCAGTTATGGTGATAATATGGTTATGATGAGGTCCCTCAGTATGGTGATAATATGGTATGGGAGAGGGGTCCCCTCAGTTTATGGTGATAATATGGTATGGTGAGGTCCCTCAGTATGTGATAATATGGTAGGTGAGGTCACACCGTCTATGGTGATAATTAATATGCGTTGGTGAGGGTCCCTCAGGATGGGATAATATGGTAGGTGAGGCCCGCAGAATATGTGGGATGGTGATATTTGAGGAAACAAAACAATTATATAAAGAGTTATAACATAAAATCACTAGTCACAAAAAAACGACAGGGCCTTCTGTGATAATATGGTGAGGTATGTGAGTTAATATGGATGGTGAGTCCCTCAGTATGGTGATGAGATGGTATGGTGAGGTCCCACTCAGTGGGTTGATATATGGTATTATGGTGAGGTCCCTCAGTATGGTGAAATATGGTATGGTGCGGTCCTCTTAGTATGGTGATATATGGTATGTGAGGTACCTCAGTCTGGTGATAATTATGGTATGGTGAGTCCCTCAGTATGGTGTTGATAATATGGTATGGTGAGGGCCCTCAGTATGGTGATAATTTAGGTCATGGTGAGGTCCCTACAGTGTGGGGTGATTTCAATACGGTATGGTGAGGTCCCTCAGTTTATGGGTGATAATTGGTATGGTGAGGTCCCTCAGTGTGGTGATAATATGGTATGGTGAGGTCCATCCAGTATAGTGATAATATGGGTGGACCTCAGTATGGTGAGAATAATGGATGGTGAGGTCCCTCAGTATGTTGATAATATGGTGTGCGTCCATCGTATGGTGTGATTATATGGTATGGTGATGAGGGCACTCCAGTATGGTGATATATATGGGTTCGTGGCCCTCCGTATGGTGATAATATGTATGGTGAGGTCCATCAGTATGGTGATTAATATGGTAGGTGAGGGTCCTTCAGTATGGTGATAATATGGGGTGAGGTCCCTCAGTATTTGGGAGTGATAATATGTGAGGTCCTAGTATGGTGATAATATGGTATGGTTGAGGTCCCTCAGTTATGGTGATAATATGGTTTATGGGTGAGGTCCCTCAGATAATGGTGATATGAATAATATGGATTATGGTTGATGGTCCCTAGTTTGGTGTGATAATATGGTATGGTGAGGTCCCTCAGTATGGTGATAATATGGTATGGTGAGGTCCATAGTATGGGTTGAATAATATGGTGAGGTCCCTCGTATGGTGATTAATATGGTATGGTGAGGTCCATCAGTATGGTGGATAATATGGTATGTGAGGTCCCTCAGTATTGGTGCTAATATATGATAATATGGTATGGTGAGGTCCCTCAGTATGGTGATAATATGGTTGGTGAGGGTCCCTCAGTATGGTGATAATATGGTATGGTGAGGTCCCTCAGTATGGTGATAATATGGTATGGTGAGGTCCTCAGTATGGTGATAATATGGTATGGTGAGTCCCTCAGTTATGGTGATAATATGGTATGGTGAGGTCCCTCAGTATGGTGATAATATGGTATGGTGAGGTCCCTCAGTATGGTGATAATATGGTATGGTGAGGTCCCTCAGTATGGTGATAATAGGTGAGGTTCCCTCAGTATGGTGATAATATGGTATGGTGAGGTCCCTCAGTATGGTGATAATATGGTATGGTGAGGTCCCTCAGTATGGTGATAACTATGGTGAGGTCCCAGTTGTGATAATCTGTATGGTGAGGTCCCTCTCAGTATGGTGATAATATGGTATGGTGAGGTCCCTCAGTATGGTGATAATATGGTATGGCGAGGTCCCTCAGTATGGGTAATTAAATGGTAGGTGAGGTCCCGCAGTATGGTGAAATATGGTGAGGTCCCTCAGTATTGGTGAGAATATGGTGAGGTCCCTCAGTATCTGTGCTAATCATGGTTGGTGAGGTCCATCAGTATGGTGATAATCTGGTTATGGTGGGTACCTCAGTATGGTGATAATATGGTTATGGTGAGGTCCCTCAGTTATGGTGATGATGGTGATTAATTGTATGGTGAGCATCAGCTGTGGGGTGGATAATATGGTATGGTGATGGTCCTCAGTATGGGTAAGATGGTATGGTGAGGGTCCCTCAGTTGGTGAAATATGGTTGGTAGGTCCCTCAGATGGTGATAATATGGTCTGTGAGGGTACTCAGTGTGGTGAATATGTTATGGTGAGGTCCCTCAGTATGGTGATAATATGGTATGGTGAGGTCCCTCAGTATTGTGATAATATGGTATGGTGAGGTCCCTCAGTATTGGTGATAATATGGTATGGTGAGGTCCTTATATATATGTGGGATGTGATATTTGAGGAAACAAAACAAGTATATGAAGAGTTATAACAAATGTATAATCACTAAAAACAGACGAGGGCTTCTGTGGTCAATTTCATAAGAGCAAGGCTACATTCTGATGCTCTACCCTTCTCCCAAAGTGTGCACTTGTCCACTCCCCCTCATGGATGTAAAAGGAATAGACTGGTGTTAGGAATATGTTGGAGTGTACGAGCGACACCCTTCTGGAGAAGGGTAGGCAATCGGAACACACTGAAAACTCACCTTTTCTTGTCGGGAATCAAGGCACACTCCGAGATGTTCGACAGATGTCCTCTCTCAAACACCAATAGTGCGGCACCACTCTCTGTGTCCTTCAGAAGCAGACATACATAGTGTGTCCCTAATAGCACCCTATTCCCTACATAGTGCACTACTCTTGACCAGAGCCCTATACGCCTTGCTAAGAAGTAGTGCACTATGTTGGGAATAGGGTGCTATTTGGGATACATCCATAGCATATACACTACTGGTCAAAAGTTTCGGAACACCTACTCATTCAAGGGTTTTTCTTTATTTTTACTATTTTCTACATTGTAGAATAATAGTGAAGACATCAAAACTATGAAATAACGCATATGGAATCATGTAGTAACCAAAAAACTGTTAAACAAATCAAAATATATTTTATATTTGAGATTCTTCAAATAGCCACCCTTTGATGACAGCTTTGCACACTCTTGGCATTCTCTCAACCAGCTTCATGAGGTAGTCACCTGGAATGCACTTCAATTAACAGGTGTGCCTTCTAAGCATGTTAACCCCCGTAAGGTTGCCGGCCCAGACGGCGTCCCTAGCCGCGTCGTCAGAGCATGTTCAGACCAGCTGGCTGGTGTGTTTACGGACATATTCAATCTCTCCCTATCCCAGTCTGCTGTCCCCACATGCTTCAAGATGGCCACCATTGTTCCTGTACCCAAGAATGCTAAGGTAACTAAACAAAATGACTATCTTCCCGTAGCACTCACTTCTGTCATCATGAAGTGCTTTGAGAGACTAGTCAAGGATCATATCACCTCTACCTTACCTGTCACCCTAGATCCACTTCAATTTGCATACCGCCCCAATAGATCCACAGACGACGCAATCGCCATCACACTGCACACTGCCCTGTCCCATCTGGACAAGAGGAATACCCATGTAAGAACGCTGTTCATTGACTATAGCTCAGCGTTCAACACCATAGTACCCTCCAAGCTCATCATTAAGTTCGAGGCCCTGGGTCTGAACCCCGCCCTGTGCAAATGGGTCCTGGACTTCCTGACGGGCAGCCCCCAGGTGGTGAAGGTAGGAAACAACACCTCCACTTCACTGATCCTCAACACTGGGGCCCCACAAGGGTGCGTGCTCAGCCCCCTCCTGTACTCCCTGTTCACCCATGACTGCGTGGCCAAGCACGCCTCCAACTCAATCATCAAGTTTGCAGATGACACAACATTAGTAGGCTTGATTACTAACAATGACGAGACAGCCTACAGGGAGGAGGTGAGGTCTCTGGGAGTGTGTTGCCAGGAAAATAACCTCTCACTCAACGTCAACAAAACAAAGGAGATGATCGTGGACTTCAGGAAACAGCAGAGGGTGCACCCCCCTATCCACATCGACGGGACCGCAGTGGAGAAGGTGGAAAGCTTCAAGTTCCTTGGCGTACACTTCACTGACAAGCTGAAATGGTCCAGCCACACAGACAGTGTGGTGAAGAAGGCGCAACAGAGATTTTAACAAAGTAAATTTGAGGACTAGGCTGCCAAAGTTCTATCAACATATCGACTGTTGTACTAGCGCTGCCAAAATCCTCGACCATTGCTATTCGAACTTCCGGGATGGTTATAAGGCCCTCTCCTGCCCTCCTTTCGGCAAATCTGACCACGACTCCATTTTGCTCCTCCCTTCCTATAGGCAGAAACTCAAACAGGAAATACCCATGCTAAGGACTATCCAACGCTGGTCTGACCAATCGGAATCCACGCTTCAAGATTGTTTTGATCACACGGACTGGGATATGTTCCGGGTAGCTTCCGAAAATAATTTAGACAAATACACTGAAATGGTGACTGAGTTTATCAGGAAGTGTATAGGTGATGTTGTGCCCACTGTGACTATTAAGACTTACCCTAACCAGAAACCGTGGATAGACGGCAGCATTTTCACCAATCTGAAAGCGCGAACCACCGCATTCAACCATGGCAAGGTAACTGGGAATATGGCAGAATACAAACAGTGTAGCTACTCACTCCGCAAGGCAATTAAACTGGCAAAACATCTGTATAGAGACAAAGTGGAGTAGCAATTCAACGGCTCAAACATGAGACGTACAGTGGGGAAAAAAAGTATTTAGTCAGTCACCAATTGTGCAAGTTCTCCCACTTAAAAAGATGAGAGAGGCCTGTAATTTTCATCATAGGTACACGTCAACTTTGACAGACAAAATGAGAAAAAAAAATCAAGAAAATCACATTGTAGGATTTTTAATGAATTTATTTGCAAATTATGGTGGAAAATAAGTAATTGGTCAATAACAAAAGTTTCTCAATACTTTGTTATATACCCTTTGTTGGCAATGACACAGGTCAAACGATTTCTGTAAGTCTTCACAAGGTTTTCACACACTGTTGCTGGTATTTTGGCCCATTCCTCCATGCAGATCTCCTCTAGAGCAGTGATGTTTTGGGGATGTCGCTGGGCAACACAGACTTTCAACTCCCGCCAAAGATTTTCTATGGGGTTGAGATCTGGAGACTGGCTAGGCCACTCCAGGACCTTGAAATGCTTCTTACGAAGCCACTCCTTCGTTGCCCGGGCGGTGTGTTTGGGATCATTGTCATGCTGAAAGACCCAGCCACGTTTCATCTTCAATGCCCTTGCTGATGGAAGGAGGTTTTCACTCAAAATCTCACGATATATGGTCCCATTCATTCTTTCCTTTACACGGATCAGTCGTCCTGGTCCCTTTGCAGAAAAACAGCCCCAAAGCATGATGTTTCCACTCCCATGCTTCACAGTAGGTATGGTGTTCTTTGGATGCAACTCAGCATTCTTTGTCCTCCAAACACGACGAGTTGAGTTTTTACCAAAAAGTTCTATTTTGGTTTCATCTGACCATATGACATTCTCCCAATCCTCTTCTGGATCATCCAAATGCACTCTAGCAAACTTCAGACGGGCCTGGACATGTACTGGCTTAAGCAGGGGGACACGTCTGGCACTGCAGGATTTGAGTCCCTGGCGGCGTAGTGTGTTACTGATGGTAGGCTTTGTTACTTTGGTCCCAGCTCTCTGCAGGTCATTCACTAGGTCCCCCTGTGTGGTTCTGGGATTTTTGCTCACCGTTCTTGTGATCATTTTGACCCCACGGGGTGAGATCTTGCGTGGAGCCCCAGATCGAGGGAGATTATCAGTGGTCTTGTTTGTCTTCCATTTCCTAATAATTGCTCTCACAGTTGATTTCTTCAAACCAAGCTGCTTACCTATTGCAGATTCAGTCTTCCCAGCCTGGTGCAGGTCTACAATTTTGTTTCTGGTGTCCTTTGACAGCTCTTTGGTCTTGGCCATAGTGGAGTTTGGAGTGTGACTGTTTGAGGTTGTGGACAGGTGTCTTTTATACTGATAACAAGTTCAAACAGGTGCCATTAATGCAGGGTAACGAGTGGAGGACAGAGGAGCCTCTTAAATAAGAAGTTACAGGTCTGTGAGAGCCAGAAATCTTGCTTGTTTGTAGGTGACCAAATACTTATTTTCCACCATAATTTGCAAATAAATTCATTAAAAATCCTACAATGTGATTTTCTGGAGAAAAAAATTCTCAATTTGTCTGTCATAGTTGACGTGTACCTATGATGAAAATGACAGGCCTCTCTCATCTTTTTAAGTGGGAGAACTTGCACAATTGGTGGCTGACTAAATACTTTTTTTCCCCACTGTATGTGACGGGACCGCAGTGGAGAAGGTGGAAAGCTTCAAGTTCCTTGGCGTACACATCACCGACAAACTGAAATGGTCCACCCACGCAGACAGTGTGGTGAAGAAGGCGCAACAGAGCCTCTTCAACCTTAGGAGGCTGAAGAAATTCGGCTTGGCACCTAAAACCCTCACAAACTTTTACAGACGCACAATTGAGAGCATCCTGTCGGGCTGTATCGCCGCCTGGTACGGCAACTGCACCGCCCACAACCGCAGGGCTCTCCAGAAGGTGGTGCGGTCTGCCCAACGCATTATCGGGGCAAACTACCCACCCTCCAAGACACATACAGCACCCGATGTCACAGGAAGGCCAAAAAGATCATCAAGGACATCAACCACCCGAGCCACTGCCTGTTCACCCCGCTATCATCCAGAAGGCGAGGTCAGTACAGGTGCATCAAAGCTGGGACCGAGAGAATGAAAAACAGCTTCTATCTCAAGGCCATCAGACTGTTAAATAGCCATCACTAGCACATTAGAGGCTGCTGCTGCCTATTGAAATCACTGGCCACTTTAAGAAATGGAACACTAGTCACTTTAATAATGTTCACATATCTTGCACTACTCATCTCATATGTATATACTGCATTATATTCTATAATATTCTACTGTATCTTAGTCCATGCCGCTCTGTCATTGCTTGTCCATATATGTATATTTTCTTAAATTCCATTCCTTACTAGTTTTGTGTGTATTGGGTATATGTTGTGAAATTGTTAGATATTACTTGTTAGATATTACTGCACTGTCGGAGCTGGAAGCACAAGCATTTCGCTACACCCGCTATAACATCTGCTAAACACGTGTATGTGACAAATACAATTTGATTTGATTTATTTAAAAGTTCATTTGTGGAATGTATTTCCTTCTTAATGTGTTTGAGCCAATCAGTTGTGTTGTGACAAGGTAGGGGGGTATACAGAAGATAGCCCTATTTAGTAAAATACCAAGTCCATATAATGGCAAGAACAGCTCAAATAAGCAAAGAGAAACGACAGTCCATCATTACTTTAAGACAAGAAGGTCAGTCAGTACGGAACATTTCAAGAACTTTGAACGTTTCTTCAAGTGCAGTCGCAAAAACCATCAAGCGCTGATAAAGAAACTGGCTCTCATGAGGACCACCACAGGAATGGAAGACCCAGAGTTACCTCTGCTGCAGAGGATAAGTTCATTAGAGTTACCAGCCTCAGAAATGGCATCCCAAATAAATACTTCACAGAGTTCAAGTCACAGACACATCTCAACATCAACTGTTCAGAGGAGACTGTGTGAATCAGGCCTTCATAGTCGAATTGCTGCAAAGAATCCACTACTAAAGGACACCAATGAGAAGAAGAGACTTGCTTGGGCCAAGAAACACGAGCAATGGATATTAGACCGGTGGAAATGTGTCCTTTTGTCTGGAATCCAAATTGGAGATTTTTGGTTCCAACTGTCATGCCTTTGTGAGATGCGGTGTGGGTGAATGGATGATCTCTGCATGTGTATTTCCCACCGTAAAGCATGGAAGAGGAGGTGTTATGGTGTGGGGGTGCTTTGCTGGTGACGCTGTCTGTGATTTATTTAGAATTCAAGGCACACTTAACCAGCATGGCTACCACAGCATTCTGCAGCGATACACCATCCCATCTGGTTTGGGCTTAGTGAGACTATAATTTGTTTTTCAACAGGACAATGACCCAAAACATCTCTAGGCTGTGTAAGGGCTATTTGACCAAGAAGGAGAGTGATGGAGTGCTACATCAGTTGACCTGGCCTCCACAATCCCCTGACCTCAACCCAATTGAGATGGTTTGGGATGAGTCAGACCGCAGAGAGTGAAGGAAAAGCAGCCAACAAGTGCTCAGCATATGTGGGAACTCCTTCAAGACTGTTGGAAAAGCATTCCAGGTGAAGCTGGTTGAGAGAATACCAAGGGTGTGCAAAGCTGTCATCAAGGCAAAGGGTGGCTATTTGAAGAATGTTAAATATAAAACATATTTTGATTCGTTTAACAGTTTTCTGGTGACTACATGATTCCATATGTGTTATTTCATATTTTTGATGTCTTCACTATTATTCTACAAAGTAGAACATAGTAAAAATAAAGAAAAACCAATGAAGGAGTAACTGTTCTAAAACTTTTGACCAGTAGTTTACTTCAGGTTAATAGCTATAGGCCAGATGGCACAATAAGCTTTCAACATGAATATTTTATTATAGGTAAGATAGGCATCCACGTTCACTAGTGAAAGGCAATCTTCATAAACACTGAGATGGATAGGTGAGTGACACGTCACACAGATGGAAACTGAAATAGCTTTAATAATAGGCCTTATAATTGCCTTGAGATGTGTATGCCTGTATTAATTAATTAACACACCCGCGTCTCAAATGGCTACCTAATTCCCTGCATAGTGCACTACTTTTGGCCAAAGTAGCGGCACTATATAGAGAATGTGTGCCATTTGAGACCAGCCCTAGTGTTTTCATAGACCTGTGAGTATAAGGCCTACCCATAGTGTGGGCCGTCTTGTCGTGGGAGCTGGTCCAGGACTTTGTGTCGTCAAAAGCAGAAGTGACAGCTGGTGATGGCGTCTGAGTGAACCCTCAGCACCTTGACGGGGATCTGAATAGGCATATGGGGAATCAAGCCCCATCTCACATCTTCATTACACCATGATGGGGATCTGAGAGGCTGGGGAATCAAGCCCCATCTCACATCTTCATTACACCATGATGGGGATCTGAAGAGGCTGGGGAATCAAGCCCCATCTCACATCTTCATTACAAAACACCATGATGGGATCTGAAGGAGGCATGGGGAATCAAGCCCCTCTCACATCTTCATTACAACCCATGATGGGGATCTGAAAGGCATGGGGAATCAAGCCCCATCTCACATCTTCATTACACCATGATGGGGATCTGAAGAGGCATGGGGAATCAAGCCCCATCTCACATCTTCATTACACCATGATGGGGATCTGAAGAGGCATGGGGAATCAAGCCCCATCTCACATCTTCATTACAACCACGATGGGGATCTGAAGAGCATGGGGAATCAAGCCCCATCTCACATCTTCATTACACCATGTGGGGATCTGAAGAGGCATGGGGAATCAAGCCCCATCTCACATCTTCATTACACCATGATGGGGATCTGAAGAGGCATGGGGAATCAAGCCCCATCTCACATCTTCATTACACCATGATGGGGATCTGAAGAGGCATGGGGAATCAAGCCCCATCTCACATCTTCATTACACCATGATGGGGATCTGAAGAGGCATGGGGAATCAAGCCCATCTCACATCTTCATTACACCATGATGGGGATCTGAAGTAGCATGGGGAATCAAGCCCCATCTCACATCTTCATTACAACCACGATGGGGATCTGAAGAGGCATGGGGAATCAAGCCCCATCTCACATCTTCATTACACCATGATGGGGATCTGAAGAGGCATGGGGAATCAAGCCCCATCTCACATCTTCATTACACCATGATGGGGATCTGAAGAGGCATTGGGGAATCAAGCCCCATCTCACATCTTCATTACACCATGATGGGGATCTGAAGAGGCATGGGGAATCAAGCCCCATCTCACATCTTCATTACACCATGATGGGGTTCTGAAGAGGCATGGGGAATCAAGCCCCATCTCACATCTTCATTACACCATGATGGGGATTCTGAAGAGGCATGGGGAATCAAGCCCCATCTCACATCTTCATTACACACCATGATGGGGATCTGAAGAGGCATGGGGAATCAAGCCCCATCTCACATCTTCATTACACCATGATGGGGATTCTGAAGAGGCATGGGGAATCAAGCCCCATCTCACATCTTCATTACACCATGATGGGGTTCTGAAGAGGCATGGGGAATCAAGCCCCATCTCACATCTTCATTACACCATGATGGGGATCTGAAGAGGCATGGGGAATCAAGCCCCATCTCACATCTTCATTACACCATGATGGGGATCTGAAGAGGCATGGGGAATCAAGCCCCATCTCACATCTTCATTACACCATGATGGGTTCTGAAGAGGCATGGGGAATCAAGCCCCATCTCACATCTTCATTACACCATGATGGGGATCTGAAGAGGCATGGGGAATCAAGCCCCATCACATCTTCATTACAACCATGATGGGGTTCTGAAGAGGCATGGGGAATCAAGCCCCATCTCACATCTTCATTACAACCATGACGGGGATCTGAAGAGGCATGGGGTAATCAAGGCCCCATCTCACATCTTCATACACCATGATGGGGATCTGAAGAGGCATGGGGAATCAAGCCCCATCTCACATCTTCATTACACCATGATGGGGATCTGAAGAGGCATGGGGAATCAAGCCCCATCTCACATCTTCATTACACCATGATGGGGATCTGAAGAGGCATGGGGAATCAAGGCCCCATCTCACATCTTCATTACACCATGATGGGGATCTGAAGAGGCATGGGGAATCAAGCCCCATCTCACATCTTCATTACACCATGATGGGGATCTGAAGAGGCATGGGGAATCAAGCCCCATCTCACATCTTCATTACAACCATGATGGGGATCTGAAGAGGCATGGGTAATCAAGCCCCATCTCACATCTTCATTACACCATGATGGGGATCTGAAGAGGCATGGGGAATCAAGCCCCATCTCACATCTTCATTACACCCATGATGGGGATCTGAAGAGGCATGGGGAATCAAGCCCCCATCTCACATCTTCATTACACCATGATGGGGATCTGAGAGGCATGGGGAATCAAGCCCCATCTCACATCTTCATTACACCATGATGGGGATCTGAAGAGGCATGGGTAATCAAGCCCCATCTCACATCTTCATTACACCATGATGGGGATCTGAAGAGGCATGGGGAATCAAGCCCCATCTCACATCTTCATTACACCATGATGGGGATCTGAAGAGGCATGGGGAATCAAGCCCCATCTCACATCTTCATTACACCCATGATGGGGATCTGAAGAGGCATGGGGAATCAAGCCCCATCTCACATCTTCATTACACATAGTAATAGTATGTGGGCTAAATTATGTTTCCCTGGCACTGTTTCACATGCTAACGTTTTAGCAATTTTGGCACAAATCCCTTTCAAGTCATGGGACTGATATTAGCATCTTTCGCGCATCATGTCCAAATCATCCGAAAGTATTTAAAAGTATGAAAATGTATCCACTCACTACCTGTAAGTCGCTCTGGATAAGAGCGTCTGCTAAAATGACTCAAATGTAAATGTAAAATGTGAAGTTCAACAAAGTCACTTAAATATGTTTTCAACGCGACTAAAGCATTGCAGTAATGATAATCTGAATGCCCATAATTTAATACCATAGCCGGGGTCTGGTCTTTCTGTTCTAAAATGGCACCTCAGTGAATGACCCATCTGTTGAGATGTCTTTGTCATAATTTATATGTTTGGCCACCTGCCAGATTTATAGCAGGCAGGCATTTCATGCAGTGTTTCCTAGCCTGCTCCCAGATCTGTTTGTGCTTTTGCCAACTCATTGTCAAGACAAGCAAAAGGACAAGAATACCTGGGATAGTACAAAAGTAGTCCCACTGGCTATCATAAGGTGGATGCACCAATTTGTAAGTTGCTCTGGATAAGAGCCATCATTCATGTTATTGTCAGGGTTATGACACAGGTGCAATGCAATCAATCAATTATGTATATGTGGCTAGCTGTTAGCTTGACTTGCTAACGTTAACTATTAGTTTACCAATCATTCATTGAAGTTTGTAGTTTTAAAACAGTTCACATGGAAGTAGCTGCACACTATTACAGCACATAAACCTAGCTAGCTAACTGCTCTAGAATTGAGTTATCAACATGAACACTATTCAACTCATTCCCTTTCTAGCCAGCTAGCTAACTGCTACCTGGGCAAGGGCCTGATGCTCCCACACCGAGACACTCATCTTCTCCACATCGTTCTCCTCCTTCTCCTCATCAATGGTCTCATCAAGTGACAAAGGGTCAATATTTCTCCTCGTCATTTTTTTTCCCCCAGGAAACGAAATGTGTTTCTCTATTGTTCAGGAATTTCAATGTTTTCTTTTTCGCTAAAGTAGCTAGCCGGTCAGAGTAACCAATGTTGTCCAAAGTTAGCTCTGCCGTTCAGTGCGTTCCCATAGCAACGGTGATGCATCTGGAGCGCTGAGTTTGGTGTGACTGAGATGAACTGCAGTGGGAAATGTGCAGGCTACACACACACTGACAGGGAAGAGTTTCTTTGGAATTAAAATATTTTCATTGTCATTTTAAAGTAAGAAAAAGCATACCGTACCAGTTAAAAGTTTGGACACACCTACTCATTGCAGGGTTTTTCTTTATTTTTTACTATGTTCTACTTTGTAGAATAATAGTGAAGACATCAAAACTATGAAATAACACACATGGAATCATGTAGTAACCAACAAAGTGTTAAACAAATCAAAATATATTTGAGATTTGAGATTCTTCAAATAGCCACCCTTTGCCTTGATGACAGCTTTGCACACTCTTGGTATTCTCTCAACCAGCTTCACCTGGAATGCTTTTCCAACAGTCTTGAAGGAATTCCCACATATGCTGAGCACTTGTTGGCTGCTTTTCCTTCACCCTGCGGTCCGACTCATCCCAAACCATCTCAATTGGGTTGAGGTCGGGGGATTGTGGAGGCCAGGTCTTCTGATGCAGCACTCCATCACTCTCCTTCTTGGTAAAACAGTCCTTACACAGCCTGGAGGTGTTTTGGGTCATTGTCCTGTTGAAAAACAAATGATAGTCCCACTAAGCCCAAACCAGATGGTGTATCACTGCAGAATGCTGTGGTAGCCATGCTGGTTAAGTGTGCCTTGAATTCTAAATAAAATCACAGTGTCACCAGCAAAGCACCTCCACACCTCCTCCTCCATGCTTTACGGTGGGAAATACACATGCAGAGATAATCCGTTCACCCACACTGCATCTCACAAAGACACGGCGGTTGGAACAAAAAATCTCCAATTTGGACTCCAGACCAAAGGACAGATTTCCATCGGTCTAATGTTCATTGCTCGTGTTTCTTGGCCCAAGCAAGTCTCTTCGTATTGGAGGTGTCCTTTAGTAGTGGATTATTTGCAGCAATTCGACCATGAAGGCCTGATTCACACAGTTACTTGAACTCTGTGAAGCATTTATTTGGGATGCAATTTCTGAGGTTGGTAACTAATTAACTTATCCTCTGCAGCAGAGGTAACTCTGGGTCTTCCATTCCTGTGGCGGTCCTCATGAGAGCCAGTTTCATCATAGCGCTTGATGGTTTTTGCGACTGCATTTGAAGAAATTTTCAAAGTTCTTGAAATGTTCCATATTGACTGACCTTCATGTCTTAAAGTAATGATGGACTGTTGTTTCTCTTTGCTTATTGGAGCTGTTCTTTCCATAACATGGCCTCTTCAACCTCAGGAGGCTAAAGAAATTTGGCTTGGCACCTAAAACCCACAACCGCAGGGCTCTCCAGAGGGTGGTGCGGTCTGCCGAACGCATTCCCGGGGGCAAACTACCCGCCCTCCAGGACACCTACAGCACCCGATGTCACAGGAAGGCCAAAAAGATAATCAAGGACGTCAACCACCCGAGCCACTGCCTGTTCACCCTGCTATCATCCAGAAGGCGAGGTCAGTACAGGTGCATCAAAGCTGGGACCGAGAGAATGAAAAACAGCTTCTATCTCAAGGCCATCAGACTGTTAAACAGCCATCACTAGCACATTAGAGGCTGCTGCCTATAGACATAGACCAGAAATCACTGGACACTTTAAGAAATGGAACACGTTACATATCTTGCATTACTCATCTCATATGTATATACTGTCTTCTATACTATTCTACTGTATCTTAGTCTCATCCATATATGTAGTTTTAATTCATTCCTTACTTAGATTTGTGTGTATTGGGTATATGTTGTGAATTTTCTAGATATTACTTGTTAGATATTACTGCACTGTCGGAGCTAGAAGCACAAGCATTTCGCTACGCCCACTATAACATCTGCTAAACACGTGTATGTGACAAATATAATTGGATTTGATTTTGGTCTTTTACCAAATAGGGCTATCTTCTGTATATCACCCCTACAACTGATTGGCTCAAACGCATTAAGAAGGAAAAAATCCCACAAATTAACTTTTAATTTGGACTCATCAGACCAAAGGACAGATTTCCACCGGTCTAATGTCCATTGCTCGTGTTTCTTGGCCCAAGCAAGTCTCTTCTTCTTATTGGTGTCCTTTAGTAGTGGTTTCTTTGTAGCAATTCGACCATGAAGGCCTGATTCACGCAGTCTCCTCTGAACAGTTGATGTTGAGATGTGTCTGTTACTTGAACTCTGTGAAGCATTTATTTGGGCTGCAATTTCTGAGGCTGGTAACTCTAATGAACTTATCCTCTGCAGCAGAGGTAACTCTGGGTCTTCCTTTCCTGTGGCGGTCCTCATGAGAGCCAGTTTCATCATAGCGCTTTATGGTTTTTTGCGACTGCACTTGAAGAAACTTTCAATGTTCTTGAAATTTTCCGGATTGACTGACCTTCATGTGTTAAAGAAATGATGGACTGTCGTTTCTCTTTGCTTATTTGAGCTGTTCTTGCCATAATATGGACTTGGTCTTTTACCAAATAGGGCTATCTTCTGTATACCACCCCTAACTTGTCACAACACAACTGATTGGCTGAAATTCATTAAGAAGGAAAAAAATTCCACAAATTAACTTTTAATAAGGCCACACCTGTTAATTGAAATAAATTCCAGGTGACTACCTCATGAAGCTGGTTGAGAGAATGCCAAGAGTGTCCAAAGCAGTCATCAAGGCAAAGGGTGGCTATTTGAAGAATCTCAAATATAAAATATATTTTGATTTTTTAAACACTTTTTTGGTTAATACATGATTCCATATGTATTATTTCATAGTTTTGAGGTCTTCACTATCTCTACAATGTAAAAAATAGTACAAATAAAGAAAAACCCTTGAATGAGTAGGTGTGTCCAAACGTTTGACTGGTAGTGTATATACAGTGCATTCGGAAAGTATTCAGACCCCTTGACTTTTCCACATTCTGTTAACTTGGAGCCTTATTCTAAAATGGATTAAATTGTTTTATCCCCTTATCAATATACACAGAATACGCCATAATGACAAAGAAAATACAGTTTTTTAGGAAATTTTGCAAATGTATTAAAAATAGAACGGAAATATAACATATACATAAGTATTCAGACCCTTTACTCAGTACTTTCTTGAAGCACCTTTGTCAGCGATTACAGCCTCGAGTCTTCTTGGGTATGACGCTACAAGCTTGGCACACCTGTATTTGGAGAGTTTCTCCCATTCTTCTCTGCAGATCCTCTCAAGCTCTGTCAGGTTGGATGGGGAGCGTCGCTGCACAGCTATTTTCAGGTCTCTCCAGAGATGTTAGATCGGGTTCAAGTCCGGGCTCTGGCTGGGCCACTCAAGGACATTCAGAGACTTGTCCCGAAGCCACTCCTGCGTTTTCTTGGCTGTGTGCTTAGGGTTGTTGTTCTGTTGGAAGGTGAACCTTCGCCCCAGTCTGAGGTCCTGAGCGCTCTGGAGCAGGTTTTCATCAAGGATCTCTCTGTACTTTGCTCTGTAAATTTTTCCCTCGATCCTGACTAGTCTCTCAGTCCCTGCCACTGAAACACATCCCCACAGCATGATGCTGCCACCACCATGCTTCACCGTAGGGATAATGCCAGGTTTCCTCCAGACGTGACGCTTGGCATTCAGGACAAAGAGTTCAATCTTGGTTTCATCAGACCAGAGAATCTTGTTTCTCATGGTCAGAGTCCTTTAGGTGCCTTTTGGCAAACTCCAAGCAGGCTGTCATGTGCCTTTTACTGAGGAGTGGCTTCCGTCTGGCCACTCTACCATAAAGGCCTGATTGGTGGAGTGCTGCAGAGATGGTTGTCCTTCTGGAGGTTCTCCCATCTCCACAGAGGAACTTTGGAGCTCTGTCAGAGTGACCATCAGGTTCTTGGTCACCTCCCTGACCAAGGCCCTTCTCCTCCGATTGCTCAGTTTGGCTGGGCGGCCAGCTCTAGGAAGAGTCTTGGTGGTTCCAAACTTCTTCATTTAAGAATGATGGAGGCCACTGTGTTCTTGGGGACCTTCAATGCTGCAGACATTTTTTTGGTACCCTTCCCCAAATATGTGCCTCGACACAATCCTGTCTCGGAGCTCTACAGACAATTCCTTTGATCTCATGGCTTGGTGTTTGCTCTGACATGCACTGTCAACTGTGCGATCTTATATAGACAGGTGCGTGCCTTTCCAGATCATGTCCAATCAATTGAATGATCAATGGAAACAGGATGCACCTGAGCTCAATTTCAAGTCTCATAGCAAAGGGTCTGAATACTTCTGTAAATAAGGTATTTCTTTATGTTTAATACATTTGCAGAAATGTCTAAAAACCTGTTTTCACTTTGTCATTATGGGGTATTGTGTGTAGATTGATGAGGGAAAAAAATCATTTAATCAATTTTAGAATAAGGCTGTAACGTAACAAAATGTGGAAAAAGTCAAGGGGTCTGAATACTTTCTGAATGCACTAGCTTAACTTTATATCCATGCAAAGATACATTATGGGATCATAACAGATCCAAAGCCCTGTCACCAGACTTGGCACATCACAGACAATCTGGACTGTCATGATTATAATGCAGAGACCGATTACAACAACAACAAAAAATCTACTTTTTATTGATTGACAGAGGATGGCAAAAATTCATGATAACTCAACATATCAGCCCAAGACATTGATCAGCAAAAACTCACATCTCTATTTAGAGTAAGACCCTCTTTCATCACCATAGGTACAGGGCTATTGGAATTCCTAAATGCCATACAGAATGATCCCTGACTCCAGTCTCCGGTATCTATCCTCATGGAGGACATGGTGGATCCCGCTGTCTGTCGGATCACAGGTTCACCGCATATTCTTCCCACGGATGCTCTTCAACCTGATGAGATGGGAGAGGAAGGATCAATTAATATCATTAATGTAATGACACGGTCATAATATTACAATATGTTTTAATGACATGGGTCAATTGTTTTTGGCCTGGTTATAATTGTTTTGTACCTGATTATAACCGTTTTGGACTATAATAATAATAATAATAATAATAATAATATGCCATTTAGCAGACGCTTTTATCCAAAGCGACTTACAGTCATGCGTGCATAATTTGTTTTGTGTATGGGTGGTCCCGGGGATCGAACCCACTACCCTGGCGTTACAAGCGCCGTGCTCTACCAGCTGAGCTACAGAGGACTACAATTAATGTCATTAAAAAGCACCTTAAAAAGCCATTCAGATCAAAACATTGTGAGACAATAATAAAGGTATGTGTTAGAGCAGGCCTATGCAGGGTCTGTATTATTAAGAGTTTTTCAACCCCTCCTGAAATGTCATGTGTTTGTCTACATCAGCTGAATGAAACAAGGACCATGCCCTCTGACCTTCTGAGCAGCTCTTCTGTTGATACGCCACCTCCCTCCTCCTGGCCGTTCCCGTCACTCCCCTCTGAGCTGCTGTCTGATGACTCCTCCTTCCTACCGCTCTTCTTCTGCTTGCCTTTGTGCTTGTGCCTCTTGTGCTTCTTCTTCTGCTGTTGACAACAACAACAACAACAACGGCAGAGAGGGAGAGTCAAGAGGACATACTGACAGACAGTGAATGGCGTTTCTGGCACTTCCACCAAAACAAAGACCAAACATGTTTGGTGCAATGGAGATACTCTTGAATAACTAACTTAGCCAGTCATAGAGCAGCGTGTCAGAGAGAGACAGACAGACAAGACATCGTAGTCAATTTTTCCTGGGTTTCATTTGTTTTCCCCCGGCCGTACCTTTTTGTCCTTCTTGTGCTTGCCGTGTTTCTTGGCTTGTACTTCTCCTTACACTTCTTCTTGTGTTTGTCGTTCTTTAGACAGAGGGAGTTGGGGCCGGACGGCTCTCTGCTGCTGAATAGACAAGCAGAGATGGAGAGATTCCAAATCATCTACATAAACTCTCAAGATGGGGCTGTGACAGAACCGGTTGAATGCTTTTATGCGAACAACCAAGAATTGAATGGATGTTAAGGAATCATGAATGTCTGTTCAAACCGGGCCGGGGCAAATACAAGAATTTGATCGCGTTACTGGTAAGGGACTCACTCAATGTAGAGGAGGGGGGGGCAGTCGAGGTCCAAACTCCTCCTCTTCCATTTCCTGGTCCTGAGGGGGCGGGGCAGCAGCAGGACCACTGGGGCATTTGAACATAACGTCTAAAAAAAGAAAAAACAGAGAGTTAAAACCACGTCCATTTTTGTCCACTGTCCTCGAGGCCCTTTCATCATTGTCCACTACCCAAATAGTTAAAACCACGGTCCATTTTGTCCACTGTCCTCGAGGCCTTTCATCATTGTCCACTACCCAAATAGTTAAAAACCACGTCCATTTTGTCCACTGTTCTCGAGGCCTTTCATCATTGTCCACTACCCAAATAGTTTAAAAACCACGTCCATTTTGTCCACTGTCACCGAGGCCTTTATCATGTCTACTACCCAAATAGTTAAAACCACGTCCATTTTGTCCACGGTCCTCGAGGCCTTTCATTTATTGGGCCCCTACCCCAAAAAGTTAAAAAACCCCGTCCATTTTTTTTCCACTGTCACCCAGGCCTTTTATCATTGGGCCACTACCCAAAAGTTAAAACCACGTCCCCTTTTTTTCCCCGTCCTTTGAGGGCCTTTTATGTTTTCCTATCTCCCAAAAAACCTTTTTTAAAATACCCCTTTATATTGGCTATAGGAAAGAAAAGGGGCCGGTTTTTCTTACCCGGTGCTGGGGGGTGTAAACTGATACGACAAGGTGGAGCAGGTGGGGGTTGTGTTTAAATTGAACTGGTTTGATTTGAGGGGGCCCCGTCCCCGCCTTTTCCCGAACACCCCTTTCCCCCTCCTCCCCCTCACTCTCCCCCCTTTGAAGAAAAGGGAAAACTTTCGTTGATGAACTGGCGAAAAGGGGCCCTTTAAAAGATCCTGGGGGGGCCGCCTTTTCTTTTCCCCCCCCCCCTTCTCAGTGTCGGCTGCTCAGTCAGAAAAAACATTGATAAACAAAATGTCATTTTCAAAACATCCATCTCTACGTTTTCCAAACCCTTTTGGATTTCAGGGGGTGTTACGGCTGCCAAACCTCTTAGTATTACAGTGGGCTGTTACGTCTGCCAAACCCCCTTGGGGTTTTCAGTGGACTGTTACGTCGGGCCAAAAAACCCCTTTAGTATTACAGTGGGTGTTACGTCTGTCCCAAAACCCCTTAGTATTAAAAGTGGACTGTTTCGTTATGGAAAAACCCTTAGTATTAAGTGGCTGTTACGGCTGCCAAACCTCTTAGTATTTTCAGGGGACGTTACGTCTGCAAACCTCTTAGTATTACGTGGAAATGTTAAGTCTGTAAAACCCCTTAGTTTTCAGTGGAATGTTTCGTCTGGCCCAAAACCCCTTTTTGTATTAGGGAATGTTACGTTTGCCAAACCCCCTTGGATCAGTGGACTGTTACGTCTGTCAAAAAACCCCTTTTGGACAGGGAAATGGGAAGTCTGTTTAAAACCTCTTAGTATTACAGTGGGGCTGTTCCCTCTGTCAAACCTTTAGTATTTTCAGTGGGGGTTGGGAAGTTGCCAAAACCTTTTTAGGAATCATGGACTGTTTTGGGCGGGCAAAAACCCCTTGGATTACAGGGCTGTACGTGTCAAAAACCCCTTTTTTATTACAGTGGAGGAAGCTGTCAAACCTTTGTTTTTTACAGTGGGGTGGACGTTGGAAACCTCAGTATTACAGTGGAGTTTCGTCTGTCAAAACCTTTTTAGTATTTTCAGTGGGGCGTTTGTCTTTTCAAAAAACCCCTTTGTAATTTCAGTGGACTGTTACGTTTTGTTAAAACCCCTTTTGTTTTTACAGTGGATGTTTTGTCTGTTTAAACCTCTTTGTATTTCAGTGGGGCTTTTTACGTCGGGCCAAAACCCTTTTGTATTAAAAGTGGAATGTTACGTTGGGCCAAAAACCCCTTAGTATTAAAGTGGATTTACGTCTGTCCCAAAATTTAGTATACAGGGGGCTGTTAGTCTGTAAACCTCTTTGATTACAGTGGGGCTGTTTGTCTGTCAAACCCAATTTTGTAACAGTGGACGTTAAGTTTTGCCAAAAACCCTTGGGTCAGGGACTGTTACGGGCTGTCCAAAACCCCTTAGGATCGTGGGGCCCGTTTCGTTTCAAACCTCTTAGTATTACAGTGGGGGCTGTTAACCCTCTGTTTAAACCTTTAGTATTTTAAATGGACTGTTACTCTGCCAAACCTTTAGGATCAGTGGACTGTTACGTCTGTCAAACTTTTTGGTTTCGTGGACGGTTTTTGTCTGTCAAACCTCTTGTATTTCAGGGACTGTTACGTCTGTCAAACCTCTTTTTATTACAGTGGACTGTTACGTCTGTCCCAAAAACTTGTATTACCCGTGGACTGGGAAACGTCAAAACCCCTTTGTTTTTACAGTGGGGCTGTTAAAGTCTGGGCAAACCTCTTAGTTTAAAAGTGGACGGTTTTCGTCCCGTTTAAACCTCTTTGGATTACAGTGGACTGTTACGTCTGTCAAATTTAGTATTACAGTGGGGCTGTTTCTTGTCAAACCCCCTTAGTATTCAGGGACTGTTCCCTTGTCCCAAAATCTTAAATATTACAGTGGGGCTGTTAATCTGTTCAAACCTTTAGTATTACAGTGGGGCTGGGTTTCGTCTGCCCCAAAACCTTTTGGATCAGTGAAAGTATGGGAAAGGGGAGAGGATTCTACCGTACCCCTACAGAGGATCAGTGAGTATGTAGTGTAGAAAGGGTTTTTACCAGTACCCTACAGTAGGATCAAATGATGTATTTTAGTTTTGAGGATTTTACCAGTACCCTACAGTTTGGGGTCAGTGGGGTGTATGAAATAGGATTTCCAAATACCCCTACAGTGGATCAGTGATGTTGTAGGGTAGTAGGATTTACCGTACCCCCCTACAGTAGGGGGGTCAGTTTATGTATGTTTTGTGGAGTTGGATTTTAAACCCGTAACCCATAGAGGAGGATCAGTGAGGGATGTAAATTTAGAAGGATTCTACCCGTACCCCTACAGTAGGATCAGTGATTTTAGTGTGTAGTAGGGGTTCTACCAGTACCTCTACCCGTTTGGAGCAGTGATGTATTTTAGTGTTTTAGGGGTTCTACCGTAAACCCTTTCAAAAGGACAGTGAGTATGTAGGTAGTAGGTTCTACCAGTACCTTTTACAGTAGGATCAGTGATGTATGTAGGTAGTAGGGTTTAAAAGACCCCTACAGTAGGAAACAGTGATTTTATGTAAATGTGTAGGATTCTAACGTACCTTCTTTCTTTGGTCAGTGTTTTAGTAGTAGGATTTTTTTACCAGTACCTTTACAGTAGGGTTTAGTTTAGTATGTAGTAGGATTCTAAAAGTACCTTAAGTAGGATCAGTGATGTATGTAAGTGGATTCTACCCCCGTACCTTCAGTAGGTCCCGTTTATGTATTTGTAGGATTTACCCGTACCTCTACAGTAGGATCAGTGATTTTATTTGTGTTTTAGTGGATTTACCCGTTTCCTCTACGTAGGGGGTCAGTGAGTAGGGAGTAGGATTTAACAGTACCATACAAATTTTGGTTTTATTTATGGATGTAGTTTTTAGTTTGGGGTTTTTCCAGGCCCCCTTACAGTGGTTTCAGTGATGGATGTAGTGTAGAGGAGTTCCCCGTACCCCAAAAGTTTGGTTTAGGAGGGATGTAGGGTAGTAGGATTTTTACCAGTACCTCTACAGTGGATCAAATGATGTAGGGAGGTTTTAGTAGGATTTTTACCCCGGACCCCCCCACCCGTAGGACAAATGATGTTATGTAGGGGTAGTAGGATTTTTACCAGGACTCTTACAAAAGGATCAGGATGAGGAGGTAGTAGGATTAAAAGTTACCTCTACAGTAGGTTCCGTGATTTTAGGGAGTTTTTAGAGGGTTCTACCCGTACCTTTTCAGGAGGATCAGTGATTTTTATGTAGTGGATAGGGATTCTACCCGGGACCTCTCAGTGGTTTTAGTTTAGGGATGTAGGGTAGTAGGAAATTTCCCCACCAGTTACCCCTACAGGAGGAAAAGTGATTTGGAAAGTAGGGGTAGTGGATTCTACCAGGACCTCACAGTAGGGTCAGGAGGTATTTTAGTTTTAGTGGATTTACCCAGTACCCCCTACAGGGGGAGGATCAGTGTGATTAGTAGGGGTTTACCAAATACCTCTACAGAGGGGTTTAGTGAGATTTTAGTTGTAGAGGATTTACCAGAACCCCTACAGTGGTTCCCGGGTGTTTGTAGGTAGAGGATTTTACCAAGGGACCTTCCCGTAGGATCAGGTTGTATTTTAGTGTGTAGGAAATTTCCATACCTCTAAATTTTGGGTTTAAAGGGTTTTTATTTTAGTTTTAGTAGGATTTACCAGTACCCTACAGGAGGTCATGTGATTTTATGGGAGTGTAGTAGGTTCTACCAGGTTTTTCAGTGGATTTAAGGGATGTAGTTTGTTTGTAGGATTCTAACCCTTTAAAATACCTTAAGTAGGATTTAGTGATTTTAGTAGTTTTAGGGAGGATTCTAAAGTACCTCTACAGTAGGATCAGTGATGTTTTAGTTTTTGTAGGATTCTAAAAGTACCTCTACGTAGGGGTCAGTGCGGGATGTAGTTTTAGGGAGGATTTTTACCCGTACCTTACAAATTTGGATCAGGATGAGTAGCGGAGTTTGGATTTACCCGGACCTCTACGTAGGTTTAGTGATGAGGGAGTGTAGTAGGATTTAACCCCGGGGACCTTAAGTAGGATCGGGATGTATGTAGGGTTTTGTAGGATTTTACCCGTAAACCCCCACAGTAGGATAAATGATGTATGTAGTGTAGTTTGGGGTTCTACCGTACCTCTACGTTTGGATCAGTTTTATGTAGGGAGTGTAGAGGATTCTACCAGTACCTTTCCCCAGTAGGGGTCAGTGATGTATGTTGTGTAGTAGGTTTTTACCAGTACCCCAAAAGAGGATCAGTGAGTATTAGTGTAGTAGGATTTTCCAGTTTCCTCCACAGTAGGATCCTTTTGTATGTAGTGAGTTAGGATTCTACCAGTTTCCTCCACAGTAGGATTTAGTTTATTTTATGTTTGGTAGGTAGGATTCTACCAGTACCTCTACAGTTAGGATCAGTGATGTATGTTAGTGTAGTAGGATTCTACCAGTACCTCTACAGTAGGATCAGTGATGTATGTAGTGTAGAGGATTCTACCAGTACCTCTACAGTAGGATCAGTGATGTATGTAGTGTAGTAGGATTCTACCAGTACCTCTACAGTAGGATCAGTTGTAGGGCCCATCAGTAGTTAGAGTTGTCTGGTCCTGACCCAGACGGCTTCAATTCGAGCCACACTGAGGAACTCACTGAGAGGATCCTTCTCCTTCCTCTCCTTCTCCAAAGCCCCAGCCTGGCCAGACACATCCCACCTGGACCTCTTCCCTGGCTCAGAGGGCTTCACAGCTACACAGAGAGAGACGGAGAGACTCAGGGCCAGGTTTACTAAGCAGTGTGTGATGTCATGTGATGTCTTCACTAGGACTCTGAAGACTAATGGAATAAGAGCTCTGTGTATTTTTTTTCAACCCTTCAAACCTAAGCCAGTCAAATAACTACTTCCTGACCACATGCTTTCTATTCAGAAAGAACTTGAAGTGCCAATGAATGATAATGACTTTAAAATCAGCCTTCGAGAGGTAAAGGCAGAGCGTGAAACAGCAGATCCTTTTACTGTAGCCATGAAGTGCTTTGAAAGACTGGTCATGGCTCACATCAACAGCATATCCCAGAAACCCTAGACCCCACTCCAATTTGCATTACCGCCCCCAACAGATCCACAGATTATGCAATCTCTATCGCACTCCACACTGCCCTTCCCACCTGGACAAGAGGAACACCCTACGTGAGAATGCTATTCATTGACTACAGCTCAGCATTCAACACCATAGTGCCCTCTAAGCTCATCACTAAGCTAAGGATCCTGGGACTAAACACCTCCCTCTGCAACTGGATCCTGGACTTCCTGACGGGCCGCCCCCCAGGTGGTAAGGGTAGGGTAACAACACATCTGCCACACTGATCCTCAACACGGGGGCCCCTCAGGGGTGCGTGCTCAGTCCCCTCCTGTACTCTCTGTTCACCCATGACTGCATGGCCAGGCACGACTCCAACACCATCATTAAGTTTGCCGACGACACAACAGTGGTAGGCCTGATCACCGACAACGATTGAGACAGCCTATAGGGAGGAGGTCAGAGATCTGGCCGTGTGGTGCCAGGACAACAACCTCTCCCTCAACGTGACCAAGACAAAGGAGATGATTGTGGACTACAGGAAAAAAAAGAGGACTGAGCATGCCCCCATTCTCATCGACGGGGCTGTAGTGGAACAGGTTGAGAGCTTCAAGTTCCTTGGTGTCCACATCACCAACGAACTATCATGGTCCAAACACACCAAGACAGTCGTGAAGAGGGCACGACAAAGCCTATTCCCCCTCAGGAGACTAAAAAGATTTGGCATGGGTCCTCAGATCCTCAAAAAATTCTACAGCTGCACCATCGAGAGCATCCCTGACTGGTTGCATCACCGCCTGGTATGGCAACTGCTTGGCCTCTGACCGCAAGGCATACAGAGGGTAGTTGCGTACGGCCCAGTACATCACTGGGGCCAAGCTTCCTGCATCCAGGACCTCTATACCAGGCGGGTTGTCAGAGGAAGGCCCTCAAAAATTGTCAAAGACTCCAGCCACCCTAGTCATAGACTGTTCTCTCTGCTACCGCACGGCAAGCGGTACCGGAGTGCCAAGTCTAGGTCCAAAAGACTTCTCAACAGCTTCTACCCCCAAGCCATAGACTCCTGAACAGCTAATCATGGCTACCAGGACTATTTGCACTGCCCCCCCACCCCATCCTTTTTACGCTGCTGCTACTCTGTTAAGTATTTATGCATAGTCACTTAACTCTACCCACATGTACATATTACCTCAACTACCTCAACTAGCCGGTGCCCCCGCACATGACTCTGCAACGGTACCCCCCTGTATATATAGCCTCCCTACTGTCACTTTATTTTTACTTCTGCTCTTTTTTTCCTCAACACTTTTTTTGTTGCTGTTTTATTCTTACTTTTTTGTTTAAAATAAATGCACTGTTGGTTAAGGGCTGTAAGTAAGCATTTCACTGTAATGTCTGCACCTGTTGTATTCGGCGCATGTGACCAATAAAATTTGATTTGATTTGATCATGTCATTTAAAGAGCACAAGCTTCACTCATCCACACAATAGGATAAAACAGAAGCCTTCGAAAGTCACTTTAAAATCAGATCAAATGAACTGGGTTGGTAGAGGCTCTGATATCTGTGTCTGGATAAAGTGGAACTGATTGTTTGTTACCTTGTGGAGCGGGGGAAGCACTAGCTGTTGGACTCTCTGATACAGTCAGGAAGTTAAAGACAGAGAACTTGTCTCTCTTCACTTTGGGCATTCCCACGAACCCTGACCTGGATAGACAACAACAACAACAGTTAGAGCCCAATGCCATGACACACAAGCAGTACCCATTGAGTATTAGTATTCCTAGTACCATTCGTTCCATGGTGATCAAGTGTGTACAGTACAAGTCAAAAGCTTGGACACACCTACTCCAAGGGTTTTTCTTTATTTTTAACTATTTTCTACATTGTAGAATAATAGTGAAGACATCAAAACTATGAAATAACACATATGGAATCATGTAGTAACCAAAAAAAGTGTTAAACAAATCAAAATATATTTTATATTTGAGATTTTTCAAAATAGCCACCCTTTGCCTTGATGACAGCTTTGCACACTCTTGGCATTCTCTCAACCAGTTTCATGAGGTAGTCACCTGGAATGCATTTCAATTAACATGTGTGTCTTGTTCAAAGTTAATTTGTGGAATTTCTTTCCCTCTTAAATGTGTTTGAGCCAATCAGTTGTGTTGTGACAAGGTAGGGGGGGTATACAGAAGATAGCCCTATTTAGTAAAATACCAAGTCCATATTATGGCAAGAACAGCTCAAATAAGCAAAGAAAGATGACAGTCCATCATTACTTCAAGACATGAAGGTCAGTCAATCTGGAACATTTCAAGAACTTTGAACGTTTTTTCAAGTGCAGTCGCAAAAACCATCAAGCGCTGATAAAGAAACTGGCTCTCATGAGGACCGCCACAGGAATGGAAGACCCAGAGTTACCTCTGCTGCACAGGATAAGTTCAATAGAGTTACCAGCCTCAGAAATTGCAGCCCAAATAAATGCTTCACAGAGTTCAAGTCACAGACACATCTCAACATCAACTGTTCAGAGGAGACTGCGTGAATCAGGCCTTCATGGTCGAATTGCTGCAAAGAATCCACTACTAAAGGACATCAATAAGAAGAAGAGACTTGCTTGGGCCAAGAAACACGAGCAATGGACATTAGACCGGTGGAAATGTGTCCTTTGGTCTGATGAGTCCAAATTTCAGATTTTTTGTTCCAACCGCCGTGTCTTTGTAAGACGCAGAGTCGGTGAATGGATGATCTCCGCATGTGTGGTTCCCACCGTAAAGCATGGAGGAGGAGGTGTTATGGTGTGGGGGTGCTTTGCTGGTGACACTGTCTGTGATTTATTTAGAATTCAAGGCACACTTAACCAGAATGGCTACCACAGCATTATGCAGCGATACGTCATCCCATCTGGTTTGGGCTTAGTGGGACTATCATTTGTTTTTCAACAGGACAATGACCCAACACACCTCCAGGCTGTGTAAGGGCTATTTGACCAAGAAGGAGAGTGATGGAGTGCTGCATCAGATGACCTGGCCTCCACAATCCCCCAACCTCAACCCAATTGAGATGGTTTGGGATGAGTCGGACCGCAGAGTGAAGGAAAAGCAGCCAACAAGTGCTCAGCATATGTGGGAACTCCTTCAAAACTGTTGGAAAAGCATTCCAGGTGAAGCTGGTTGAGAGAATGCCAAGAGTGTACAAAGCTGTCATCAAGGCAAAAGGTGGCTATTTGAAGAATCTAAAATATATTTTGATTTGTTGAACACTTTTTTGGTTACTACATGATTCCATGTGTGTTATTTCATAGTTTTGATGTCTTCACTATTATTCTACAATGTAGAAAATAAGTCAAAATAAAGAAAAAACCCTTGAATGAGTAGGTGTGTCCAAACTTTTGACTGGTACTGTATGTCTATTCTGTGGGTGTACGTGTGTCTATTCTGTGTTCGTGTGTCGTTTCTGCATATTCTCTGTGTGTGTGTGTATGTGAGTGTGTGTGTCGTACCCAGGGTAGGGGTCAGGTACATTGAACCTCTTGCAGAGCAGTTTGTCAGGGTGCCATTCGAACGAGTCTCTGGTCAGTTTCCCAAACATCTTCATCTTCACAGCTGCCTGCTTGTCATCCACATCATTCTGAAGACCAAAAGGCAGTACAGAGTATCAACCCACTGAGCCTCATCACAGCTGCCTGCTTGTCATCCACATCATTCTGAAGACAAAAAGGCAGTACAGAGTATCAACCCACTGAGCCTCATCACAGCTGCCTGCTTGTCATCCCACATCATTCTGAAGACCAAAAAGGCAGTACAGAGTATCAACCCACTGAGCCTCATGCCCAATCCTGGACCCATAGCCTGTAACCCAAATGCACTTGTGTAGATCTGAAAAGACTTGAAGATAGATAGATATAAAAAATGGTAATAGCTGTAATAATCTAGTTGGCATTTTGAGCATTATAGCTCGCACCCATTTTACATTTTAGTCCTTTAGCAGACACTCTTATCCAGAGCGACTTAGCGGAAGGAATTAGGGTTAAGTGCCTTGCTCAAGGGCACATTACATTTTTTTTTTTTTTTTTTATCTAGTCGGCTCAGGGATTCGAACAAGCAGCCTTTGGATTACTGGCCCAACGCTCCTGCCACCCAGCCGATTCTTTCATATCTACAAAACTGCTCAGGGGGGTAGGGGCTAGGTGACCGTCTAGAATACAGTGTCCATCCAAATTGAAGAGTATGGAAAAGGTCATAGGGAGAGTTTGGTTCCCCGCTGGCGATCATGATGATAAAAAGATTAGACATGAAGGCTGGGGTTCATAGAGATTTACACTAGACATAGAATAGCAATCGGACCACATGAGGACCATAAAGGCTGGGGTCATAGATAGACAATAGAAGCAATGTAGACCACAATGAGACCATAAAGGGGGGATGGGTCATAGATAGACATATAAGCAATAGACCACAATGAGACCATTAAAGGATGGGTCATAGAGACATATAGGGCGCAAATAGACACAATGAGAACATAAAGGCTGGGTCATAGATAGACATATAGCAATAGACCACATGAGACCATAAAGGCTGGGTCATAGAAGACCATATAGCAATAGAACACAATGAGACCATAAAGGCGGGGTCATAGATAGACATATAGCATAGTCCACACTGAGACCATAACGGCTTGGTATAGATAGACATCATAGTCGAATTAGGCATAGACCACAATGAGACCATAAAGGCTGTGGTCAATAGATCGACATATAGCAATAGACCACAATGATGACCATAAAGGCTGGGTCATAGTAGACATTATAGCAATAGACCACAATGAGACCATAAAGGCTGGGTCATAGATAGACATATAGCATAGAACCACAATGAGACCCATAAAGGCTGGGTCATAGAAGAATATAGCAATAGACCACAATGAGACCATAAAGGCTGGGTCATAGATAGACACTATAGCAATAGACCACAATGAGACCATAAAGGCTGGGTCATAGATAGACATATAGCAATAGACCACAATGAGACCATAAAGGCTGGGTCATAGATAGACATATAGCAATAGACCACAATGAGACCATAAAGGCTGGGTCATAGATAGACATATAGCAATAGACCACAATGAGACCATAAAGGCTGGGTCATAGATGACATATAGCAATATAGACACAATGAGACCATAAAGGCTGGGTCATAGATAGACATATAGCAATAGACCACAATGAGACCATAAAGGCTGGGTCATAGATAGACATAGAATAGCAATAGACCACAATGAGACCATAAAGGCTGGGTCATAGATAGACATAGAATAGCAATAGACCACAATGAGACCATGAAGGCTGGGTCATAGATAGACATATAGCAATAGGCCACAATGAGACCATAAAGGCTGGGTCATAGATAGACATATAGCAATAGGCCACAATGAGACCATAAAGGCTGGGTCATAGATAGACATATAGCAACTAGACCACAATGAGACATAAAGGCTGGTCATAGATAGACATAGAATAGCAATAGACCACAATGAGACCATAAGGCTGGGTCATAGATAGACATAGAATAGCAATAGACCACAATGAGACCATAAAGGCTGGGTCATAGATAGACATAGAATAGCAATAGGCCACAATGAGACCATGAAGGCTGGGTCATAGATAGACATATAGCAATAGACCACAATTATTTGGCATTCTTAACGCGGGGCGTCGTCCTCCGTAGCTCAGCTGGTAGAGCACGGCGCCTCGTAACGCCGGGGTAGTGGGTTCGATCCCCGGGACCACCCATACATAAAAATGTATGCACACATGACTGTAAGTCTCTTTGGATAAAAGCGTCTGCTAAATGGCATATTATTATTATTATTATATAGAAATATGCCTGTGTGTGTTTTGTTGTAAGCTCAAGTGGACAGTGAGCAGTGATGTCCAACTGACCCTCAAAACCCCCAATACTTTCTCTGACTGTTATCATAGAATATGTTGAATTTGATTACTGTAACCAATTATTGGCAAGGCACATTATGACGCAAAACCAAGCTATTAACAGAGATGAACGAGGAAGTAAGGCTTTAAGATAATGTGCTTGAGATCTGTACCAAGAGATTTCTCCCGGGCGCCCGGTCATGTCTGCTTGCTTCCACCCGTAACGTCCCTGCTCATCTCTGTCAACAAAACATCTCATTCTCTGGAAGACATCCTGATCCCCCCCACCAATCCTTCAACATTATGGTGAAGCTCCCTACCTCCTGATCTCGCGTCACCTCCACAGGTGTCTGCCTCCACGGCGTCATCATGTTTCCCTCTGGTGTGAAGCGAACAGGACAGAGAGGAGCTGCTGGGATTGTAGAGGAGAGCCGCTCGGACAAACTCATCCCTCTCTCTCCCTTCTCTCCCACTCTGTCATGGCGGGGTCCAAGCTCAACTCCAGGGCATCTGGACACAGAGTTGGTGGGAACACGGTGAGATTCGTGATGATTAAAACCGTCATTGGAATCTTAGTGGATAATGCAAGTTTGAGAGGAATGCCCTAAAGCAAAACACATGTGGCTGATTCTTCAGACAAGTATTAAAAGGCTCTCCATTTCTGTGTTCTACATGAAAAGTATGTGGTTGTATTATCTTAATAGACCATAATAAACATTAAAAATACCATTTTGTCATTGTCAAGCAACTTGTCTTTATTTAAATGTCAGTACCTTAAAAAGCAGTTCTCTGTACCTCGGTCTCCCTGTTTGAGCTTGTCTATGTAGAGGTCGTAGCGGGCCTGTTTATGAGCGGTCCTCTCAAAGGGTTTGAAGGTCTGTCCTGTCTGTGCCTGGGCTGCAGGTCCACTCCACACACTCAGAGCTTCCTGCTGCTGCTCTGCTGGGGGTGCAAACCTGGATGGATGAATTCAACTGAGACTCAGTCATATGACGTTGCCAGAGCAGCAGGCGATAATGTAGGTGAGACCCCGCGATTACAAGACGTTGCCAGGAAGCAGCAGGATATTGTAGGTGAGAGCGATACAAGACGTTGCCAGGAGCAGCAGGATATTGTAGGTGAGAGCGATACAAGACGTTGCCAGGAGCAGCAGGACTATTGTAGGTGAGAGCATTACAAGACGTTGCACAAAACAAAAAAATCAGTGGCATGTTCAGGGTGTTCTTCACACTGCTACAACGTGATAGCTGCTACAACGTGATATCTGCTACAACGTGATAGCTGCTACAACGTGATAGCTGCTACAACGTGGATAGCTGTCTACAACGTGGGATAGCTGCGACAACGTGATAGCTGCTGCAACGTGATATCTGCTGCAACGTGATAGCTGCTACAACGTGATAGCTGCTACAACGTGATATCTGCTACAACGTGATAGCTGCTACAACGTGATAGCTGCTACAACGTGATATCTGCTACAACGTGATAGCTGCTACAACGTGATATCTGCAGGACAACAACAGCAGAAAAGATGCAACGTGGAGTACCTGGATACAGCCCTTAGCCGTGGTATATTGGCCATATATCCCAAACCCCCGAGGTGCCTTATTGCTATTATAAACTGGTTACCAACATAATTAGAACAGTAAAAATAAATGGTTTTGTCATACCCATGGTATACCACGGCTGTCAGACAATCAGCATTCGGGGTTCGAACCACCCAGTTTATAATACACTATATAGAACACTGGACTACAATACATTACAAGATATACAGTGGGGGAAAAAAGTATTTAGTCAGCCACCAATTGTGCAAGTTCTCCCACTTAAAAAGATGAGAGAGGCCTGTAATTTTCATCATAGGTACACGTCAACTATGACAGACAAAATGAGAAAAATAAATCCAGAAAATCACATTTTGTAGGATTTTTAATTAATTTATTTGCAAATTATGGTGGAAAATAAGTATTTGGTCAATAACAAAAGTTTCTCAATACTTTGTTATATACCCTTTGTTGGCAATGACACAGGTCAAACGTTTTCTGTAAGTCTTCACAAGGTTTTCACACACTGTTGCTGGTATTTTGGCCCATTCCTCCATGCAGATCTCCTCTAGAGCAGTGATGTTTTGGGGCTGTCGGTGGGCAACACAGACTTTCAACTCCCTCCAAAGATTTTCTTGGGGGTTGATATCTTAATTTGCAAATAAATTCATTAAAAATCCTACAAAATGTGATTTTCTGGATTTATTTTTCTCACTTCGTCTGTCATAGTTGACGTGTACCTATGATGAAAAATACAGGCCTCTCTCATCTTTTTAAGTGGGAGAACTTGCACAATTGGTGGCTGACTAAATACTTTTTTCCCCCACTGTAGAACACTGGACTACAATACATTTCAAGATATAGAACACTGGTCTCCAATACAACACATATCCCAGGAGACTTCAGACATGGTCAGACAGACAGACATATATAGGTGTACCTGCTAGACAGGGCCTTCTGGGCGGAGGCTTTGGCTGCTGCAGCTGCTACCCCTGCAGCCACCACAGCTGCTCTGCCCTCCCCAGGGATGGGCTGTCTGGGTGGGAGCTCAGTGGGGGGTCTGGGTCCTGAGGTGGTATCTGAGGAGGGCCTCCGTAGGCTGGAGAGTCTCTCTCTGTCCTCAACCTTCAGCAGGTCAAACACAGAGCTGGGGCCTGGAGGGAGGAAGACAGCGTGGAGACAGAGAGGAGGACAGGGAGGAGGACAGGGAGGACAGGGAGGAGGACAGGGCATGGAGGAGGACAGGGCAGGGAGGAGGACAGGGGCAGGGAGGAGGACAGGGCAGGGAGGAGGACAGGGCAGGGAGGAGGACAGGGCAGGGAGGAGGAACAGGGCAAGGGAGGAGGACAGGGCAGGAGGAGGACAGGGCAGGGAGGAGGACAGGTCAGAGAGGAGGACAGGTCAGAGAGGAGGACAGGTCAGAGAGGAGGACAGGGATAGAGACTAGGTTTTAGAGACAAAAAACATCACCATTGATACAGAGGAGATACCCCAAATATCCTTGACTTTCAAATCCAGGTAGGTCTTCAATGTTCAAACACTGGTAGCGGACAGGGAGAAAGACCGGGTGAGCAGTTAGGACTACAAGAGTGGGATAGACATAGCACCATGGTTGATAAAGACAAGATGTCCACCAGCAATACAACATCCTTGTTGTGTCAAGGGGTTGGCGACCAATCCAGAGAATAGCCTGTACCCTGCAGTGCCGTCTCCCCCAGCAGCTCCCTCTTCTGGGAAGAGTCCAGCTGGTGGCGTCCTCCCTTAGAGGGCTCTTCCTGGGCCATGTGTTAATGGGACGCTACAGCGGGGGCATGGGTGGCGTCCTCCCTTAGAGGGCGCTTCCTGGGCCATGTTTGTCCTCGGACTCAGCAGGGCCTGGGTGGCGTCCTCCCCTTAGAGGCTCGTCCTGGGCCATGTGTCCTCGGGACGTCAGCGGGGCCTAGGGTGGAGTCCTCCCTTAGAGGGCTCTTTCAGGGGCCATGTTGTCCTCGGGACGTCAGCAGGGCCGGGGCGGTCCTCCCTTAGAGGGCTCTTCCTGGGCCATGTGTTCCTCTGGAAGTCAGCAGGGCCTGGGATACCATGGGGCTGACGCTGGACATGTCACCCACGGACGGAGTAGGACGGACTGAAGTCTTGGGCAGGTCGGGCGGAGGGAAGATCTGAGGAGGGAGGAGAGATGAGGGGAGAGAGAGAGGAGAGATGAGGATAGGATGGAGCGAAGGGGAGGGTAGAGGAGGAGAGAGATGAGAGAGAGAGAGAGAGATGCGAGACGAAGCGCGAGAGGAGGAGAGGAGCGAGGGGGTGGTGAGAGTAGACGAGAGAGAGAGAGAGAAAAAGGGGGTAGAGAGAGAAAGGCCAGGGGATGGAGGCGATTAATTCTGAGGAATGATGAATGAGAGCATTCAGTTGAAAACTAGGCTAAAGAAGGCACCTACTGTTTTGGTCTCTATATGTCGGAGCCAGGGTGAATCCTTTCTAGTATTTTACCACGATAAGCAGCGTCTTTACTGTGGACTGAAAGAAAAAAAGTCATTTAACGCATTAGATAGAAAATATTCCCAGGTGATCTTCATTGATGTGATTAATTTTGGTCATGGGCCAGGACTTGTTCCCACTAAATGAAAGAGGCACAGAGAGAGAGAAGCGAGCCCTTACACATATACCCCAAACAAGTGTATTGCACCAGAACTTTTCCATAGTGCAGGAAGGACAAACAAATCGCGGGCCTGGAGATTCTCTAGTGGAAGAGGCTTTTTAGTCCAGGAAAGGTTTAATTGTTGTCTGGGAAACTGGGCTCAGTCTATTCATCCCTGTCAACTCAGTGGGCTCACCTTCTTCTCTGTTGTACTGTTGGGGGGCGGCCATCCGTAAAGGAAGTCACCAGGGCTCCTCCCCTCCCAGCACGGCGTAGTTAGGACATGGTTGTCTTGTGGTGATGTCCTCATCATCATCTCCATGCACCCACACCAAACACCCTGGGGGGGTCAAAAGGGATCAAGGCAAAGCACAAGCCAAATATCCAGAGCACCCTCTGCCACTAGTAACAAAACAACAAAAAACAATCAAGAGAGCTGACAACAGTCAGGACAGTGTTTTCCTACTATTAAAGCTAAAACAGTAGCAGTGTTTTCCCTACGATTAGAGCTGCAACAGTCAGGACAGTGTGTTCCACCTACTCTTAGAGGCTGACAACAGTCAGACAGTGTTTTCGCTACTATAGAGTGACACAACAGTCAGCCAGTGTTTTCCCTACTATTAGAGCTGACAACAGTCAGACAGTGTTTTCCGTACGATTAGAGCTGAAAACAGTCAGACAGTGTTTTCGTACTATTAGAGCTGACACAACCGTAGACAGTGTTTTCACTACTATTAGAGCTGAAAACAGTCGGACAGTGTTTTCCCTACTATTAGAGCTTGACAACAGTAGCAGTGTCTTCCCTACGATAAAAAGCTGACAACAGGTCAGACAGTGTTTCCCACTATTAGAGCTGCACAACAGTCAGACAGTTGTGTTCCCTACTAGTAAAGCTGACAGTCAGACAGTGTTTTCCCTAATATTAGAGCTGAACAACAGCAGACAGTGTTTTTCCTACTATTAGAAGCTGACAACAGACTGACAGTGTTTGCCCTTACCTATTAGAGCGACGCAACAGTCAGACAGTGTTTTCCCTATATTAGAAGCTGACAAAACAGTCAGACAGTGTTTTCCCTACGATTAGAGCTGACAACAGTCAGAAAGTGTTTTCCCGACTATTAGAGTAAAACAGTAAGCCAGTTGTTTTCCCTTACTATTAGAGCTGACAAAACAGTCAGACAGGTTTCCCTATAGTAGAGCTGACAACAGTAAGACAGTTGTTTCCTACTAAGTAGAGCTGACAAACAGTCAGACAGTGTTCCCCTACTATTAGAGGCTGCCAACAGTTCAGGACAGTGTTTTCCCTACTATTAGAGAGACGCACAGTCAGACAGTGTTTTCCTCTATTAGAGCTGACAACAGTCAGACAGTGTTTTCCCTACTATAGAAGCTGACAACAGTCAGACAGTGTTTCCCTACTTTAGACTGACACAACCAGTCAGACAGGTTTTACCTCACTATTTAGAGCTGACAACAGCAGACAGTGTTTTCCCTCTATTGAGCTGACCAAACAGTTCAGACAGTGTTTCCCTACTATTAGAGCTTGGACAACAGTCAGGACAGTGTTTTCCCTACATTAGAGTGACCAACAGTCAGGACAGTGTTTTCCCTACTATTGAGCTGACAACAGTAGTGTTTCCCCTACTATTAGGACTGAACAAACAGTCAGACAGGTTTCCTACTATTAGAGCTGAACCAACAGTCAGACAGTGTTTTCCCTACTATGAAGCTGAACAACAGTTCAGACAGGGTGTTCCCCTATATTAGAAGCGCAACAGTCAGACAGTGTTCCCACTATGAGCTGACAACAGCAGCCAGTGTTTTTCCCTATATTAGAGCTGACAACAGTCCGACAAGTGTTTTCCCTACTATTAGAGCGACAACAGTAGACAGGGTTTTCCCTAAATTAGGCTGACACCAGTCAGACGTGTTTCCCCACTATTAGGCTGACACGTCAGACATTTTGTGTTCCCTACTATTAGAGCTGACAACAGTCAGTGTTTCCCTAGATTAGATCATACAAACAGTCAGACGTGGTTTTTCCCTACTATAGAGTGAAAACCAGTCAGACAGGGTTTTCCTTATATTAGAGATGACAACAGTTAAGGGACAGGTTTCCCTAAATTAGAGCTGACAACGTCAGACGTGTTTCCCCTAACATTAGAGCTGAAACAGTCAGACAGTGTTCCCTACTATTAGAGCGGACAACAGTCAGACAGGTTTTCCCTGACTATTAGAGCTGACGCAAACAGTCAGGACGTGTTTTCCCTACCGAGTAGAGCTGACAACAGTCAGACAGTGTTTTCCCTACTAGTAGAGCTGACAACATGTCAGACAGGTTTCCCTACTATTTAGAGGCTGACAACAGTCAGACAGTGTTTCCTACTATTATTAGAGTGCTGACAACAGTAGACAGGGTTCCGACATTCGAGATGAACAACAGTCAGACAGTGTTCCCCCTATGTAGAGCTGACAACAGTCAGCCAGATGTTTTCCCTTTTACTATTAGAGCTGACAACAGTCAGACAGGGTTTTACCTACTATTAGAGCTGACGAACAGTCAGACCATGTGTCCCTACAGTCGAGCTGACAACAGTCAGACAGTTGTTTCCTCTACTTAGAGCTGACAACAGCTTCAGACGGGTTTTCCTCCTATTAGAGCTTGACAACAGTCAGGACAGTGTTTTTCCCTACTAGTAGAGTGACGCAACAGTCAGGGACAGTGTTTTCCGTTACTATTAAGCTGACAACAGTCGACAGTGTTTTCCGTTACTATTAGAGCTGACACACGTAGAACAGTTGTTTTCACTACTAGTAGAGTGACAACAGTCAGCAGGTTTTCCTACTATTAGAGCTGACAACAGTCAGACAGGTTTTCCCTACTATTAGAGCTGACAACAGTTCAGACAGTGGTCCCTACTATTAGAGCTGACAACAGTCAGAAGTGTTTTCCCTACTATGAAAGCTGACAAACAGTCAGACAGTTTTCCTACTATTACGAGCTGGACAACAGCCAGGAGACAGTGTTTTCCTACTAGTAGAGCTGACAACAGCCCTGACAGTTTTTTCCCTAAATAGAGCTGACGCAACAGTTCCAGACAGTGTTTTCCCTACTATTTCGAGCTGACAACAGTCAGACAGTGTTTTCGACATACTATTAGAGCTGACAACAGTCAGACAGTTGTGTCCTACATTAGAGCGGAAAACAGTCAGCCAGTGTTTTCCCTACTATTAGACGGCTGACAAACAGTCGACAGTTGTTTTCCTTACTATAGAGCTGACAACGTCAGGACAGTGTTTTCCCTACTATAGAGAGGACAAACAGTCAGACAAGTGTTGCCCCTTACTATTAGAGCTGAAAACAGTCAGACAGTGTTTCCCTACTATTAGAGCTGACAACAGGCGACAGTGTTTTCCCTACTTTAGAGCATGACGCAAAGTCAGACAGTGTTCCCTACTATTAGAGCTGACAAACAGTCAGACAGGTTTCCCTACTATTAGAGCTGACAACAGTCAGACAGTGTTTTCTCCTACTATTAGAGCTGACACAACAGCAGACAGTGTTTTCCCGTACTATAGAGCTGACAACAGTCAGACAGTGTTTTCCCTACTATGTAGAGTGACAACGCAGACGTGTTGTCCCTACTATTAGAGCTGCAACAGGCAGGCCAGTGTTTTCCCTACTATTAGAGCTACACCAGTCAGGGACAGTGGTTCCCTACTATTAGAGCTGACAAAACAGTCAGTTGTCCATACTATTAGAGCTGACAACAGCACTGACAGTGTTTTCCCTAATTTAGAGATGAAAACAGTCAGAACAGTGTTTTTCCGTTTACTTCTAGAGCTGACAACAGTCAGACAGGTTTTCCGACTATAGAGCTGACACAAACAGTCAGGACAGTGTGTTCCCTAATATTAGAGCTGGACAACAGCAGACAGTGTTTTCCCTACTGATAGAGTGACAACAGTCAGACAGTGTTTTCCCTACTATACACAGAGCTGACAACGTCAGACAGTGTTTCCCTACTATTAGAGCTGAACACAACAGTCAGCAGTGTTTTCCCTAATATAGAGCTGACAACAGTCAGACAGTGTTTCCCTCCTTTAGAGCTGACAACAGTCAAGACAGTGTTTTCCCTTACTTTAGAGCTGAAAACAGTAAGACAGTGTTTTCCCTACATAGAGATGACAACCGTCAGACAGTGTTTCCTACTATTAGAGCTGACACAACAGTCAGACAGTTTGTTTCCCTATATTAGAGCTGACACAACGTTCAGACAGGGTTTCCCTACTATTAGGAGCGACAACAGGTCAGACAGGTTTTCCTACATTAGAGCGACAAACAGTCAGACAGTGTTTCCCTCTATTAGAGCTGACAACGTCAGACAGTGTTTCCCCTTTACTATTAGAGCTGACACAGTCGACAGTGTTTTCCCTACTTTAAGCTGTGACAACAGTCGACAGTGTTTGCCACCTACTATAGAGCAGACAACAAGCCAGACGTGTTTTTCCTAATATTAGAGTGACAACAGCATGCAGGTGTTTCCCTACGTATTAGAGTGACGCAACAGTCAGAACAGTGTTTCCCTACTATTAGAAGATGACACGTCAGACAGTGGTTTTCCCTACTATAGAGCTGACAACAGTTCAGACAGTGTTTCCCTACTATTAGAGCTGCACAAAAGTCAGCCAGTTTTTTCCTACTATGTAGAGCTGAAAACAGGTCAGACAGTGTTTTCCCTAAATATTAGAGCTGACACAGTTCGACAGTGTTTTTCCTACTATTGAGGATACAACAGTCAACAGTGTTTCCCCTACTATTAGAGTGACACCTCAGACAGTAGGTTTTCCCACTATTAGAGGCAACAGTCAGGACCGTGTTTCCCTAATATTAGAGTGACGCAACAGTCAGACAGTGTTTTCCATACTATTAGAGCTGACAAAACAGTCAGGACAGTGTTTGCCCTACTATTAGAGCTGCCAACATTCAGACAGTGTTCCCTACTATTATAGCTGACACAACGTCAGGACAGTGTTGTCCCTACATTAGCGCTGGCAACAGTCGGACAGTGTTTTCCCTACTATTAGAGCTGACAAACAGCAGACAGTGTTTTCCTACTATTAGAGATGAACAGTCAGGACAGTGTTTTCCCTACTATTCGAGTGACAAACAGTCAGACAGTTGTTTCCCTACTATTAGAGATGGACAACAGTCTAGACAGTGTTTTCCCTACTATTAGAGCTGACAAACAGTCAGTGTTTCCCGACTATGAGCTGACACAGCCCTGGACAGTGTTTTCCCTTACGTTTAGAGCTGACAAACAGTCAGACAGTGTTTCCGTACTATTCGAGCTGACAAACAGTCGACAGTGTTGTCCGTACTATTAGAGCGGCCAAACAGTCAGACAGGGTTTCCCTACTATTAGAGCGACAACAGTCAGACAGTGTTTTCCCTACGATTAGAGTGACAACAGTCAGACAGTGGTTTCCCTACTATTAGAGCTGACAACAGTCAGACGTGATTTCCCTCACTATTAGAGCTGAACAACAGTTCAGACCAGTGTTTTCCCTACATTAAAGCGGACAGTCAGACAGTGTTTTCCCTACTATTAGAGTGACAAACAGCCAGACAGTGTTTTCCCTACTATTAGAAGCTGACAACAGCCGGACAGTGTTTTCCCTACATTAGGCTGACGCAACGCAGACAGTGTTTTCACTACTATTAGAGCTGACACAGTAGGACAGGTTTCCCTCTATTAGAGTGACAAACAGTCGGACAGTGGTTCCCTACTATTAGAGCTGACAACAGTCAGCAGTGTTTCCCTACTATTAGAGGCTGACAACAGTGTCAGGACAGTGTTTTCCCTACTATTCGAGCTGAACAACAGGTCAGACCATGTGGGGTTTTCCCCTACTATTAGAGCGACAAACAGTCGACAGTGTTTTCCGACTATTTGAGCTGACAACAGTCAGACAGGGTGTTCCCTCCTATTAGAGCTGACAACAGTCAGACGGGTTTTCCCTATATTAGAGCTGACAACAGTCAGAAAGTGTTTCCCTACTAGTAGAAGCTGACAACAGTCAGACAGTGTTGTCCTACTATTAGAGCTGACAAACAGCAGTGTTTCCCTACTATTAGACCGACAACAGCAGACAGTTTGTTTTCCCTACTATTAGAGCTGACAAACAGGTCAGACAGTGTTTCCCTACTATTAGGGCTGACAACAGTAAGACCGTGTTTTCCCTACTATTAGAGTGACAACAGTCAGACAGTTGTTTTCCCGACTATTAGAGCTGACAACAGTCAGCAGTGTTTGCCCTACTATTAGAAGCTACAACAGCCAGACAGGTCCTACTATAGAGCTTGACAACAGTCAGACAGTTGTTCAGTGGTTTCTACTATAGAGCTGACAACCGTCAGGACAGTGTGTCCCCCCCTACGCTTAGAGAGACAAACAGTCAGACCGTGTTTTCACTCATTAGAGCTGACAAAGTCAGACAGTGTTTCCCTACGATAGAGCTGACAACGGTCAGACAGTGTGTTCCCTACATAGAGCTGACAAACGGCAGACAGTGTTTTCCCTTAATATTAGAGGACAAACAGTAAGGCCAGGTTTTCACCTACTATTAGAGCTGACAACAGTCAGACAGTGTTTCCCAACTATTAGAGCTGACAACAGTCAGACAGTGTTTCCCTTACTATTAGAGCTGACAACAGTCCGACAGTGTTTGTCCCTACGATTAGAAGCTGACAACAGTAGACAGTGTGTTTCCCTACTATAGAGCTGACAACCGTACAGGACGAGTGTTTTCCCACTATTAGAGCTGACACGTCAGGGATTCCCTATCTACGAGCTGAAACAGGCCACTTGAACAGGTGTTCCCTACTTTTAGAGCTGACAACAGCAGACAGTGTTTTCCTACTATTAGAGCTGACACAGTCAGAAAGTGTTTCCCTACTATTAGAGCTGACAACCAGTTCAGACAGTGTCTTTTCCCCTACTTTTAGAGGACCACACAGTCAGAAGGTTTTCCCTACTATTAGAGCTGACAAAAGTCAGCAGTGGTGTTCATATATTAGAGCTGACAACAGTCGACAGTTGTTTTCCATATATAGAGTGACAACAGTCAGCCAGGGTTTTCCCTATATTAGAGCTGACAACAGTTTCAGACGTGTTTCCTTCTATTAGAGTGTCAAACAGTCAGCCGTGTTTCCCTACTATTAGGCTGACACAACAGTCAGCCAGTGTTTTCCCTTACTATATAGCTGGCAAACAGCCAGACAGTGTGTTTCCCTACTATTAGAGCTGACAACAGTCAGCCAGTGTTTCCCTACTATTTAGAGCTGACAACAAAGTCAGCCAGTGTTTCCCTTACTTATTAGAGCTGACAACAGTTCAGGACAGTTGTTCCTTACTATAGAGATGACAACAGTCCAAGACAGTTGTTTTCCCTACTATTAGAGCTGACACAGTTCAGACCGTGTTTTGCCCTACTATTAGAGCTGACAACAGTCAGACCGTGTTTTCCCTACAATTAGGAGCTGACAACAGGTCAGACATGGGCTTTCCCAACTATAGAGCTGACAACAGTCAGACCGTGTTTCTCTACAATAGAGCTGACAACAGTCAGGACATTGTTTTCCAAACTATTAGAGCTGACAACAGTAGAAAGTTGTTTTCCAACTAGTAGAGCGGACACAACAGCCAGACAGTGTTGTCCCCAAGATTAGAGCTGACAACGTCAGAAAGTGTTTTTTCCCTAATATTGAGCTGACAACAGGCAAGAACAGTGTTTCCCTACAATTAGAGCTGAAACAGTCAGACATTGTTTTCCAACATTAGAGCTGACAACAGTCAGACGTGTTTTCCCAAACTATTAGAGCTGACACAACAGCCAGACAGTGTTCCCTATATTAAGAGCTGACAAAAAAAAAAAGTCAGGACCGTGTTTTCCCTACTATTAGAGCTGACCACAAAACAGCCAGACAGTGTTTTCCTACTATTAGGAGGCTGACAACAGTCAGACAGGGTTTTCCCTACTATAGAGCTGACAACAGGCAGGCCAGTGTGTCCCGTAGATTTAGAGCTGACACAGTCAGACCGTGTTTCCCTACTATTAGAGCTGACAACATCCAGACCGTGTTTTGTTTTACCCTACTATTAGAGCTGACAAACCAGTCAGACAGTGTTTCCCCTACTATTAGAGCGACAACAGTCAGGACAGTGTTTCCTACGATAGAGCTGACAACAGTCCAGACAGTCGTTTTCCCTAATATAGAGCTGACGAACAGTCAAGACAGGTTTTCCCACTATTAGAGCTGACAACAGTCAGACAGTGTTTCCCTCCTATAGAGCTGAAACAGTCAGACAGTGTTTTCCCTACGATTAGAGCTGACAACAGTCAGACGGTTTCCCTAATATTAGAGCGGACAACAGTCAGACAGTGTTTCCCCAACTATGAGAGCATGACAACAGTCAGACAGTTGTTTTCCCTACTATTAGAGCTGACAACAGTCGCAGTGTTTTCCCTATATGAGAGCTGACAACAGTCAGGCAGTGTTTTTCCCTACTATTAGAGCGAAACAGCTTGACAGATGTTCCTAATTTTAGAGCTTGAACAACAGTCAGACAGTGTTTTCCCTACTATTAGAGCTGACAAAACAGTCAGACCGTGTTTTCCCTACTATAGAGCTGACAACAGTCAGGACAGTCGTTTTCCTACTATTAGAAGCTGACAAACAGTCAGACAGTGTTTCCACTACTTTTAGAGCTGACAATAGTAGCACAGTGTTTTCCCTCCTATTAGAGCTGACACAGCTCATGAACGTGTTTTCCCTACTATTCGAGCGACAACAGTCAGACAGTGTTTCCTATATTAGAGCTGACAAACAGTCAGCAGTGTTTCCGACTACGTAGACGCTGAACAAAGTCAGGACAGTGTTCCCTTAATATAGAGCTGACAACAGTCAGCCAGTGTTTTTCCCTACTATTAGAGTGAAACAGTATGACAGTGTTTCCCTACTATTAGAAGCTGAAACACAGTCAGGACGTGTTTTCCATAATATTAGAGCTACAACAGTCAGACGTGTTTTGCCTTACTAGTAGAGCTGACAACAGTCAGGACAGTTGTTTTCCCTACAATTAGAGCTGGACAACAGTCAGACAGGGTTTCCCAACTATTAGAGCTGACAACAGTCAGACAGTGTTTTCCCAACTATTAGAGCTGCACAACAGCCAGACAGTGTTTTCCCTACTATTAGATGGTGACAACAGTCAGACGTGGTTTCCCTACTATTAGAGCTGACCAACAGCAGACAGAGTGTTTTCCTACAATTAGAGCTGACAGACAGTCAGACATTGTTTTCCCAACTATTAGAGCTGCCAACAGTCAGACAGTTTTTCCCACTTAGAGCTGACACAACAGCCAGACAGTATGTTTTCCCTACTATTAGAGCTGACAACAGTTCAGACAGTGTTTTTCCATATATTAGAGTGACACAACAGCCAGACAGTGTTTCCCTTAATATAGAGCTGCCAACAGTCAGACAGTGTTTTCCCTACATGAGAGCTGACAAACAGTCAGCCAGTGTTTTCCTACTATAGAGCTGACAACAGTCAGAAGTGTTTTCCCTACTCTTAGAGCTGACAACAGTCAGACAGTGTTTTCCCCCTACTATTAGACGCGACAACAGTCAGACAGTGTTTCCCCTACTTATTAGAGCTGGACCACAGTCAGACAGTCGTTTTTCCTACTATTAGAGCTAGACACAGTCCGCAGGTTTTCCCTACTATTAGAGCTGACGAAACAGTCGACAGTGTTTTCCCTAATATTAGAGCTGGACAAACAGTCAGACAGTGTTTTCCCTACTATAGAGCTGGACAAACAGTCAGAAAGTGTTTTCCCTACTATTAGAGATGACAACAGTCAGAAGTTGTTTCCCTACTATAGAGCTGACAACAGTCAGACAGGGTTTTCCCAATATTAGAGCTGACAACCGTCAACAGTGGTTTTCCCTACTATTAGAAGCTGACAAAGTCAGACAGTGTTTTCTCCTATATTAGAGCTGAAAACAGTCAGACAGTGTTTTCCCTACTATTTAGAGCTGACAACAGCCTGACAGTGTTTTCCCTACTTTTAGAGTGCCAACAGTCAGACAGGTTTTCCCTATATTAGAGATGACAACAGTCAGACAGGTTTTCCCTACTATTAGAGCTGACAACAGGCAGACAGTGTTTTTCCCTACTTTAAGTGACAACAGTCAGACATTGTTGCCATTCTTCCTAATTTAGAGCTGACACTAGGCCAGACAGTGTTTTCCTACTATTAGAGCTGACAAACAGTCAGACAGGGTTTTCCCTACGACGTAGAGCTGAAAACAGTCAGACAGTGTTTCCCCTACATTAGAGACTGACAACAGTCAGATACCGTGTGCCTACTATAGAGCTGGACAACAGTCGCCAGTGGTGTTTTCTCCTACTATTAGAGCGAAACAGTCAGACAGTTGTCTCCCTACTATTAGAGCGGACACAGTCAGACAGTGTTCTTCCCTACTATAGAGAGCTGACAACAGTCAGACAGTGTTTTGCCCATATGAGACGACAACAGTCAGCAGGGTTTACCTACAATTAGAGCTGACAACAGTTCAGGACAGTGTTTTCCCAATATTAGAGCTGAAAACAGTCAGACAGTGTTTTCCCCAACTATAGAGCTGACCACAACAGCCAGACAGTGTTTTCCCTATATTAGAGATTACAACAGCAGACCAGTGTTTTCCTACTATTAGAAGCGACACAACAGCCAGACAGTGTGTTTTACCTACTATTAGAGCGGACAACAGTCAGACAGTGTTTCCCTACTATAGGCGACAACAGTCAGCCAGCGTTTTCCCTACTATTAGAGATGCCAACAGTCAGACAGTGTTTTCCTACTATTAGAGTGACAAAGCAGTCAGACTGTTGTTTTTCCCTACTATAGAGCTGACACACAGTCATTGACAGTGTTTCCTACTATAGGCTGAAAACAGTAGACAGTGTTTTCCATACATTCGAGCTGCAACAGTCAGGACAGTGTTTTCCCTACTATAGAGCTGACGCAACAGCCCAGCAGTGTTTCCCTACTATTAGAGATGACAACAGTAGGACAGTGTTTTCCCTAATATTAGAGCTGAAACAGGTCGACAGTTGTTTTCCCTACTATTGAGCTGAAACAGCAGACAGTGTTTCCATTACTATTAGAGCTGACAACGTCAGACAGGTTTTCCCTACTATTCGAGCTCTACAAACAGTCAGACAGTGTTTCCTACTATTAGAGCCTGACAACAGTCAGACCGTGTGTTTAGACATTAGAGCTGACACAAACAGTCCAGACAGTGTTTCCCTTAATATTAGAGCTGAACACAGTCCGACGGGTTTTCCCTATATTTAGAGCTGACAACAGTCAGACCGTGTTTCCATACTATTAGAAGCTGACAACAGTCAGACAGTGTTTCCCTACTATTAGAGTGACAACACACAAAAGTCAGACAGTGTTGTCCCTACTATTAGAGCTGGACAACAGCAGACGTGTTTTCCCTACTATTAGAGCTGACACAACAGTCAGCAGTGTTGTCCCTACTATTAGGCCTGACAAAAACAGGTAGACAGTTGTTTTCCCTACTATTAGCGCGGACAACAGTCAGACCCCAAGTGTTTTCCCTACTAGTAGAGTGACCCACAACAGGGCAGACAGTGTTTTCCCTATATTAAGAGCTGACAACAGTCAGACAGTGTTTGTTTTCCCTACATTAGAACTGACAACAGTCAGGACAGTGGTCTTCCCTATTAGAGCTGACAACAGTCAGACAGTGTTTTCCTACTATTAAAGCTGACAACAGTCAGCAGTGTTTTTCCCTACTATTAAGCTGCAAACAGTCAGACAGTGTCTTTTCCCTACTATAGAGCTGACAACAGGCAGGGTTTTCCCTCCTATTAGGGAGCTGACAACAGCCTGACAGTGTTTTCCCTCCTTTTAGAGCTGACAACAGTCAGACCAGTTTTTCCCTACTATTAGAGGCTGACAACAGTCAGACAGGTGATTCCCTACTATAGAGCTGACAACACAGTCAGACAGTAGGTTTCCCTACTATTAGAGGATGACAACAGTCAGACAGTGTTTTCCCACTTTTAGAGCTGACAACAGTCAGACAGTTTACCTAATATTGAGCTTGACAACAGTTCAGACAAGTTGTTTCCCTACTCTTAGAGCTGACAACCAGTCAGACAGTTGTTTCCACTATTAGAGCTGACACCGTAGACGTGTTCTTCCATACTATTAGAGCTGCAACAGTCAGCCAGTGTTTTCCCACTAGAGAGGCTGACCAACAGTCAGACAGTGTTCACTACATTAGAGCTGCAAACAGTCAGCCCCAGTGTTTTTCCCTACTAATTAGGAGCTGACACAACAGTCAGCCAGGTGTTTTCCCTAATATTATAGCTGACAACAGCCAGACGGGTTTTCCCTACTATTAGAGCTGAAACAGTCAGCCAGTGTTTCCCTACTATTAGAGCTGACAACCAGAGTCAGCCGTGTTTCCCTACTATAGAAGCTGACAACAGTCAGCCCAGTGTTTTCCCTACATTAGAGCTGTAAACAGTCAGACAGTGTTTCCCTATTATAGAGCTGACAACAGTCGCCAGTGTTTCCATTAACTATTAGGCTGACAACAGTAGAAAGGGTTTTGCCTACTATGAGGCTGACAACAGTCGACAGGGTTTCCTACAATGAGAGCATGCAAACAGTCAGACATTGTGTTCCCAAATAGTAGATGACAACAGCTTCAGCACAGTGTTTTCCCAACATTAGAGCTGACACAACAGCAGACAGTGTTTTCCCTAATATTAGAGCTGACAACAGTCCAGACAGTGTTGTCCCTCTATAGAGATGACACAACAGCCAGACAGTGTTTTCACCACTATTAGAGCTGACAACAGTCAGACAGTGTTTTGCCCTTACTATTAGAGCTTCTTTGGTGACAACAGCAGCAAGTGTTCTTCCCTAGCTATTAGAGTGACAACAGTCAGGACAGGGTTTACCTAATATTAGAGCTGAAACAGTCAGACCGTGTTCCCTACTATTAGAGCTGACAACAGTCAGACAGTGTTTCACCTCATATTAGAGATGACAACATCAGACAGTGTTTTCCCTACTATTCGAGCTGACAACAGTCAGACAGTGTTTTCCCTACTATAGAAGCTGACGCAACGTCAGACAGTGTGGTCCCTACTATTTAGGAGCTGACAACAGTAAGGCAGTGTGTTCCCTATATTAGAGATGACAAAAGTCAGAAGGGTTTTCCCTTACTATTAGAGCTGACCAACCGTCAGACAGTGTTTTCCCTACTATAGAGCTGACAAACAGTCAGACAGTGTTTTCCTCTATTGAGTGACAACAGTTCGACAGTGTTTTCCCTACTTTTAGAGCTGACAAACAGTCGGCAGTGTTTTCCCTACTATTAGAAGCTGACAAACAGTCGTCAGACAGTGTTTTCCCTACTATTAAGCTGACAAACGTCAGACAGTGTTTCCCTACGATTAGAGCTGACAACAGTCAGACAGTGTTTTCCCTATATTAGAGCTGACAACACAGTCAGACAGTGTTTCACTACATTTAGAGCTACAACAGCAGCCAGTGTTTCCTACGATTAAGAAGCTTGCAACAGTCAGGACAGTGGTTTCCCTACATTGAGTGACACCATTACAGACAGTGGCTCCCTACTATAAGAGCTACAACAGTCAGACGTGCTTTGGACTAATTAGAGCTGAAAACAGTCCGACAGTGTTTCCCTACAATTAGAGCTGCAACAGTCAGACAAGTGTTTTCCCAAACTATAGAGGAGGCAAACAGTAGACAGTGTGTTCCCAACTATTAGAGCTGACACACAGCCAGGACAGTGTTTTCCTCTACTATTAGAGTGACAACAGTCAGACAGTGTTTTCCCCTACTATTAGAGCTGACAACAGTCAGCCAGTGTTTTCCCTTACTATTAGGAGCTGACAACAGTCAGACAGGGTGTGTCCCTAATATTAGAGGCGGACAAACAGTCAGACAGTGTTTTCCCTTACTATGAGAGCTGACAACAGTAAGACAGTGTTTCCCTCTATGAGAGCGACAACAGTCCAGACAGTGTTTTCCTACTATTAGAGCTGACAAAGTCAGAAGTGTTGTTTTTCCCTACCTATATTAGAGCTGACGCAAAGCCAGACAGTTGTGTTCCCTACTATTCGAGATGACCAACAGTCAGACAGGAGTTTTCCCTATATTAGAGCGGACAACAGCAGGACAGGTGTTCCCTACTATTAGAGCTGGACAAAGTCAGACAGTTGTTTGCCATACTATAGAGCGACAACAGTCAGACAAGTGTTTTCACGACTATTAGAGCTGACAACGTCAGACAGGGTTTTCCATAATATTAGAGCTGAAACAGTCAGACAGTGTTTTCCCTACTATTAGAGCTGACACAACAGTCAGACAGTGTTTTCCCTATATTAGAGCTGAAAACATCAGAACAGTGCTTTCCACTACTATTAGAAGCTGACAACGTCAGGACAGTGTTTCCCCCTATAGTCGAGCTGACACAACAGCAGACGTGTTTTCCCTATTATTAGCGGGGCTTTGACAACCGTCAGACAGTTGTTTTACTACATTAGAATCCTGACAACAGTAGACCGTGTTTTCCCTATTAGAGCTGAAACAGTCAGACAGTGTTCCCTACTATAAAGCGACAACAGTCAGACAGTGTGTTCCCTACTATTAAAGATGAAACAGTCAGTCAGACAGTGTTTCCCATTACTATAAGAGCTGACAACAGTCAGACAGTGTTTTCCCTACTATTAGACTGACAAAGTCAGACAGTTTTTTCCCCTACTATTAGAGCTACAACAGTCAGACAGTGTTTCCCTACTAATTAACTGAAACAGTCACAGTGTTTCCTACTTTTAATGACAACTCAGACAGTGTTTTTTCCCCTTTTAACTAAAAGTTGGGGTTTTCCTTAAAACTGACAACAGTCAGACAGTGTTTTCCCACATTACGGAGTTACAAGTCAGACCTAAACTACTAAACAAACAATGAGGACACCCGTATGCCTACCTGTCCTGCCACTCCTCCCCTGCGTCTCGTCCCTTCTTGTCCTCTCCAAACAGGTTGGTGGTCCTGGTCTGAGTCCATGGTGAACAGGTTGATGTTTCCCGCCCCGGGACCTCCCCTGAGGGCCGCCAGGGGGTTTCAGACCCCGGTACCCCAGACCATGGATGGTCCACTTTAGGGGTGAAGTCTATAGGGGTCACGTCTTTAGGAGCGAAGGTCAAATTCTCAGGGACGAACTCATCATCCTCGTCGTCCTGCGGTTTAACAGTAGGGAATGGATCAATCAATCACATTTATCTTTGCAATGATGGGTAGGGGGTAAATGTTAAGTCGCCTATTTAGGGGACATTCGTTATAATTTGATTGTTTTATCAAGGTATATCAAGGTAATTAGCTTATAAATAAAGTTCTGTAAGGCCAATTCGCTTCGTGATTGTTCTGGCTGACAGCCCCCCCGCTTCCCTGCTTCAATTCAGTTGGCCTCGGGTGACATATCCACAGCCATTGGAGGCTCGGGGGGGTCCCGCCTTAACACTAATATCGCTGCTAAGCTGAGAGCCTACTGCAGCGATAGGAAGTAGTTCCCTTTGTTCTACAACACACGTCCATTCATATCGAATGGAAAGGTAAAAAAAACATGTGAAATCACTGAGGGACAAAACTTTATATTAGATTAAAGCTGAGACTGATGAATCCGTAGAGTCGCCAGCCAACTCTGTGTTACGTTCACAGGGGAAGAGACAGCAACGAATTAAAGCAGTGCACCGGGAAATCAGTCGGCTTTTCCCTGACCGCTAGTTATATAGACAGTTACAACATTAATAATGCATCTGAAACCTTCTACGTTGTTCATAGCAAATTACATTTGAAAATGAAATCTAGGATGTAGTGTTTTCATACTATTTACTATAGCAGCGCATACTAGTGCAAAAAGTCCATACAAATCATAGATAAATAATTAATCAAATAAATACGAGCTTTCTAACAGAATAGGGCATTAGCAGGTACTGTTCATGGCCCTCTCATGAAGATATGTTTTACACAGCCATCCACCTAACATTAAACGTTCTTAATGTAGAGCTGGACTCTAGTTTTAAGAGCAGGTGACGAGATGCGAGACAATATGAATATTCTGAGGAACGGCTACCCGTGATTCTGATGAACCGTTGGGAGGCACGGCAGAGCCCAACACCCTTGTTGCAGGATCTGGAATAGAGAAAGAACCATTTTAGAATGATTTTATTCACAAGTAAAATCCTCCTTTGTGAGAGTAGAGTCCGTCTGTACTATAACACATATTAGGCTACAACATGGCTGCTTTGAAAAGTCGCTGGCAAGTGCAACCCACCTGCTTCCTGCTTGCACAGTCTCCTCTTCACCCTTGGCCCAACCCCCTGGCCATCCTTCCAGCCCATCCTCCTCAGTAGCTCCACCCCCATGGAGGACCTGCCAGGTGTAAACAAGGTCAGTCAGCCTAGCAGCAATATGAGGCAAACCGCAACTACATTTAGCTAGTTGAATACCAGGGGCTGTGTCAACGAGTCTCAAGAGTAGTACCGCTGATCTGGGATCAGTTAGGCCAATTGAGATCATAATGAATCATTCCCATGGACAGAGAGGACCTGATTCTAGAAAACCACTCCTACCGTTAAGACACTTGATACATACGGGGCCCAGAGTGACCACATCAAGTCTGTTCAGTTACCTAGCCGGAGCCACCAGGTCTTCCAGGACAGTGTCCCCGGGGATAGGGGCTGAAAGAGAGGTGATGGCTCTGGCCTTGTCCCCGATCAGATCCTTCCTGCCTGAGGCAAAGTCAGCCGTAGTGATGATCTGTCTGGGGGCGATGCCGTGCTCACCCAGGTCCTGAGGAGATAAAAACACGTGTTACATCCCATGTTGTACAATCATGTTGGTCCAGGAGGGAAATGGTTGCTGTCCTGAGAATGTTCTTCTTTACATTTACGTCATTTAGCAGACGCTCTTATCCAGAGCGACTTACATTATTCTTTTTTTTCTTTTTCTTTTTTCATACTGGCCCCCCATGGGAATCGAACCCACAACCCTGGCGTTGCAAACGCCATGCTCTACCAACTGAGCTATCTCCCTGCCGGCCATTCCCTCCCCTACCCTGGACGACGCTGGGCCAATTGTGCGCCGCCCCATTGGTCTCCCGGTTGCGGCCGGCTACAGCAGAGCCTGGATTCGAACCAGGATCTCTAGTGGCACAGCTAGCACTGCGATGCAGTGCCTTAGACCACTGCGCCACTCGTTGTGGTCTCTAGAATATATAATGTGTTCCCTTTCAGATTCCAGGTACCTCCTCATCCACGCTGTGGTCTCTAGAATATATAATGTGTTCCCTTTCAGATTCTAGGGACGTCCTCATCCACGCTGTGGTCTCTTGAATATATAATGTATTCTCTTTCAGATTCTAGGGACGTCCTCATCCACGCTGTGGTCTCTAGAATATATAATGTGTTCCCTTTCAGATTCTAGGGACCTCCTCATCCACGCTGTGGTCTCTAGAATATATAATGTGTTCCCTTTCAGATTCTAGGGACCTCCTCATCCACGCTGTGGTCTCTAGAATATATAATGTGTTCTTTTTCAGATTCTAGGGACGTCCTCATCCACGCTGTGGTCTCTAGAATATATAATGTGTTCCCTTTCAGATTCTAGGGACCTCCTCATCCACGCTGTGGTCTCTAGAATATATAATGTGTTCTTTTTCAGATTCTAGGGACTCCTCATCCACGCTGTGGTCTCTAGAATATATAATGTGTTCCCTTTCAGATTCCAGGTACCTCCTCATCCACGCTGTGGTCTCTAGAATATATAATGTGTTCCCTTTCAGATTCTAGGGACCTCCTCATCCATGACATGAAAGGGAAATAGTTAGCGTGATCAGTCCTGTTGTTGATGAGATAATATGAGGATGTTTTGCAGGGCTACCTCCTCATCCATGAAGTCCTCCGGCCTGGCGTTCTGTCTGCCTGCTTTCTGCTGCCTGGATGATACAAATGTTGATGGTGTCCACCCTGCAATGGGAATCAAGCAGTGATTCATACAGTTACATATAGCAATATTTTTTGGGATGAATATATTATATCGATATTTTACTCCAATTATACATTTGTAAAAAAATTAAAATCTACATCAAAAAGGTAGGTAGCGTTAGCTAGCACTAGTCCAAAGTCCAGTCTAGTATGGTGATAATATGGTATGGTGAGGTCCCTCAGTATGGTGATAATATGGTGAGGTCCCTCAGTATGGTGATAATATGGTATGGTGAGGTCCCTCAGTATGGTGATAATATGGTATGGTGAGGTCCCTCAGTATGGTGATAATATGGTATGGTGAGGTCCCTCAGTATGGTGATAATATGGTATGGTGAGGTCCCTCAGTATGGTGATAATATGGTATGGTGAGGTCCCTCAGTATGGTGATAATATGGTATGGTGAGGTCCCTCAGTATGGTGATAATATGGTGAGGTCCCTCAGTATGGTGATAATATGGTATGGTGAGGTCCCTCAGTATGGTGATAATATGGTATGGTGAGGTCCCTCAGTATGGTGATAATATGGTATGGTGAGGTCCCTCAGTATGGTGATAATATGGTATGGTGAGGTCCCTCAGTATAGTGATAACATGGTATGAACTCCCAGCCCTAGAAAGAAGCCGGTTAAACGTCACATGATCACATTAATAGGCCTACATGCTACTCTCTGTCTGAGTGAGTGAGTGAGTGAGTGAGTGAGTGAGTGAGTGAGTGAGTGAGAGAGAGAGAGAGAGAGAGAGAGATAGTGTGTGAGAGTTCCACTCCTTTGCCACAGCATGACCAACCTTCTTTGGTGCCCACGGTGTTGAAGTACCCAGCAGAGAATCCTCCGGTGAAGGCTCCATGGAACCTCTGGTAGCGACCCTTCTCATCCTTCACGGTCTGCTCGTGCACCGGGATAGGTTTCCTCAGAGGCTCATCTACACAGGTGATCAAAACATCAGCAGCAATGATATTGTAGAGTAACACTTGCTACTGGTTAGGAAATGCCCTTTTTTAGAAGCACTAGACAAAGAAGTGACATCAAAACTACAAGACACTATCTCTGATTTCTGTAGACCAGAACCAGGTCGACCAGAAAGAGAAATTATTGCCCAAATAGGTCGACGAGCTACCTGTTTGCTTAGTGGCATTTTCCCATGTCGGAAGGTATATCCATAATCATTAGATGGTTCTTATTAATTCTGCATCACTTACATTACCGAGAAGTTTACAAGAAAGTATTAAATCCAGTTTTCAGACGCTACCCTACATGGATGATGTGTTCTCGCCAGAGACGGAAGTGGAAGTGAGACATCCCACTCCCTCATTTGTTCTGGTTCATGTACAGCCAATGAACTAAGCAGACCAGACCCAGCCAATAGGGAGACATATCAGGTTACACAGGATGAATGGTGCCAGGTTGGTGAAATTACATTTAGAATTAGAAGCTAAGTACTAGCTAGTGTGTAGTAGCTAGCTAGTGTTGTACTAGCTAGTGTGTAGTAGCTAGATAGTTAGCTGCACAAGCAACAGTGGTTAACATAACACCCTGGACCAGAGCCGACTGATATTCGCCTAGCACGCTGACGCCCTGGACCAGAGCTAGTGAGCTGATTTGTTCCTAGCACGCTGACGCCCTGGACCAGAGCTAGTGAGCTGATTTGTTCCTAGCACGCTGACGCCCTGGACCAGAGCTAGTGAGCTGATTTGTTCCTAGCACGCTGACGCCCTGGACCAGAGCTAGTGACTCACGCGATACAAGCGACCAACAAAAGTCTACAGGTTGCGCGCGCGCACATACCATCTGACACGCAGAAACACCTTCTGACACCGCAGAAATACCATCTGGACACGCAGAAATACCATCTGACACGCAGCAAAACAACCCAATCTGGACACGCAGAAACACCATCTTGACAACTCAGAAATACCCATCTGGACACGCAGAAAGACCATCTGACACGCAGAAATACCATCTGACAAACGCAGAAATACCATCTGAATGCAGAAAATACCATCTGACATGCAGAAATACCATCTGACACGCAGAAAATACCATCTGAGATGCAGAAATACCATCTGACACGCAGAAATACCATCTGACACGCAGAATACCATCTGAACAAACGCAGAAATACCATCTGAGATGCAGAAATACCATCTGACACGCAGAAATACCATCTGACACGCAGAAATACCATCTGACACGCAGAAATACCATCTGACACGCAGAAATACCATCTGACACGCAGAAACACCATCTGACACGCAGAAATACCATCTGACACGCAGAAATACCATCTGACACGCAGAAATACCATCTGACACGCAGAAATACCGTCTGACACGCAGAAATACCGTCTGACACGCAGAAATACCATCTGACACGCAGAAATACCATCTGAGACGCAGAAATACCATCTGACGACGCAGAAATACCATCTGACACGAACGCGCATGTGCTTTGAGAGTCGCAGACCAGGCGGCATCAGCGCACATCATCTATAGTTGGATGCTTCTCCAATAGGGTTTGGCTCCAGCAGTCATGTGTGGCTACGCAGTCATGAGTGAACAGGGAGTACAGGAGGGGACTAAGCACACACCCCTGAGGGGCCCCCGTGTTGAAGGTCAGCGTGGCAGATAATAATAATAATAATAATAAGCCATTTAGCAGACGCTTTTATCCAAAGCGACTTACAGTCATGTGTGCATAAATTTTTTTTTGTGTGTACGGGTGGTCCCGGGGATCGAACCCACTACCTTGGCGTTACAAGCGCCGTGCTCTACCAGCTGAGCTACAGAGGACCACGCTGATGTCTTGTTGTCTACCCTCACCACCTGGGGGCGTCCCATCAGGAAGTCCAGGATCCAGTTGCAGAGGGAGGTGTTCAATCCCAGGGTCCTTAGCTTAGTGATGAGTTTGGAGGGCACTATGGTGTTGAACGCTGAGCTGCAGTCAATGAACAGCATTCTCACGTAGGTGTTCCTTTTGTCCAAGTGGGAAAGGGCAATAGAGATTGAGTCATCGGTGGATCTGTTGGGGCGGTATGTGAATTGGAGTGGGTCCAGGGTGTCTGGGATGATGGTGTTGCAATGACCAGCCTTTCAAAGCATTTAATGGCTGCAGATGTGAGTGCTACGGGGCGATAGTCATTTAGACAGGTTACCTTGGTGTTCTTGGGCACAGGGACTATGGTGGTCTGCTTGAAACATGTTGGTATTACAAACTGGGTTAAGGGAGAGCTTGAAAATGTCAGCGCATGCTCTGACCGCGTCCTGGTAATCCGTCTGGCCTTGTGAATGTTAACACGTTTAAATGTTTTACTCACATTGGTTACGGAGAGCGAGTCGTCCGGAGTAGTATTTAAAAACCGAATTCAAGACATTATTGTGCACTGCTCGTTAATGTAAATTATGCCCAAATAATAGGAACAGTCTACAGATGACGGATATACTGTCCCTACCGACGTGGGGGAAAGTGTCGCTAAACTGCAGGGTACAGACGTGTCAGCGTGGCAAGCGATTAGAACTCGTCTAACGAATGGATGAATAAGGTCTTAGTTTGAGACGGGGTGTTTTACTGTTATGATTACTGTACTTACAAGTGATCAACTGGAAACACGACAACGGACGAACCCTGTCTGTTGGGCTAAACGAGACCGTGCTAACATGGCTAACTAGCTAGCTTTAACAGAGACATGGAGGCGATACCAGCAACTCGTGGAGACCACTTTGACCATTCTTTCCCTCACAATAACTATTAAATGGCTGCATTAATGGCATATACAAAGTAGAAACGTATGTTACCTTCTTCCAGCGGTTCTAACGGGGTTCCAAAAGTAACAAAATCCTGGTCGCTATCACTGTCGGACGCCATGTTTACTATAACTACGGAAACTCGTTCCGTTCAAAATCACGCGCAGGCGCAATCAAATTGCGAACCGCTTATTCAAAGGTTAACTGAGTTTTACTCACTGGTCACTGCCTGTTGAATTTGGTAATAGATTAACTGAAATGTCCTGGAATTTATGCATTAATCGTGGAAGAGTTTTTATGTTCAATCAATTCAAGCTATGATCCTGTAATTACAACGAATTCAGCATTCAGCTTCATTGTAGGTTTCATAAGTTTGAGTGACATCTTGTGGTAACATTGCAAGCAGCTTGTGTGTGAGAGAGAGAGTGAGAGAGAGCTGGTGTGTGTTTAGTGTGTATGAAAGAAAGAGACAGAGAGACAGAGTTAGTGTGTGGGTGGATAAGCTGCTACCATCTCATTGAATGAAATTAATGGTTTAATTCCTCCAGCATGCTGAAAAGCAAAGCAGTGGCTATCAAATGTCCAGCCAGAGAGCACAATCCTCTGTCATTTGTTTTCTTTGAGCGCCAAATCATTGACATTCCCTCTGTTGTATATAAAAGCAGATACTGTCTTACAAAGAGCAAACTGTCTCCGTCAGCAGAAACCCATCCAGAATAAGACTCCAAAAAGCCCCCTGGACGCTGAATAAAACTTAATCCTCCCTTCTCTCTGCAACACAACCTCCTCCCCTCTAAATGTTAACTCTCTGTCTGCAGGGGGTAACCATGACCCTAACTGCCCTGTACGGCACTCAGGAGATAGCCATGACCCTAACTGCCCTGTAAGGCACTCAGGAGATAGCCATGATCCTAACTGCCCTGTACGGCACTCAGGAGATAGCCATGACCCTAACTGCCCTGTACGGCACTCAGGAGATAGCCATGACCCTAACTGCCCTGTACGGCACTCAGGAGATAGCCATGACCCTAACTGCCCTGTACGGCACTCAGGAGATAGCCATGACCCTAACTGCCCTGTACGGCACTCAGGAGATAGCCATGACCCTAACTGCCCTGTAAGGCACTCAGGAGATAGCCATGACCCTAACTGCCCTGTAAGGCACTCAGGAGATAGCCATGACCCCTAACTGCCCTGTAAGGCACTCAGGAGATAGCCATGACCCTAACTGCCCTGTACGGCACTCAGGAGATAGCCATGACCCTAACTGACCTGTAAGGCACTCAGGAGATACCCATGACCCTAACTGCCCTGTACGGCACTCAGGAGATAGCCATGACCCTAACTGCCCTGTAAGGCACTCAGGAGATAGCCATGACCCTAACTGCCCTGTACGGCACTCAGGAGATAGCCATGACCCTAACTGCCCTGTACGGCACTCAGGAGATAGCCATGACCCTAACTGCCCTGTAAGGCACTCAGGAGATAGCCATGACCCTAACTGCCCTGTAAGGCACTCAGGAGATAGCCATGACCCTAACTGCCCTGTAAGGCACTCAGGAGATAGCCATGACCCTAACTGCCCTGTAAGGCACTCAGGAGATAGCCATGACCCTAACTGCCCTGTAAGGCACTCAGGAGATAGCCATGACCCTAACTGCCCTGTACGGCACTCAGGAGATAGCCATGACCCTAACTGCCCTGTACGGCACTCAGGAGATAGCATTGACCCTAACTGCCCTGTAAGGCACTCAGGAGATAGCCATGACCCTAACTGCCCTGTACGGCACTCAGGAGATAGCCATGACCCTAACTGCCCTGTAAGGCACTCAGGAGATAGCCATGACCCTAACTGCCCTGTAAGGCACTCAGGAGATAGCCATGACCCTAACTGCCCTGTACGGCACTCAGGAGATAGCCATGACCCTAACTGCCCTGTAAGGCACTCAGGAGATAGCCATGACCCTAACTGCCCTGTAAGGCACTCAGGAGATAGCCATGACCCTAACTGCCCTGTAAGGCACTCAGGAGATAGCCATGACCCTAACTGCCCTGTAAGGCACTCAGGAGATAGCCATGACCCTAACTGCCCTGTACGGCACTCAGGAGATAGCCATGACCCTAACTGCCCTGTACGGCACTCAGGAGATAGCCATGACCCTAACTGCCCTGTAAGGCACTCAGGAGATAGCCATGACCCTAACTGCCCTGTAAGGCACTCAGGAGATAGCCATGACCCTAACTGCCCTGTAAGGCACTCAGGAGATAGCCATGACCCTAACTGCCCTGTAAGGCACTCAGGAGATAGCCATGACCCTAACTGCCCTGTAAGGCACTCAGGAGATAGCCATGACCCTAACTGCCCTGTAAGGCACTCAGGAGATAGCCATGACCCTAACTGCCCTGTAAGGCACTCAGGAGATAGCCATGACCCTAACTGCCCTGTAAGGCACTCAGGAGATAGCCATGACCCTAACTGCCCTGTAAGGCACTCAGGAGATAGCCATGACCCTAACTGCCCTGTAAGGCACTCAGGAGATAGCCATGACCCTAACTGCCCTGTAAGGCACTCAGGAGATAGCCATGACCCTAACTGCCCTGTAAGGCACTCAGGAGATAGCCATGACCCTAACTGCCCTGTAAGGCACTCAGGAGATAGCCATGACCCTAACTGCCCTGTAAGGCACTCAGGAGATAGCCATGACCCTAACTGCCCTGTAAGGCACTCAGGAGATAGCCATGACCCTAACTGCCCTGTAAGGCACTCAGGAGATAGCCATGACCCTAACTGCCCTGTAAGGCACTCAGGAGATAGCCCATTCATTTTGAGTGAAGCTCTGGCCAGCATCCCAAATGGCATCCTATTAGTTATATAGTGCACTATATCAGCCCCTTGCATGCATTCAGGGAACTTCTCTCAAACCTGCATTTTTTTACTAATATGAGTATCTTATCCTCACTGCTATAACCTTTCCCTCTCCACTGTGTCCAGATGCCTGGTGTTGAGTCTGGACCCCACCATGACAGAGAGGGAGACAGAGGGATGAGTTTGGACCCCACCATGACAGAGAGGGAGACAGAGGGATGAGTCTGGACCCCACCATGACAGAGAGGGAGACCGAGGGATGAGTCTGGACCCCACCATGACAGAGAGGGAGACCGAGGGATGAGTCTGGACCCCACCATGACAGAGAGGGAGACCGAGGGATGAGTCTGGACCCCACCATGACAGAGAGGGAGACCGAGGGATGAGTCTGGACCCCCCCATGACAGAGAGGGAGACCGAGGGATGAGTCTGGACCCCACCATGACAGAGAGGGAGACCGAGGGATGAGTCTGGACCCCCCCATGACAGAGAGGGAGACCGAGGGATGAGTCTGGACCCCCCCCCATGACAGAGAGGGAGACCGAGGGATGAGTCTGGACCCCACCATGACAGAGAGGGAGACCGAGGGATGAGTCTGGACCCCACCATGACAGAGAGGGAGACCGAGGGATGAGTCTGGACCCCACCATGACAGAGAGGGAGACCGAGGGATGAGTCTGGACCCCCCCCATGACAGAGAGGGAGACCGAGGGATGAGTCTGGACCCCACCATGACAGAGAGGGAGACCGAGGGATGAGTCTGGACCCCACCATGACAGAGAGGGAGACCGAGGGATGAGTCTGGACCCCCCCCATGACAGAGAGGGAGACCGAGGGATGAGTCTGGACCCCACCATGACAGAGAGGGAGACCGAGGGATGAGTCTGGACCCCCCCATGACAGAGAGGGAGACCGAGGGATGAGTCTGGACCCCACCATCACAGAGAGGGAGACCGAGGGATGAGTCTGGACCCCACCATGACAGAGAGGGAGACCGAGGGATGAGTCTGGACCCCACCATCACAGAGAGGGAGACCGAGGGATGAGTCTGGACCCCCCCATGACAGAGAGGGAGACAGAGGGATGAGTCTGGACCCCCCCATGACAGAGAGGGAGACAGAGGGATGAGTTTGTCTGTGCTGCTCCTCTCTGTCCTGTCTCCTCACCAGGAGGTAGGTAACTCTGCACTCTGCACAGCTTCACCGTAGGTCGTCTCAAATCGCACCCTATTCTACTCTGGGCTAAAGTAGTGCACTATATAGGGAATAGGGTGCCATTCTCTGGTCTAAAGTAGTGCACTATATAGGGAATAGGGTGTCATTCTCTGGTCTAAAGTAGTGCACTATATAGGGAATATGGTGTCATTCTCTGGTCTAAAGTAGTGCACTATATAGGGAATAGGGTGCCATTCTCTGGTCTAAAGTAGTGCACTATATAGGGAATAGGGTGTCATTTGGGACACATCCAGGACATGTCCTGTGAGGCCTGGAGGAATATGAGCAACTGCTCTAGTTTCAAGTTTTATTGAACAGGAGAAAGTAAGTCAGCTACATACAGGGACAGTTCCAGGGTCAGTTCCAGGGTCAGTAGCTACATACAGGATCAGTTCCAGGGTCAGTAGCTATATACAGGGACTGTTCCAGGGTCAGTAGCTATATACAGGGTCAGATCCAGGGTCAGTAGCTATATACAGGGTCAGTAGCTATATACAGGGTCAGTTCCAGGGTCAGTAGCTATATACAGGGACAGTTCCAGGGTCAGTAGCTATATACAGGGACAGTTCCAGGGTCAGTAGCTATATACAGGGTCAGTAGCTATATACAGGGTCAGTTCCAGGGTCAGTTCCAGGGTCAGTAGCTATATACAGGGTCAGTAGCTATATACAGGGTCAGTTCCAGGGTCAGTTCCAGGGTCAGTAGCTATATACAGGGTCAGTAGCTATATACAGGGTCAGTTCCAGGGTCAGTAGCTATATACAGGGACAGTTCCAGGGTCAGTAGCTATATACAGGGTCAGTTCCAGGGTCAGTAGCTATATACAGGGACAGTTCCAGGGTCAGTAGCTATATACAGGGTCAGTTCCAGGGTCAGTAGCTATATACAGGGACAGTTCCAGGGTCAGTTCTAGGGTCAGTAGCTACATACAGGGACTGTTCCAGGGTCAGTAGCTATATACAGGGTCAGTTCCAGGGTCAGTAGCTACATACAGGGACAGTTCCAGGGTCAGTAGCTATATACAGGGACAGTTCCAGGGTCAGTAGCTATATACAGGGACAGTTCCAGGGTCAGTAGCTATATACAGGGACAGTTCCAGGGTCAGTAGCTATATACAGGGTCAGTTCCAGGGTCAGTAGCTATATACAGGGTCAGTTCCAGGGTCAGTAGCTATATACAGTTCCAGGGTCAGTAGCTATATACAGGGTCAGTTCCAGGGTCAGTAGCTATATACAGGGACAGTTCCAGGGTCAGTAGCTATATACAGGGACAGTTCCAGGGTCAGTAGCTATATACAGGGACAGTTCCAGGGTCAGTAGCTATATACAGGGACAGTTCCAGGGTCAGTAGCTATATACAGGGACAGTTCCAGGGTCAGTAGCTATATAAACGCAATGCCCTCGTTTGGGTGTAGGGTCTGATCAGAGCCTGAAGGTAAGGAGGTGCCGTTCCCCTCACTGCTCCATAGGCAAGCACCATGGTTTTGTAGTAGATGTAAGCTTCAACTGGAAGCCAGTGGAGTGTGCGGAGGAGCGGGGTGACATGAGAGAACTTGGGAAGGTTGAACACCAGACGGGCTGCAGCGTTCTGGATGAGTTGTAGGGGTTTAATGGCACAGGCAGGGAGCCCAGCCAACAGCGATGTCTATGGAGACATTGCTGTCTACTTATCTAACACAGAGGGTCTTATTGGTTCACTGTAACTCGATGACCACCAGAGATCTCTGGTTAAGTTCCAAATGGCACCCTATTCCCTATATAGTGCACTACTATTGACATTTTACATTTTAGTCATTTAGCAGACGTTCTTATCCAGAGCGACATACAGTTAGTGAGTGCATACATTTTCATACTGCCCCCCCCCCCCCGTGGGAAACGAACCCACAACCCTGGCGTTGCAAGCGCCATGCTCTACCAACTGAGGTACAGGGGACTACATTGACCGGAACCCACTGGGCCCTGCACTATAAAGGGAATAAGGTGCCATTTGGAACACAGCGTACGACCAGGAGATCACAACCCAGAGTGAGTGCTGGGCGTGTGCTCCTGGCTAAGGCAGGATTGATCTAACCTACAGGCCTGATAAGACTCACCTTCAGCAGGATAAGTTAGGAGCCTCGTCCCAGCCAGAACGGCCCACAGGGCAGGAGTCTGTCTTCTGTTCGGGGCGTGACAGGCAGCTTCCGCGAGGGCAGAAGGCACACCACTCCAGGGACAAATATAGGATTTTATTTTATTGATTCGTATTTTCTTGCCTGAGTATTTTATTTTACCTTCTGTTCCGTCCGGTTCCAGTAAACTTGTTGTTTGACCATTGTTTAACCCCACAGTCTGAAGAAACGTCCGATGGTGCTCAGTGTGCCAAACCACTCTAGCAGCACTGTCCTCAGAGTAACAATATAAAACCTGACTCGGCTTGGTCAGAACATCAGAACATCAGCTTGTTTCAACATCAGATGCGTGGTGCCGAGGACACCAAGGGAGAAGGAGAGAGGACAGACAAAGACCAGATAGCTGACCCCACACACACCCCAGCCTCCTGCCATGCAACCCACTGGAGATCCACTGTATATCAGTTATGAGTGTTTTAACTTGGAACTTTTCACTCCCCCACCAAGACTATCTAGACCAGATAGACTGCTGTAGCAGTGTGTTATACATG
>LR778284.1:2603745-2623745 GCA_902810595.1 Coregonus sp. 'balchen'
TAAGGCCTGTCTGCTGTAGGAGCGGGCAGCCTCTCACTAACAGGACAATAAGGCCTGTCTGCTGTAGGAGTGGGCAGCCGCTCACTAACAGGACAATAAGGCCTGTCTGCTGTAGGAGTGGGCAGCCGCTCACTATCAGGACAATAAGGCCTGTCTGCTGTAGGAGTGGGCTGCCGCTCACTATCAGGACAATAAGGCCTGTCTGCTGTAGGAGTGGGCATCCTCTCACTAACAGGACAATAAGGCCTGTCTGCTGTAGGAGTGGGCAGCCTCTCACTAACAGGACAATAAGGCCTGTCTGCTGTAGGAGTGGGCAGCCGCTCACTAACAGGACAATAAGGCCTGTCTGCTGTAGGAGTGGGCAGCCTCTCACTAACAGGACAATAAGGCCTGTCTGCTGTAGGAGTGGGCAGCCGCTCACTAACAGGACAATAAGGCCTGTCTGCTGTAGGAGTGGGCAGCCGCTCACTATCAGGACAATAAGGCCTGTCTGCTGTAGGAGTGGGCAGCCTCTCACTATCAGGACAATAAGGCCTGTCTGCTGTAGGAGTGGGCAGCCGCTCACTAACAGGACAATAAGGCCTGTCTGCTGTAGGAGTGGGCAGCCTCTCACTAACAGGACAATAAGGCCTGTCTGCTGTAGGAGCGGGCAGCCTCTCACTAACAGGACAATAAGGCCTGTCTGCTGTAGGAGTGGGCAGCCGCTCACTAACAGGACAATAAGGCCTGTCTGCTGTAGGAGTGGGCAGCCGCTCACTAACAGGACAATAAGGCCTGTCTGCTGTAGGAGTGGGCAGCCTCTCACTAACAGGACAATAAGGCCTGTCTGCTGTAGGAGTGGGCAGCCTCTCACTAACAGGACAATAAGGCCTGTCTGCTGTAGGAGTGGGCAGCCTCTCACTAACAGGACAATAAGGCCTGTCTGCTGTAGGAGTGGGCAGCCTCTCACTAACAGGACAATAAGGCCTGTCTGCTGTAGGAGTGGGCTGCCGCTCACTAACAGGACAATAAGGCCTGTCTGCTGTAGGAGTGGCCAGCCGCTCACTAACAGGACAATAAGGCCTGTCTGCTGTAGGAGTGGCCAGCCGCTCACTAACAGGACAATAAGGCCTGTCTGCTGTAGGAGTGGGCAGCCTCTCACTAACAGGACAATAAGGCCTGTCTGCTGTAGGAGTGGGCAGCCGCTCACTAACAGGACAATAAGGCCTGTCTGCTGTAGGAGTGGGCAGCCGCTCACTATCAGGACAATAAGGCCTGTCTGCTGTAGGAGTGGGCAGCCTCTCACTATCAGGACAATAAGGCCTGTCTGCTGTAGGAGTGGGCAGCCGCTCACTAACAGGACAATAAGGCCTGTCTGCTGTAGGAGTGGGCAGCCTCTCACTAACAGGACAATAAGGCCTGTCTGCTGTAGGAGCGGGCAGCCTCTCACTAACAGGACAATAAGGCCTGTCTGCTGTAGGAGTGGGCAGCCGCTCACTAACAGGACAATAAGGCCTGTCTGCTGTAGGAGTGGGCAGCCGCTCACTAACAGGACAATAAGGCCTGTCTGCTGTAGGAGTGGGCAGCCTCTCACTAACAGGACAATAAGGCCTGTCTGCTGTAGGAGTGGGCAGCCTCTCACTAACAGGACAATAAGGCCTGTCTGCTGTAGGAGTGGGCAGCCTCTCACTAACAGGACAATAAGGCCTGTCTGCTGTAGGAGTGGGCAGCCTCTCACTAACAGGACAATAAGGCCTGTCTGCTGTAGGAGTGGGCTGCCGCTCACTAACAGGACAATAAGGCCTGTCTGCTGTAGGAGTGGCCAGCCGCTCACTAACAGGACAATAAGGCCTGTCTGCTGTAGGAGTGGCCAGCCGCTCACTAACAGGACAATAAGGCCTGTCTGCTGTAGGAGTGGGCAGCCTCTCACTATCAGGACAATAAGGCCTGTCTGCTGTAGGAGTGGCCAGCCGCTCACTAACAGGACAATAAGGCCTGTCTGCTGTAGGAGTGGGCAGCCTCTCACTATCAGGACAATAAGGCCTGTCTGCTGTAGGAGTGGGCAGCCGCTCACTAACAGGACAATAAGGCCTGTCTGCTGTAGGAGTGGGCAGCCTCTCACTAACAGGACAATAAGGCCTGTCTGCTGTAGGAGTGGGCAGCCGCTCACTAACAGGACAATAAGGCCTGTCTGCTGTAGGAGCGGGCTGCCGCTCACTAACAGGACAATAAGGCCTGTCTGCTGTAGGAGTGGCCAGCCGCTCACTAACAGGACAATAAGGCCTGTCTGCTGTAGGAGTGGGCAGCCTCTCACTAACAGGACAATAAGGCCTGTCCGCTGTAGGAGTGGGCAGCCGCTCACTAACAGGACAATAAGGCCTGTCTGCTGTAGGAGTGGGCAGCCGCTCACTATCAGGACAATAAGGCCTGTCTGCTGTAGGAGTGGGCAGCCGCTCACTATCAGGACAATAAGGCCTGTCTGCTGTAGGAGTGGGCAGCCGCTCACTATCAGGACAATAAGGCCTGTCTGCTGTAGGAGTGGGCAGCCTCTCACTAACAGGACAATAAGGCCTGTCTGCTGTAGGAGTGGGCAGCCTCTCACTAACAGGACAATAAGGCCTGTCTGCTGTAGGAGTGGGCAGCCACTCACTAACAGGACAATAAGGCCTGTCTGCTGTAGGAGTGGGCAGCCACTCACTAACAGGACAATAAGGCCTGTCTGCTGTAGGAGTGGGCAGCCGCTCACTAACAGGACAATAAGGCCTGTCTGCTGTAGGAGTGGGCAGCCTCTCACTAACAGGACAATAAGGCCTGTCTGCTGTAGGAGTGGGCAGCCACTCACTAACAGGACAATAAGGCCTGTCTGCTGTAGGAGTGGGCAGCCACTCACTAACAGGACAATAAGGCCTGTCTGCTGTAGGAGTGGGCAGCCGCTCACTAACAGGACAATAAGGCCTGTCTGCTGTAGGAGTGGGCAGCCTCTCACTAACAGGACAATAAGGCCTGTCTGCTGTAGGAGTGGGCAGCCACTCACTAACAGGACAATAAGGCCTGTCTGCTGTAGGAGTGGGCAGCCACTCACTAACAGGACAATAAGGCCTGTCTGCTGTAGGAGTGGGCAGCCGCTCACTAACAGGACAATAAGGCCTGTCTGCTGTAGGAGTGGGCAGCCTCTCACTAACAGGACAATAAGGCCTGTCTGCTGTAGGAGTGGGCAGCCTCTCACTAACAGGACAATAAGGCCTGTCTGCTGTAGGAGTGGGCAGCCTCTCACTAACAGGACAATAAGGCCTGTCTGCTGTAGGAGTGGGCAGCCACTCACTAACAGGACAATAAGGCCTGTCTGCTGTAGGAGTGGGCAGCCGCTCACTAACAGGACAATAAGGCCTGTCTGCTGTAGGAGTGGGCAGCCTCTCACTAACAGGACAATAAGGCCTGTCTGCTGTAGGAGTGGGCAGCCTCTCACTATCAGGACAATAAGGCCTGTCTGCTGTAGGAGTGGGCAGCCGCTCACTATCAGGACAATAAGGCCTGTCTGCTGTAGGAGTGGGCAGCCTCTCACTAACAGGACAATAAGGCCTGTCTGCTGTAGGAGTGGGCAGCCTCTCACTAACAGGACAATAAGGCCTGTCTGCTGTAGGAGTGGGCAGCCGCTCACTAACAGGACAATAAGGCCTGTCTGCTGTAGGAGTGGGCAGCCTCTCACTAACAGGACAATAAGGCCTGTCTGCTGTAGGAGTGGGCAGCCGCTCACTAACAGGACAATAAGGCCTGTCTGCTGTAGGAGTGGGCAGCCTCTCACTAACAGGACAATAAGGCCTGTCTGCTGTAGGAGTGGGCAGCCTCTCACTAACAGGACAATAAGGCCTGTCTGCTGTAGGAGTGGGCAGCCGCTCACTAACAGGACAATAAGGCCTGTCTGCTGTAGGAGTGGGCAGCCGCTCACTAACAGGACAATAAGGCCTGTCTGCTGTAGGAGTGGGCAGCCTCTCACTAACAGGACAATAAGGCCTGTCTGCTGTAGGAGTGGGCAGCCTCTCACTAACAGGACAATAAGGCCTGTCTGCTGTAGGAGTGGGCAGCCTCTCACTAACAGGACAATAAGGCCTGTCTGCTGTAGGAGTCGGCAGCCTCTCACTAACAGGACAATAAGGCCTGTCTGCTGTAGGAGTGGGCAGCCTCTCACTAACAGGACAATAAGGCCTGTCTGCTGTAGGAGTGGGCAGCCTCTCACTAACAGGACAATAAGGCCTGTCTGCTGTAGGAGTCGGCAGCCTCTCACTAACAGGACAATAAGGCCTGTCTGCTGTAGGAGTGGGCAGCCTCTCACTAACAGGACAATAAGGCCTGTCTGCTGTAGGAGTGGGCAGCCTCTCAGTACTGTGTGGTGTGATGCTGTGTGGTGTGATGCTGTGTGGTTTGGTGCTGTGTGGTGTGATGCTGTGTGGTGTGATGCTGTGTGGTGTGGTGCTGTGTGGTGTGATGCTGTGTGGTGTGATGCTGTGTGTTGTGATGCTGTGTGGTGTGATGCTGTGTGTGATGCTGTGTGGTGTGATGCTGTGTGGTGTGATGCTGTGTGGTGTGATGCTGTGTGGTGCTGTGTGGTGTGATGCTGTGTGGTGTGATGCTGAGTGTTGTGATGCTGTGTGGTGTGGTGCTGTGTGGTGTGATGCTGTGTGGTGTGATGCTGTGTGTTGTGATGCTGTGTGGTGTGATGCTGTGTGTGATGCTGTGTGGTGTGATGCTGTGTGGTGTGATACTGTGTGGTGTGGTGCTGTGCGGTGTGATGCTGTGTGGTGTGGTGCTGTGTGGTGCTGTGTGGTGTGATACTGTGTATGTCATCTGGTACAGAATGTAGAGTAGTGACCCAGATGTTTGCATCCCAAATGGCACCATGTCTCCTATATAGTGCACTACTTTTTACCAAGGGCCCGTAGGTCTACGTAGATTAGTTCTTAAAAATGATAAGCTGTTTTACAGTAACTGGAAAGATATTGTGTTGTCATATTAGATTTTCTTGAACCTTTATTTGAACAGGGAGTCATGCTGAGACCAAGGTCTCCTTCTCAGAGAGGCCCTACGAGCCCTTTATTTGAACAGGGAGTCATGCTGAGACCAAGGTCTCCTTCTCAGAGAGGCCCTACGAGCCCTATTGAACAGGGAGTCATGCTGAGACCAAGGTCTCCTTCTCAGAGAGGCCCTACGAGCCCTATTGAACAGGGAGTCATGCTGAGACCAAGGTCTCCTTCTCAGAGAGGCCCTACGAGCCCTATTGAACAGGGAGTCATGCTGAGACCAAGGTCTCCTTCTCAGAGAGGCCCTACGAGCCCTATTGAACAGGGAGTCATGCTGAGACCAAGGTCTCCTTCTCAGAGAGGCCCTACGAGCCATATTGTCTAAATAAAAGAAGTCAGTGTTATTGAATTAATATCTGATATCTTGTGATGTCATTAAACCCTCTAAAAACACATTTTTACAATAACGCCAAATAGTCTTAAGTAATATTCTCTTACCATTATTGAAAATGACAGCTAAAAAAGTGCCAAGTCAAAATACTACCCTACCAGCCTAGACCACTAGATGGCAGGTTTTACACACATCAACAGAGATTCATCCAGCCTGCCTCCACTCTCTCCAGCGCCACTCCTCTCTACCTTTGATCCCATTGGCTCCTGGAATTACATCACCTCAGCACTAAATGTCATCATATTCACTTAATGTAGCCTAGCCCCCCCTGGACTGTGTAAAATATTAAGCATGAATTCATTCATTGGATATCAACTTCATGATGGGGCGGACTTAGTGATTTGGATGCCTCGTGCAGAGGCCAGTCTGAGTGGCTGAAACAATCCGAGTGAAAGAGCACCTCTCTGTCTCCCTGTATGTAGCCTATATGTATCTGATGCTGTCTAGCATGCCATGACAAATATTTGGCAGGTAGCTTAGTGGTTAAGAGCGCTGTGCCAGTAACCGAAAGGTCGCTGGTTCTAATCCCCGAGCCGACTAGGTGAAAAATCTGTCGATGTGCCCTTAAACAAGGCACTTAACCCTGATTGCTCATGTAGGTTGCTCTGGATAAGAGCGTCTGCTAAATGACTAAAATGTAAATTTACAGTGCCTTGCAAAAGTATTCGTCCCCCCTTGGCGTTTTTCCTATTTTGTTGCATTACAGCCTGTAATTTAAATTGATTTTTATTTGGATTTCATGTAATGGACATACACAAAATAGTCCAAATTGGTGACGTGAAATGAAAAAAACAACTTGTTTCAAAAAATTCAAAAAAATAAATAACGGAAAAGTGATGCGTGCATATGTATTCACCCCCTTTGCTATGAAGCCCCTAATAATAATAATAATAATATGCCATTTAGCAGACGCTTTTATCCAAAGCGACTTACAGTCATGCGTGCATACATTTTTTTTTGTGTATGGGTGGTCCCGGGGATCGAACCCACTACCTTGGCGTTACAAGCGCCGTGCTCTACCAGCTGAGCTACAGAGGACCACAATATGATAGACCCTAAATATGATCTGGTGCAACCAATTACCTTCAGAAGTCACATAATTAGTTAAATAAAGTCCACCTGTCTGCAATCTAAGTGTCACATGATCTGTCACATGATCTCAGTATATATACACCTGTTCTGAAATGCCCCAGAGTCTGCAACACCACTAAGCAAGGGGCACCACCAAGCAAGCGGCACCATGAAGATCAAGGAGCTCTCCAAACAGGTCAGGGACAAAGGTGTGGAGAAGTACAGATCAGGGTTGGGTTATAAAAAAATATCAGAAACTTTGAACATCCCACAGAGCACCATTAAATCCATTATTAAAAAATGGAAAGAATATGGCACCACAACAAACCTGCCAATAGAGGTCCGCCCACCAAAACTCACAGACCAGGCAAGGAGGGCATTAATCAGAAAGGCAACAAAGAGACCAAAGATAACCCTGAAGGAGCTGCAAAGCTCCACAGCAGAGATTGGAGTATCTGTCCATAGGACCACTTTCAGCCGTACACTCCACAGAGCTGGGCTTTATGGTAGAGTGGCCAGAAAAAAGCCATTGCTTAAACAAAAAAATAAGCAAACACGTTTGGTGTTCACCAAAAGGCATGTGGGAGACTCCCCAAACATATGGAAGAAGGTACTCTGGTCAGATGAGACAAAAATTGAGCTTTTTGGAGTTAAGCTCAAGTTTTCAGTTTTGTTGTCTTATTACTTGTTTGCATCTTCAAAGTGGTCGGCATGTTGTGTAAATCAAATGAAACAAACCCCCAAAAATCCCCTTTAATTCCAGGTTGTAAGGCAACAAAATAGGAAAAATGCCAAGGGGGGTGAATACTTTCTCAAGCCGCTGTATATCATTTACATTTTACATTTTAGTCATTTAGCAGACGCTCTTATCCAGAGCGACTTACAGGAGCAATTAGGGTTAAGTGCCTTGCTCAAGGGCACATTTACGTCATTTAGCAGACGCTCTTATCCAGAGCGACTCACAAATTGGTGCATTCACCCTATAGCCAGTGGGATAACCACTTTACAATTTTGGGGGGGGGGTAGAAGGATTACTTTATCCTATCCCAGGTATTCCTTAAAGAGGTGGGGTTTCAAATGTCTCCGGAAGGTGGTGAGTGACTCCGCTGTCCTGGCGTCGTGAGGGAGCTTGTTCCACCATTGGGGTGCCAGAGCAGCGAACAGTTTTGACTGGGCTGAGCGGGAACTATGCTTATATGGATGTGTGTGTGCCGCTGTATGACCAGACAGCATCAGATACATGGGCTATACATACAGTGCATTCGGAAAGTATTCAGACCCCTTGACTTTTTCCACATTTTGTTACGTTTAATTAATTTAATTTAATTTTTGATTAAATTAAAAATGTTCCTCATCAATCTACACACCATACCCCATAATGACAAAGCGAAAACAGGTTTTTAGAAATTTTAGCACATTTATTAAAAAATAAAAAACAGAAATACCTTATTTACCCTTTGCTATGAGACTCGAAATTGAGCTCAGGTGCATCCTGTTTCTATTGATCATCCTTGAGATGCTTCTACAACTTGATTGGAGTCCACCTGTGGTAAATTCAATTGATTGGACATTATTTGGAAAGGCACACACCTACATAAGGTCCCACAATTGACAGTGCATGTCAGAGCAAAAACCAAGCCATGAGGTCGAAGGAATTGGCCGTAGAGCTCCGAGACAATATTGTGTCAAGGCACAGATCTGGAGAAGGGTACCAAAACATTTCTGCGGCATTGAAGGTCCCCAAGAACACAGTGGCCTCCATCATTCTTAAATGGAAGAAGTTTGGAACCACCAAGACTCTTCCTAGAGCTGGCTGCCCGGCCAAACTGAGCAATCGGGGGTGAAGGGCCTTGGTCAGGGAGGTGACCAAAAACCTGATGGTCACTCTGACAAAGCTCCAGAGTTCCTCTGTGGAGATGGGGAGAACCTTCCAGTAGGACAACCATCTCTGCAGCACTCCACCAATCAGGCCTTTATGGTAGAGTGGCCAGACGGACGCCACTCCTCAGTAAAAGGCACATGTACCTATACTTATGTAAATGTAATATTTTCGTTGTTCTATTTTTTTAATACATTTGCTAAAATTGAGAAAAAACTATTTTTGCTTCGTCAGTATGGGGTATTGTGTGTAGATTGATGAGGACATCTTTGTATTTAATCCATTTTAGAATAAGGCTGTAACGTAACAAAATGTGGAAAAGGGGAAGGGGTCTGAATACTTTCCGAAGGCGCTGTACGCGTCCTCTGTATCCATGATGATGGCAGTATTATCAGGATTCATAAACAATTTTGGAAGGCCTTTTTGTTCAACAATGTGGCCTCATTAAGCAGTGCACAGTGGCCAGGCAAAACCCCCTCCCTCCCCATTTCCTTTGGAACTTTGAAGCTTCCTGCAGATTTCGCTGCTTCTCGACCAACCTGCTGACGCAAGACAGAATGAGAGTGATGAGCTGGGCAGCCCACGACAGCGGCTCGTTTGTTGAGCGGGCCTCGAGCGGAAAAATAAAACATGAATATATATATTACTAATATTCTGTATATTTTTTGAGTGCTCAGCTCACAAGGCCCCTTGATGATGTGATAGCCTGAGGCAATTACCTCTTCTGCCTGATGGTAAGTCCGCCACTGGACTAAATCAGTAGCTGGGGCTGTTTGAGGACCTCCAGGGCCTTTTCATATTCCCTTTTCCAGGTTGGATGGCTGGATGGATGAATGGATGGCTGGATGGATGAATGAGGCAACACCTTGTAATATACTGTAGGTCTCAGTCTGTCTGTCTGTCTGTCTGCCTGTCTGCCTGCCTGCCTGTCTGCCTGTCTGCCTGCCTGCCTGCCTGCCTTCCTGTCTGCCTGTCTGCCTGCCTGTATGTCTGCCTGCCTGCCTGCCTGTCTGCCTGCCTGCCTGCCTGCCTGCCTGCCTGTCTGTCTGTCTGTCTGTCTGTCTGCCTGTCTGTCTGCCTGCCTGCCTGCCTGCCTGCCTGCCTGCCTACCTGTCTGCCTGTCTGCCTCCCTGTCTGCCTACCTGTCTGTCTGCCTGTATGGCTACCTGTCTGCCTCCCTGTATGGCTGCCTGTCTGCCTGTCTCCCTGTCTGTCTCCCTGCCTGCCTGCCTGTCTGTTTCCCTGTCTGTCTTCCTGTATGGCTCCCTGTCTGTCTGCCTCCCTGTCTGCCTCCCTGTATGGCTGCCTGCCTGCCTGTCTGTCTCCCTGCCTGCCTGTCTGTCTCCCTGCCTGTCTCCCTGTCTGGCTCCCTTACCTGTCACCATGCCTGCCTACCACCCATGCAGGCAGCAAACTACCCATAAACCACCAGTGTTCTTCTGCATCCCTCTTCTCTTTCCCAATCCTGCTTCGTCTCAGCGGAGCCAAGAGTCCATTTTCACTTGTCTCACACTCTTCCAAACGGTTCCAAGTGCTTCTGCCCCCACACAGCTCTCTCTCTTGCTCTGTAACAGTCTCCCATAGCTGTCAGGCTACTCACAGACCACGGGGAATGGAGCATTTATCTGCTCCAGTTTTTACATTGTATTTATCGTAGAACATTTGTATGATTTACAGCCGTTGTGATGCTATCTTCGTGGGGAGGTTGGGTGCAGAGCAGAGCTGAGGGGGCATATGACTTCTAAGAAAATGAACAGGATGGCTTCGTCCCAAATGGGCCTATCAGGCTCTGGTCTAAAGTAGGGCACTTTATGGGGAAGGAGGTGCGATTTGGGACACAGCCTATAGTTTGAGTGTGTCGTTAACACAGAAGGGGGATCCCAGAGGGAGTAAGGATTCATGGTAGCAGTGGATGGGGCCTGTCCCTAATGGCAACATATTCCCATAGTGCCCTGGTCTAAAGTAGTGCACTATGTAGGGAATAGGGTGCCATTCTCTGGTCTAAAGTAGTGCACTATATAGGGAATAGGGTGCCATTCTCTGGTCTAAAGTAGTGCACTATATAGGGAATAGGGTGCCATTTGGGATGCAGACAATGCAGCTGGCTGCTGGAGCGCCATACGGTGTTGGAAGCGTCGGCATCATTGCTTCGCAACAAGCCAAACAACTGTAATACTCTGTGGTTTATGAACAGGAAAAGATGGTAAAGAGACTGATGTTAAAAGTAAAACGCTGCCACGTCGCTCTCCTCTCTCCTTGCCCACACAAGTATAAAAACAGCCAGCGTTTCACAGAGGGGGTCTTACCTCGTAGGCCTAGAAGCTGGACAAGATTAACAATAGAGCTAGGTACTTCCAAAGTAAACCTTTTGGTGGAGACGATTTCTCGGACATTAAGCCAAGTCCTGGACTTAAAAGTTTAAGTAGAGATTCTCCGATGAGAAACTTTTTAGGCCAGAACTAGACTAAATCTGTGTCCGGGAAACCTCCCCTTTGAGTCTTGATACCACAAATCTAGGATTGTCTTTGGGGCTGTATTATTCAATGCTGAGTGTCTTCTCTAGTCAAAACAGACAGGAAAGAGCAAGGTTGCATCCCAAATGCCACCCTATTCCCTATATAGTGCACTACTTTTGACCAGGGCCAATTAGGACATAGGGTGTCATTTGGAACACACTACGGAGGATAGAGCAAATATTTGTCCCAGAAGTCACGCCAACCCCCTGTATGATGATGGTGTAATTAAAGGGATAGGGTTGTTTTAAGTCAGAGGCTCTACTGGGCCCCGTGGTTAAGCAGTGGTGGTGGGTGGGGGTTGGAGACATGCCCTTTGAGACACTCATCTAGCTAATGAGGGTTTTGTCACAAATAACACCTCAGGTAGAGGTTCCGTGTTGTGGTGAGTGTCTGCTCAAGTCAGGGATGGTTTTGGCCACTGACCAGCCGGGCAAGTAGACTCAATCATACTAGCCCGGTTTCATTCGGGTCCAGAATCTGTGCCATGCATGGAATATTTGACAAGACACAATTTCAGTGGCCTGGTGGGTTTTGTTTGACAGATTTTCTATGAGCTCAGTCTGAAAAGTAATTGTCGTAGTAGAGATACCTGCGTGTGTGTCAGAGGAGGCTGTTGGGAGGAGTTATAGGAGGGTGGGCCCATTGTAATGGCTGGAATGGAATAAATTGCCTGGAAACCACATGTTTGATTCTGTCCCATTTATGCCATTCCAGCCATTACAATAAGCCCATCCTCCTATAGCTCGCCCCACCAGCCTCCTCTAGTGTGTGTGTGTCAACTGGTTTGTTCTGCTTTGTCTGTGAGAAGGAGGCGGAGGTCATGTGATCCAGCCCAGACCAGTGTTTGTTAGGAAAATAGAGGAAGGAAGAAAAAAGGTTGTATTATGTTTTTTTTTTGTTTTTTTGTCATTTAGCAGACACTCTTATCCAGAGCGACTTACAGTTAGTGAGTGCATACATTTTCATACTGGCCCCCCGTGGGAAACGAACCCACAACCCTGGCATTGCAAGCGCCATGCTCTACCAACTGAGCTACAGGGGGACCCTGTTGGAGTGGAGTTGGGGAGTATATCAACATGGATACTACGTCCTAAAAGGTTGTATAATGTTGGAGTGGAGCTGGGGAGTATTACAACACGGATACTACGTCCTAAATGGCTCCCTCGTCCCTATTTAGTAGTGCACTACTTTTGACCAGAGCGCTAAGTAGTGTACTGTAGGGAATATGGAATAGGGTGCCATTTGGCGCGCAGACTGTGAGGGTCAGACTAAGGACAAACCAGACTAAGGATAATTGTTGTTAATTCTCCCAGAGATGTTTAAAGCTGCAATCTGGGATTCGTACATCCATTTTGGGATTTTAAATCAATGATACTGTATTTAGACATCGATTATTGAATCCCAGATTTCCCCTTTAACCAGATCTGAGATCCCACAGGCTTGGAGGGGTAAGGCCAAATCAAACGAGGCACTTCTCCTAGCAGAGCACACACGCACGCACAAACACACGCACACACACACACACACAGACACACACACACAAACACACACACACACACACACACACACACACACACACACACACACACACACACACACACACACACACACACACACACACACACACACACACACACACACACACACACACACACACACACACACACACACACACACACACACACACACACACACACACACACACACACACACACACACACACACACACACACACACACACACACACATTGCATTCCTTAGGGGACCCTAAACCTAAACAACTTTAGTGCATGGTCATTATTGCTCAGAGATTTTTCCACGGGTGCGTCCCAAATGACACCCTATTCCCTACACAGTGCACTACTTTCGACCTGAGCCCTATGACAGTAGTGCACTATGTAGGGAATAGGGTTCTTCTCTGGCACCACTTGACCAGCAGTCCACCTCCCTGCTTTCATTGTAATGCTGATTAGGGAGTTTCAGGTGGTTTTAGTGGAAATGTGGACTTTTAAGACCCAAGAGCAGATTGTAGTGTCCCCTAACTAATGTAATCTACAGCCAACAGCCATGGCTCACGATGCAGAGGGGGACCTACTACACATGTTATTGCGATGTGTGTGAGTGTGTGGATGTGAGTCGTGGTGTGTTGTGGTGTGGTATGTGTGTGTTGGTGTGTGTAGTTGTGTGTGTGGATGTGTGGTGGTACTTGTGTGTTGTGTGTGTGTGTGTGTTGTGTGTGTGGTGTGTGTGGGGTTGTGTGTGTGCTTGTGTGTGTGGTGTGTGTGTGTGTGTGTGTTGTGTGTGTGTGTGTGTGTGTGTGGTGTGTGTGGTTGTGTGTGTGTGTGGTTGTGTGTGTGTGGGTCTGTGGTGTTGTGTCTGTGTGGTGTGTGTGGTCTGTGTGTGTGTGTTGTGTGTGTGTGTGTGGTGTGTGTGTGTGTGGTGTGGTGTTGTGTGTGTGTGTGTGTTGTGTGGTGTGTGTGTGTGTGTGTGTGGTTGTGTGTGTGTGTTGTGTGTGTGTGTTGTGTGTGTGGTGTGTGTGTTTGTTGTGTGTTGTTGTGTGTGTGTGTGTGTGTTGTGTGTGTGTGTGTGGTGTGTGTGTGTTGTGTGTGTGTGTGTGTGTGTGTGTGTGTGTGTGTGTGTGTGTGTGTGTGTGTGTGTGTGTGTGTGTGTGTGTGTGTGTGTGTGTACCTATACTACCTATGTATTAACAGTAGTGCCTGGTCATTGCTGAGAGATTTGACCAACACCCTGAACAGTTGAACACTGGTTGACCCCAGTCATCCTGAACACCTGAACACTGGTTGAACCCAGTCACACTGAACACCTGACCACTGGTTGACTCCAGTCACACTGAACACCTGAACACTGGTTGACCCCAGTCACACTGAACACCTGAACACTGGTTGACCCCAGTCACACTGAACACCTGAACACTGGTTGAACCCAGTCACCCTGAACACTTGACCACTGGTTCACCCCAGTCATCCTGAACATTTGAACACTGGTTCACCCCAGTCTCAACTGTAATTCAGATTAAAATACCTTAAGGTGTTGTTCGTCACAAAATGTAAGTTTTCAAGTTAAGAACAGATTTCCCTGGATTGAACTTTATCCAGTATGTGATAATGAAGAGACTGTCAACAACTATAGAGAATGTACCAGCTAACAACCACTTGACCATGTGTTAACCTTTACCATATAATTACCAAGGTGCTTTTCATGTTAATCTAAGTTGTAAATCCAGATTGCCCTGGCTGCCCACAACTAATCTCCATACATTAAGGATGCAAACACTCTAGCTACTTATCAACACAACATGCATCAACTGAAGGTTTTGGTTGAACTGAAGGTTTTGGTTGAACTGGAGGTTTTGGTTGAACTGGAGGTTTTGGTTGAACTTGAGTTTTTGGTTGAACTGGAGTTTTTGGTTGAACTGGATGTTTTGGTTGAACTGGAGGTTTTGGTTTAACTGGACTGGAGGTTTTGTGTGCGTCCCAAATGGCTGTTGATGTGGATGCTTTATGTTTAAAGCCAAAATACATTCTTAGTAACATTTGTTGCATTTGATTACAGTGCACTACTTTAGACCAGGACCCATAGGGCTCACAGGGACCCACAGGGCTCACAGGGACCCTCACAGGGACCCATAGGGCTCACAGGGACCCATAGGGCTCACAGGGACCCACAGGGCTCACAGGGACCCATAGGGCTCACAGGGACCCACAGGGCTCACAGGGACCCTCACAGGGACCCATAGGGCTCACAGGGACCCTCACAGGGACCCATAGGGCTCACAGGGACCCACAGGGCTCACAGGGACCCACAGGGCTCACAGGGACCCTCACAGGGACCCTCACAGGGACCCTCACAGGGACCCATAGGGCTCACAGGGACCCACAGGGCTCACAGGGACCCACAGGGCTCACAGGGACCCACAGGGACCCACAGGGACCCTCACAGGGACCCATAGGGCTCACAGGACCCATAGGGCTCACAGGGACCCATAGGGCTCACAGGGACCCACAGGGCTCACAGGGACCCTCACAGGGACCCATAGGGCTCACAGGGACCCACAGGGCTCACAGGGACCCTCACAGGGACCCACAGGGCTCACAGGGACCCACAGGGCTCACAGGGACCCTCACAGGGACCCACAGGGCTCACAGGGACCCTCACAGGGACCCACAGGGCTCACAGGGACCCTCACAGGGACCCATAGGGCTCACAGGGACCCATAGGGCTCACAAGGACCCACAGGGACCCACAGGGACCCACAGGGACCCATAGGGCTCACAGGGACCCATAGGGCTCACAGGGACCCACAGGGACCCACAGGGACCCATAGGGCTCTGGTAAAAAGTAATGCACTATATAGTGAATAGGGTGCCATTTGGGACACAATGTTTCTCATCACCCCTCCAATCACATGGTAATAATGTTCCCCATACAGGCAGCAGCATTATGCTGATGGGGCTTACTATGGTCATGAGGTGTGAAGCCAAGGCTTTGTTGTTTCCCAGCTAGCTACCAGGATGGATAGGCTATGTGAGGCCAAGGCTTTGTTGTTTCCCAGCTAGCTACCAGGATGGATAGGCTATGTGAGGCCAAGGCTTTGTTGTTTCCCAGCTAGCTACCAGGATGGATAGGCTATGTGAGGCCAAGGCTTTGTTCTTTCCCAGCTAGCTACCAGGATGGATAGGCTATGTGAAGCCAAGGCTTTGTTGTTTCCCAGCTAGCTACCAGGATGGATAGGCTATGTGAGGCCAAGGCTTTGTTCTTTCCCAGCTAGCTACCAGGATGGATAGGCTATGTGAGGCCAAGGCTTTGTTGTTTCCCAGCTAGCTACCAGGATGGATAGGCTATGTGAAGCCAAGGCTTTGTTCTTTCCCAGCTAGTTTCCAGGATGGATAGGCTATGTGAAGCCAAGGCTTTGTTCTTTCCCAGCTAGCTTCCAGGATGGATAGGCTATGTGAAGCCAAGGCTTTGTTCTTTCCCAGCTAGCTACCAGGATGGATAGGCTATGTGAAGCCAAGGCTTTGTTGTTTCCCAGCTAGCTACCAGGATGGATAGGCTATGTGAAGCCAAGGCTTTGTTATTTCCCAGCTAGCTTCCAGGATGGATAGGCTATGTGAAGCCAAGGCTTTGTTATTTCCCAGCTAGCTTCCAGGACGGATAGGCTATGTGAAGCCAAGGCTTTGTTGTTTCCCAGCTAGCTTCCAGGATGGATAGGCTATGTGAAGCCAAGGCTTTGTTATTTCCCAGCTAGCTTCCAGGACGGATAGGCTATGTGAAGCCAATGCTTTGATGTTTCCCAGCTAGCTTCCAGGATGGATAGGCTATGTGAAGCCAAGGCTTTGTTGTTTCCCAGCTAGCTTCCAGGACGGATAGGCTATGTGAGGCCAAGGCTTTGTTGTTTCCCAGCTAGCTTCCAGGACGGATAGGCTATGTGAGGCCAAGGCTTTGTTCTTTCCCAGCTAGCTACCAGGATGGATAGGCTATGTGAGGCCAAGGCTTTGTTCTTTCCCAGCTAGCTTCCAGGATGGATAGGCTATGTGAAGCCAAGGCTTTGTTATTTCCCAGCTAGCTTCCAGGATGGATAGGCTATGTGAAGCCAAGGCTTTGTTATTTCCCAGCTAGCTTCCAGGACGGATAGGCTATGTGAGAATGTGCACACCAGGGGCAGCATCCCAAATGGAACCATGTCCCGTATATAGTGCACTACTTTTGACCACAGCCCTATGGGCCCTGGTCAAAAGTAGTGCACTACAGTACATAGGGAATAGGGTGCCAAAAGTAGTGCACTACAGTACATAGGGAATAGGGTGCCATTTGGGAATCAGCCCAGGTAAACCAAAGAAAGAAGACGTGTAGGCGGCCGGTACGTTGCAATAAACTTTAGTGAACTATTAACATAATATATTTATAAAAATATACATATGGGAGCAGTCAGCATAGTAAATCAGGATGCACAACTGCAACGCGTTCCGACTACTAGAGTCTTCCTCAGGCAGTGTTGACGCAGGCCAGATCAATGAACACTGCTAAGTGCCATGCAGCTAATCTGTGAATGAATGGTATTATGGATACCAGGCCGACCGCGGGGCTATAAGTACATAGTCCAAGTATGTCTTAACTCTCTGACTCAGGGACAGAGGTATCATGTCTTTACTCCCTGACTCAGGGGAAGGGAAATGACCCCTTTTTTGGACAAAAATGAATTGCAATATATTGGCATTGGGCGAAACATGCACCCAAATTAAATGTTTACTCAAATGGACGGCAAATCGTGTAAAACATGTTGCAAATGGCATACAGCAAATGCCAAGTGTAGTAACTCAAAAATCCTCAGGATGGCAAGCTCGATCAACCGTAACAAAGCATATTGCAAATGTATACCCAAGTCAAATCTCGAGGGTGAAATGACCAACTATAAAAACTCCGTCAAAAGTGCGATTTGTCTCAATTATACATTACTAAAGAACCGTATGGATATAGATTTATTTTATTTTATGTGAGTTTGTCCATTAGGCCTATGGAATGTCCATATCAGGCATGTTACACTGCAAATGGATAAATGTTCCATTTGTTACACATTATACTGCAAATGGCCAAAGTGTCCACTTGTCACCTCTGATCATAGGAAGTCGGGTTCCGAACCCAAAAGTCACAGAACCTTGTCCAAATGGCACATGAAATGTACAAATGTCATGTACAAATGTCACCTTTGGACTCCAAAGGTTAACAACCTCCTCCTCTCCTGTCGTTGTACTGTACGACCGACACAGCACTTTTAGTACTCTCTGGTTCCTGCCAACATCAGAGCCCAGCTGCCTCCTGTCACACAGAACCAAGAGCCAAGCACATGGCCTTGCCCTCTCTCTGCCCACCCCACCCTGTCCAGCCCCCTGCCCTGCCCACATTCTGCAGCCAACCGTAGAACAGCAGCGCTAACCCCAGACGTCCAGAAGGTCAGTCAGCCGTACAGCTGTCTGAGCCAAGCTGCCATCCAGTGGCAGACATACCATTAGGCAGAAGAGGCAGATGTGTGAACCTCCAGCAAAGAGCCTCCAAAAAAAAAAAAGTTAATGAATCCATACAGCTGAATAATAATTCAGAATATATTAATAATTGATTTCCATACATATGTTCATATCAATGTTAATATAATCCAGGTTTTTTCTCATAATAGCCGCATATTTAATGGCATGGATGACTCGTATGCAGTGTAATGACATGAATGAATGATTGATTATATTGAAGTAGACTGTTATGTTAAGACACATCAAACAGGACATGCTCTCACAGCTCCATGGTGGATAGATTATAGAAGGCAATAGAAACATAATACTATTGATTAAGGCTACATTATAGCATGCTAAATGTTTCTGATCAGTGATAGATGAACATCTTGATTAAGGCTACATTATAGCATGCTAAATGTTTCTGATCAGTGATAGATGAACATCTTGATTTAGGCTACATTGTAGCATGCTAAATGTTTCTTGATCAGTGATAGATGAGTAAAATAATCAATGAGGTACCACCTCCACTTGCCCAGCCAGAGATCAATTAACCAAATATACAATACAGATGTAGATTCAGTCAAACAAAATCACATTGATTGATTATCAGAACAGTCACAGGCTTTTGGACGGGAGTGGGACAGGCTAATACGCGAGTGAAGAGCAACATCCACTCGTTAAGCTACATAATAATAATAATAATAATATGCCATTTAGCAGACGCTTTTATCCAAAGCGACTTACAGTCATGTGCGCATACATTTTTACTTATGGGTGGTCCCGGGGATCGAACCCACTACCCTGGCGTTACGAGGCGCCATGCTCTACCAGCTGAGCTACAGAGGACCACATAACATGCTGGCAAAATGTTCTGATCATTAATATATGAGCAAACTAGAATGAAGATGACCATGTGCACTCACCTCAACTTAGCTAACATTTCACCAGCCTAATGGTTACCAAATGTCAAAAACAGAGATTCAGTCAAAACAAAAAATATGACATTGATTGATTTAACAAGACGAGTCCCCCCCGCTCTTATCGCAAAGCAGCGTGATGGCACTGTCCCAATCATAATGGAGTTGAACCGATCATCTAGGTGACAACACATGACTGTTGCTTTCCATTAGTATAACTGTTGGATATGACTGGGAGTTTCAGTATAAGCCAGAATTTGATACATGCATTCAATTGCATTAGCCTACTTTATTCCAATATTTCCGTGATTCAGTTGATCATAACTACGGGGAGTTTTCCTCTCTCCTGGCTTTTCTAAGACAAGGGCCTCTGCCTTGGGCCTCCAAATCACTAAGTCCGCCCCCTGCAGCAATCGGGCTGAGCTGTCAGAGCCAAACACATGGCCTTGCATGCTGGCCTCTCTCTGCTCTGCCCAGCCCAACATGTTGCCATACCCACATCCTGCAGCCAACCATAGGACAGTAGAGCTGACCCTGACCTGCCCACCGTAAGAGTGCGACATGGCCTTGCACGCTGCCCTTTCTCTGCCCAGCTCTGCCCACCCCACCCTGTCCAGCCCACTGCATCCTGCATGACTGAGATAGCCCTGACCTCAACATAGCCAGTCAGTCAGTCAGTCAGTCAGTCAGCCATTCATCCAGTCAGTCAGCCAGTCAGTCAACCATTCATCCAGTCAGTTAGATATTCAGTTCATAACCTCTTCACACACATTGAGCCAGCCAGTCAGTCAGCCATTCATCCAGTCAGTCAGTCAGCCAGCCAGTCAGTCAGCCAGTCAGTCAGCCATTCATCCAGTCAGTCAGTCAGTCAGTCAGTCAGTCAGTCAGTCAGTCAGCCATTCAACCTGTCAGTTAGATATTCAGTTCATAACCTCTTCACACACATTGAGCCAGCCAGTCAGTCAGCCATTCATCCAGTCAGTCAGTCAGCCAGCCAGTCAGTCAGTCAGTCAGTCAGCCATTCATCCAGTCAGTTAGATATTCAGTTCATAACCTCTGCACACACAGTGAGCCAACTGCTAACCCTAGTTTCCTGCCAGAATTCTGCAGGGTTGGATTGGATTGCTGCTTTCTATCTGGATACTGAGAC
>LR778284.1:2628745-2658745 GCA_902810595.1 Coregonus sp. 'balchen'
ATGGGAGGGGGGTATACAGTATGTATGATGGGAGGGGGGGTATACAGTATGTGTGTGATGGGAGGGGGGTATACAGTATGTGTGATGGGAGGGGGGTATACAGTATGTATGTGATGGGAGGGGGGGGGGTATACAGTATGTATGATGGGAGGGGGGGTATACAGTATTGTGATGGGGTGGGTACAGAATGGGGAGGGGGGTATACAGTATGTATGATGGGAGGGGGGTATACAGTATGTATGATGGGAGGGGGGTATACAGTATGTAGTGATGGGAGGGGGGTATACAGTATGTATGTGATGGGAGGGGGGTATACAGTATGTGTGATGGGAGGGGGGTATACAGTATGTTGATGAGGGGGGGTATACAGTATGTGTGATGGGAGGGGGTTATACATGTATGATGGTGAGTGGGGGGGGTATACAGTATGTATGATGGGAGGGGGGTATACAGTATGTGTGATGGGAGGGGGTATACATATGTATGTGATGGGAGGGGGGTATACAGTATGTAATGTGATGGGGGGGGGTATACCAGTAATGTTATGGGAGGGGGGTATACAGTATGTGTGATGGGAGGGGGGTATACAGTATGTGTGGATGGGGGGGGGGTATACAGTATGTGTGATGGGAGGGGGGGTATACAGTATGTGTATGATGGGGGGGGGGGTATACAGTATGTATGATGGGAGGGGGGTATACAGTATGTGTATGATGGGAGGGGGGTATACAGTATGTTGTGATGGGAGGGGGGTATACAGTATGTATGATGGGAGGGGGGTATACAGTATGTGGTGATGGGAGGGGGGGTATACAGTATGTATGATGGGAGGGGGGGGTATACAGTATGTATGATGGGAGGGGGGTATACAGTATGTATGATGGGAGGGGGGTATACAGTATGTGTGATGGGAGGGGGGTATACAGTATGTATGATGGGAGGGGGTATACAGTATGTGTGATGGGAGGGGGGTATACAGTATGTGTGATGGGGGGGGGGTATACAGTATGTAATGTGATGGGGGAGTGGGGTATACAGTATTGTGTGATGGGAGGGGGGTATACAGTATGTATGATGGGAGGGGGGTATACAGTATGTGTGATGGGGGGGGGGTATACAGTATGTGTGATGGGAGGGGGTATACAGTATGTGTGATGGGAGGGGGGTATACAGTATGTGTGATGGAGGGGGGGTATACAGTATGTTATGGATGGGAGGGGGGTATACAGTATGTGTTGATGGGAGGGGGTATACAGTTGTGTAATGGGAGGGGGGGTATACAGTATGTTGTGATGGGAGGGGGGGTATACAGTATGTATGATGGGAGGGGGTATACAGTATGTATGATGGGAGGGGGTATACAGTATGTATGATGGGCAGAGGTGGGGGGGTATACAGTATGTTATGATGGGAGGGGGGTATACAGTATGTATGATGGGAGGGGGGTATACAGTATGTATGTGATGGGAGGGGGGTATACAGTATGTATGTGATGGAGGGGGGTATACAGTATGTAGTGATGGGAGGGGGTATAAGTATGTTGATGGGAGGGGGGTATACAGTATGTATGATGGGAGGTGGGTATACAGTATGTATGATGGGGGGGATGGAGGGGGGGGTATACAGTATGTATGATGGGAGGGTGGGTATACAGTATGTTGATGGGAGGGGGGTATACAGTATGTAGTGATGGGAGGGTGGTATACAGTATGTATGATGGGAGGGGGGTATACAGTATGTTGTGATGGAGGGGGGGTAACAGTTGTTGTGATGGAGGGGGGGTATACAGTATTGTGATGGAGGGGGGTTACAGTATGTATGATGGGAGGGGGGTATACAGTATGTATGATGGGAGGGGGGGGTATACAGTATGTATGTGATGGGAGGGGGGGTATACAGTATGTGTGATGGGAGGGGGGTATACAGTATGTATGATGGGAGGGGGGTATACAGTATGTATGATGGGAGGGGGGGTATACAGTATGTATGATGGGGGGGGGGGGGTATACAGTATGTATGATATGGGAGGGGGTATACAGAATGTGTGATGGGATGGGGGTATACAGTATGTGTGATGGAGGGGGGTATACAGTATGTTGTGATGGAGGGGGGTATACAGTATGGTATGATGGGAGGGGGTATACAGTATGTTTGATGGGAGGGGGGGTATACAGTATGTTGATGGGAGGGGGGTATACAGTATGTATGTGATGGGAGGGGGGTATACAGTATGTATGTGATGGGAGGGGGGGTATACAGTATGTATGTGATGGGGGGGGTATACAGTATGTATGATGGGAGGGGGGTATACAGTATGTATGATGGAGGGGGGTATACAGTATGTATGATGGGAGGGGGGTATACAGTATGTGATGGAGGGGGGTATACAGTATGTATGATGGGAGGGGGGTTATACAGTATGTAGTGATGGGAGGGGGGTATACAGTAGTATGATGGGAGGGGGGTGATATACAGTATGTATGATGGGAGGGGGGTATACAGTATGTGTGATGGGAGGGGGGTATACAGTTGATGATGGGGGGGTAACAGTATGTGATGGGGGGGGTATACAGTATGTATGATGGGAGGGGGTATACAGTAGTTGATGGGAGGGGGGTATACAGTATGATGATGGGGTGGGTATACAGTATGTGTGAGGGGAGGGGGGGTATACAGTATGTATGATGGGAGGGGGGGTATCAGTAGGATGGAGGGGGGTATACAGTATGTATGATGGGGAGGGGGGGTATACAGTATTGTTGATGGGAGGGGGGGTATACAGTATGTGTGATGGGAGGGGGGTATACAGTATGTTGTGATGGGAGGGGGGTATACAGTATGTATGATGGGAGGGGGGTATACAGTATGTATGATGGGAGGGGGGGTATACAGTATGTATGATGGGAGGGGGGTATACAGTATGTATGATGGGAGGGGGGGTATACAGTATGTATGTGATGGGAGGGGGGGTATACAGTATGTTGTGATGGGAGGGGGGTATACAGTATGTGTGATGGGAGGGGGGTATACAGTATGTGTGATGGGGGGGGGGGTTGGTTATACAGGTATGTATGATGGAGGGGGGGGTATACAGTATGTATGATGGGAGGGGGGGTATACAGTATGTATGATGGGAGGGGGGTATACAGTATGTATGATGGGAGGGGGGTATACAGTATGTATGATGGGAGGGGGTATACAGTATGTGTGATGGGAGGGGGGTATACAGTATGTGTGATGGGAGGGGGGGGGGGTATACAGTATGTATGATGGGAGGGGGGGTATACAGTATGTGTGTGGGAGGGGGGTATACAGTATGTGTGATGGGAGGGGGGGTTATACAGTATGTATGTGATGGGAGGGGGGTATACAGTATGTGTGATGGGAGGGGGGTATACAGTATGTGTGATGGGAGGGGGGTATACAGTATGTGTGATGGGAGGGGGGTATACAGTATGTGTGATGGGAGGGGGGTATACAGTATGTGTGATGGGAGGGGGGGTATACAGTATGTATGATGGGAGGGGGGGTATACAGTATGTACATTTACGTAATTTAGCAGACGCTCTTATCCAGAGCGATTTACAAATTGGTGCATTCACCTTATAGCCAGTGGGATAACCACTTTACCATTTATTTTTTTATATTTTTCCTTATCATTTTTTTGGTTTTGTTTTTTGTTTTGTCAATTTAACACCAACAGCTTGTTATAGACTAGATATGTGTCATATTAACAATAAACTCCTTTTATAGACTAGAGATGTGTCAGATTAACACCAACAACGTGTTGTAGTGCATAGATGGGTCAGATTAACACCAGCAGCCTGTTTATAGAGTGTAGATTAAACAACACCTGTTTATAAATTGTCAGAAACACCAACATCCTGTTATAGACTAGAGATGTGTCACATTAACACCAACAGCTTCTTATAGACTGGAGATGGGTCAGATTAACACCAACAGCCTGTATTGATAAGAATGTGTCAGATTACAAACCAACACCTGTTATAGACTATGATGTGTCATGATAACACCAACATATGTTATAGGACTAGAGATGTGTCAGATTAACACCAACAGCCTGTTTTAGATGAGAGATGTGTCAGATTAACACAACAACCTGTTTTAGAGCTAGAGATGTGTCAGATTAACACAACAGCCTGTTATAGACTAGGAGATGTGTCAGATTAACACCAGCAGCCTGTTATAGACTAGAGATGTGTCAAATGAACACCAACAGCTTGTTATAAACTGGATATGTGTCAGATTAACACCAACAGCTTGTTTTAGACTGGAGATGTGTCAGATTAACACTACTATCCTGTTATAGACTAGAGATGTGTCAGATTAACACCAACAACCTGTTATTGACTGAGAGATGTGTCAGATTAACACCAACAGCCTGTTATAGACTAGAGATGTGTCAGATTAACACAACAGCCTGTTATAGACTGGAGGATGTGTCAAATTATCACCAACAGCTTGTTATATGACTAGAGATGTGTCATGATTAACCAAACAGCTGTCTATAGACTAGAGATTGTCAGATTAACACCAACATCCTGTTATAGACTAGAGATGTGTCAGATTAACACCAACAGCCTGTTATAGACTAGAGATGTGTCAGATTAACACAAACAGCCTGTTATAGACTAGGGATGTGTCAAATTAACACCAACAGCTTGTTATATACTAGAGATGTGTCAGATTATATTCAACATTCTGTAAAAGACTAGAGATGTGTCAGATTAACACAAACAGCCTGTTATAGTCTGGAGATTTGTCAGATTAACACCAACGGACTGTTATAGACTAGAGCTGTGTCAATTTAACACCAACAGCCTGTTATAGACTAGAGATGTGTCAGATTAACATTTTTTTACATTTTAGTCATTTTAGCAGACGCTCTTATCCAGAGCGATTTACAGAAGCAATTAGGGTTCAGTGCCTTGCTCAAGGGCACATCGACAGATTTTTCACCTAGTCGGCTCGGGGATTAGAACCAGCGACCTTTCGGCTACTGGCACAACGCTCTTACCCACTAAGCTACCTGCTGCCGCCCCAGGCTGTTTGTGTTAATCTGACACATCTCTACTCTATAACAAGCTGTTTGTGTTAATCTGACACATCTCTAGTCTATAACAGGCTGTTTGTGTTAATCTGACACATCTCTAGTCTTTTACAGAATGTTGTATATAATCTGACACATCTCTAGTATATAACAGTCTGTTGGTGTTAATCTGACACATCTATGCACTATAACAGGCTGTTGGTGTTAATCTGACACATCTCTAGTCTATAACAGCCTGTTATAGATTAGAGATGTGTCAAATGTACACCAACAAATTGTTATAGACTAGATAGGTGTCAGATTAACACCATCAGCCTGTTATGGACTAGATATGTGGCAGATGTACACCAACAGCCTGTTATAGTGCATAGATGTGTCAGATTAACACCAACAGACTGTTATATACTAGAGATGTGTCAGATTATATACAACATTCTGTAAAAGACTAGAGATGTGTCAGATTAACACAAACAGCCTGTTATAGACTAGAGATGTGTCAGATTAACACAAACAGCTTGTTATAGAGTAGAGATGTGTCAGATTAACACAAACAGCCTGTTATAGAGTAGAGATGTGTCAGATTAACACAAACAGCATGTTATGGACTAGAGATGGGTCAGATTAACACGAACAGACTGTTATAGACTGTGTATGTGTGTAGGTTTGAGGATATGTGTTTGTGTGTGGTGTGTGGTGTGTGTGTGTGTGGTTGCGTAATGTGACCCAGAGTTAAAAACATTTCTGTTTACACATGGGCAGTTCTTAGACACACTTTGGGACACAGGCCGACCTGAACCTTAAATCCACAAGGATACACACCACCTGAACCAGACTCCTCCCTCCTGCTCTGGGAGCGGACCTCCAGAAGACGCGTTTCTGATTCTGCACTACAGTATTAATGAATGGTCATCAACATGGTGGATAAACATCTGATTTGACTACCCTGGTCTACCCTGCCCTGCTCTGCCTTGGTCTACCCTGCCTGGTCTACCCTTCCCTACCCTGGTCTACCCTGCCTGGTCTACCCTTCCCTACCCTGGTCTACCCTTCCTGTCTACCCTTCCCTACCCTGTCTACCCTGCCTGTTACCCTCCCTACCTGGTTACTGCTCAGGTTACCCTTTACCTTCTGGTCTACCTGCTAACTGGTCATACCCTCCCTACCCTGGTTACCCTGCTGGTCTACCTCCTACCTGTATACCTGCCTGTTACCCTACCTACTTACCCTGGTCTCCCTAGTCTAACCTGCTCGCTCTACTGCCTTACCTACCCTGGGCTCTTCCTACGTTACCCTGTACCTGCTTGGTCTACCCTGTGGTCTACTTCCTACCCGGTTCTCCTGTCTACACTGCTTCCTACCCTTACACTACGACCTGCTCTAAACCCAACTCTACACTCTACCCTAGCTAACCTGCTCTACCCTACCCTACCTACCCTGGTTACCCAGTCTACTGCCTTCACCTACTACCCGGTCTACCTACTTACCCTACCTACCCTGGTCTAACCTATCTACCCTACCCTACCCTGGTCTTCCCTAGTCTAACTTCCTACCCTACTCTACCCTGGTTACCCTTACTGCCTGTCTACCTCCTACCGTCTACCATCATGCCTTGGTCTACCCTACCCTACCTACCCTGGTCTACCCTACTCTACCTTCTCCTACCACTGGTCTACCCTACTCTACCTACCCTGCCCTGGTCTACCATACCTACCTGCTACCCTATCCTACCCTGGTCTACCCTACTACCCTACCTCCTACCCTGGTTCTCCCTAGTCTAACTGCCTGCTTACCTACCCTTACCCTACCCTGGTCTACCACCTACCCTACCCTGGTTACCCTGCTAACCGCCTGCTCTACCCTACCCTGGTCTACCCTGCGTCTACCCTCCCTACCTGGTTACCTACCCTAGTCTACCCTTCTACCCTATCTACCCTGGTCTACCCTAGTCTAACATGCCCTTGCTCTACCCTACCCACCTGGTCTACCCTACCCTACCCTACCCTACCCTTACCCTACCTACCCTGGTCTACCTCCTACCCTACCCTACCCGTTACCCTGGTACCTACTACCCTACCCTGTCTACCCTACCCTGGTCTACCCTAGTCTAACCTGCCCTGCTCTACCCTACCCTGGTCTACCCTACCTACCCTGTCTACCCTACCTACCCTACCCTATGGTCCTACCTACCCTACACGTCTACCCTATACCCTACCCTGCCTACCTACCTACCCTTCCCTAGTCAACTCCTGTCTACCTACCCTACCCTACCTACTACCCTGGTCTACCCTACCTAACATGCCTACCTGCTCTACCCTACCACCCTACCTGGTCTACCCTACCTGCGTTACCCTACCCTACTCCTGGTCACCTACCCTACCCTACCTACCTACCCTACCCTGGTCTACCCTAGTCAACTGCCCCTACACCTACCTACCTGGTCTACCCTACTACCTACCCTACCCTATCACCCTGGTCTACCCTACTCCTACCCTACCCTGGTCTACCCTTACCCTACCCTACCTCTACCCTACCTATCTACCCTACCCTGGTCTACCCTACTCTACCCTACCCTGGTCTACCCTACCCTCCCTACCTACCCTGCTACCCTACCCTACCCTACCCGGTACCTACCCTACCCTACCCTGCTACCCTACCACCTACCCTCTACCCTACTACCTACCCTGGTCTACCCTACTCTACCCTACCCTACCCTGGTCTACCCTACCTACCCTACCCTGCAGTCTACCACCTACTCCTACCCTACCCTACCCTGGTCTACACCTACCCTACCCTACCCTGTTACCCTACTACCTGGTTATACCCCTACCCTACCCTGGTCTACCCTACTCTACCCTACCTACCTGGTCTACCACTACCCTACCCGGTCACCCTACCTACCTACCCTGGTCTTACCCTACCTCTACCCTTACTACCTCCTACCCTGGTCTACCCTACCTACCCTACCTACCCACCTACCCTGGTCTAACCCTATACAACCTACCCGTTCACCCTACCCTACCCTTACCCTACCTACCACTGGTTACCCTACCCTAACCCTACCCTACCTACCTACCCTACCCTGGTTACTACCTACCCTACCCTACCTACCCTACCCTGACCCGTACCCTACCTGCACCTCTACCCTACCTTACCTGGTACCCTACCCTACCCTAACCACCTACCCTCTACCCTACCCTACTACCACCCTACCCTACCCTGGTCTACCCTACCCTACCCTAACCCTACCATACCCTGCTACACCTACCCGTCTTACCCTACCCTACCCTACCCTACCCTGGTCTACCCTACCCTACCCTACCCTACCCTACCCTACCCTGGTCTACCCTACCCTACCCTACCCTACCCTGGTCTACCCTACCCTACCCTACCCTACCCTGGTCTACCCTACTCTACCCTACCCTGGTCTACCCTTCACTGCAGCGCGAATCAATAACCCACATTTTTTAATTAACATTGTTATCAGGAAATATTCTAAAAGTATGGAAATCAGCTCTTGTGCTGCCACTACATATGGGTTGAGATAGTAGTGATCAGAATAATTATCGGCCCATTTCAAGGCTTCCTTGTCTAGCTAAGATTCTCTCATCTTTGGTAAATGTACAACTTTGCTCTTTTTATCTGAGAAATGTATTTTGAATGTAAACCAATCAGGGTTTAGTCCTGGGCACTATAACAGCAACCACTTTAGTCGTTAACATCAGTGGTGGAAAAGGTACCCAATAGTCATATTTGAGTAAAAATATAGATACCTTAATAGAAAATGATTCAAGTAAAAGTGAAAGTCACCCAGTAAAATACTAGAGTTAAAGTCTAAAAGTATTTGGTTTTAAATATACTTAAGTATCAAAAGTAAATGTAATTGCTAAAATATACTTACGTATCAAAAGACGGCACAATTTTCATGTTCTTTTAATTTACAGATAGCCAGGGGCACACTCCAACACTCAGACAAACTTTACAGATGAAACATTTGTGTTTAGTGAGTCCACCAGATCAGAAACAGTAGGGATGACCAGGGATGTTCTCTTGATACAGTGCCTTCGGAAAGTATTCAGACCCCTTGACTTTTTTCCACATTTTGTTACGTTACAGCCTTATTCTAAAAGTGATTATCAATCTACACACAATACCCCATAATGACAAAGCAAAAACAGGTTTTTTGGCAAATGTATTGAAATAAAAAAAACAGAAATAACTTATTTACATAAGTATTCAAACCCTTTGCTATGAGACTCGAAAATGAGCTCAGGTGCATCCTGTTTCCATTGATCATTCTTGAGATGTTTCTACAACTTCATTGGAGTCCACCTGGGGTCAATTCAAGTGATTGGAAAAGAAAAGGAGAGTCTCACTCCAGGAGCTCAGATGCAATAATTTAATAACCCAGTAACCAACGTTTGGACAGACGTATTCATCAGGGTATACATTCAAGTGATTGGACATGATTTGGAAAGGCACACACCTGTCTATATAAGGTCCCACAGTTGACAGTGCATGTCTGAGCAAAAACCAAGCCATGAGGTCGAAGGAATTGTCCGTAGAGCTCCGAGACAGGATTGTGTCGAGGCACAGATCTGGGGAAGGGGTACCAAAACATTTCTGCAGCATTGAAGGTCTCCAAGAACACAATGGCTTCCATCATTCTTAAATGGAAGAAGTTTGGAACCACCAAGACTCTTCCTAGAGCTGGCCGCCCGGCCAAACTGAGCAATCGGGGGAGAAGGGCCTTGGTCAGGGAGGTGACCAAGAACCCGATGGTTTCTCTGTCAGAGCGCTAGAGTTCCTCTGTGGAGATGGGAGAAACTTCCAGAAGGACAACCATCTCTGCAGCACTCCACCAATCAGGCCTTTATGGTAGAGTGGCCAGACGTTGTCCTGTTGGAAGGTGAACCTTTGCCCCAGTCTGAGGTCCTGAGCGCTCTGGAGCAGGTTTTCATCAAGGATCTCTCTCTACTTTGCTCCGTTCATATTTCCCTTGATCCTGACTAGTCTCCCAGTCCCTGCCGCTGAAAAACATCCCCAACCTGCCGCTGAAAAACATCCCCAAAGCATGATGCTGCCACCACCATGCTTCACCGTATGGAAGGTGCCAGGTTTCCTCCAGACGTGATGCTTGGCAGTCAAGCCAAAGAGTTCAATCTTGGTTTCATCAGACCAGAGAATCTTGTTTCTCATGGTCTGAGAGTCTTTGGTGCCTTTTGGCAAACTCCAAGCGGGCTGTCATGTGCCTTTTACTGAGGAGTGGCTTCCGTCTGGCCACTCTACCATAAAGGCCTGATTGGTGGAGTGCTGCAGAGATGGTTGTCCTTCTGGAAGGTTCTCCCATCTCCACAGATGTTGTGTTACTGTAACATCAGTCTAGTTAGGGACCACATGTTGTGTTACTGTAACATCAGTCTAGTTAGGGACCACATGTTGTGTTACTGTAACATCAGTCTAGTTAGGGACCACATGTTGTGTTACTGAAACATCAGTCTAGTTAGGGACCACATGTTGTGTTACTGTAACATCAGTCTAGTTAGGGACCACATGTTGTGTTACTGTAATATCAGTCTAGTTAGGGACCACATGTTGTGTTACTGAAACATCAGTCTAGTTAGGGACCACATGTTGTGTTACTGTAACATCAGTCTAGTTAGGGACCACATGTTGTGTTACTGTAATATCAGTCTAGTTAGGGACCACATGTTGTGTTACTGTAACATCAGTCTAGTTAGGGACCACATGTTGTGTTACTGTAATATCAGTCTAGTTAGGGACCACATGTTGTGTTACTGTAACATCAGTGTGTTGACAAATGTACACAAATCATGTGTTAAATGTGCCAACACTGTGACTGTGTTAAAAGTAACACACATGTGGTCCCTAACTAGACTGATGTTACAGTAACACAACATGTGGTCCCTAACTAGACTGATATTACAGTAACACAACATGTGGTCCCTAACTAGACTGATGTTACAGTAACACAACATGTGGTCCCTAACTAGACTGATGTTACAGTAACACAACATGTGGTCCCTAACTAGACTGATGTTACAGTAACACAACATGTGGTCCCTAACTAGACTGATGTTACAGTAACACAACATGTGGTCCCTAACTAGACTGATGTTACAGTAACACAACATGTGGTCCCTAACTAGACTGATATTACAGTAACACAACATGTGGTCCCTAACTAGACTGATGTTACAGTAACACAACATGTGGTCCCTAACTAGACTGATGTTTCAGTAAGGAATTGGTCTCTGCCTACATCCTGTCACATGACGTCACATCCTGTCTCCAGAGACGTTGAGGTGTCACCTGGGTCTTCTTCCTGACAGGTCGGACTGGTTCTGGATGAGACGTGTTTGAATGATGATGCAGGTATACAGGATGAGGCAGGTGTGTGTGGTGTGTTTGTTTGTGTGTGTGTGTGTGTGTGTGCGTGTGTGTGTGTGTGTGTGTGTGTGTGTGTGTGTGTGTGTGTGCGTGTGTGTGCGTGTGTGTGTGTGTGTGATGACACAGGTGTGTGTACAGTGGTGGGTGTGTAGGTGTTTATGTACAGTCCTGTACGGGATGGGCTTGGCTACTGATTCATATCTATCAACTGTACCGGAACTACCTCTATCTACTGGAACTAAATCTATCTATCTACTGGAACTAAATCTATCTACCCTAACCCTTTTCCTTGATGACAGCTTTGCACACTCTTGGCATTCTCTCAACCAGCTTCACCTGGAATGCTTTTCCAACAGTCTTGAAGGAGTTCCCACATATGCTGAGCACTTGTTGGCTGCTTTTCCTTCACTCTGCGGTCCGACTCATCCCAAACCATATCAATTTGGTTGAGGTTGGGTGATTGTGGAGGCCAGGTCATCTGATGCAGCACTCCATCACTCTCCTTCTTGGTCAAATAGCCCTTACACATCCTGGAGGTGTGTTGGGTCATTGTCCTGTTGAAAAACAAATGATTGTCCCCCACTAAGCCCAAACCAGATGGGATGGCGTATCACTGCAGAATGCTGTGGGAGTCATGCTGGTTAAATGCTTGAATTCTAAATACAGACAGTGTCAACAGCAAAGCACCCCCACACCATAACACCTCCTCCTCCATGCTTTACTGTGGGAAATACACATGCGGAGATCATCCGTTCACCCACACCGCGTCTCACAAAGACACAGCGGTTGGAACCAAAAATCTCCAATTTGGATTCCAGACCAAAAGGACACATTTCCACCGGTCTAATGTCCATTGCTCGTGTTTCTTGGCCCAAGCAGGTCTCTTCTTCTTATTGGTGTCCTTTATTAGTGGTTTCTTTGCAGCAATTCGACCTTGAAGGCCTGATTCACACAGTCTCCTCTGAACAGTTGATGTTGAGATGTGTCTGTCTATCTACTGTAACTACATCTATCTACTGTAACTACATCTATCTACTGTAACTACATCTATCTACTGTACTGTAACTACATCTATCTACTGTACTGTAACTACATATATCTACTGTAACTACATCTATCTACTGTACTGTAACTACATCTATCTACTGTAACTATATATATCTACTGTAACTACATCTATCTACTGTAACTACATCTATCTACTGTAACTACATCTATCTACTGTAACTACATCTATCTACTGTAACTACATCTATCTACTGTACTGTAACTACATCTATCTACTGTAACTACATCGTATCTACTGTAACTACATCGATATCGAGCTGTAACTCCTACATCTAATCTACTGGAACTACATCTATCTGACTGTAAACCTACATCTATCTACTGTAACTACAATCTATCTACTGTACTGTAACTAACATATATCTACTGTAACTACATCTATCTACTGTAACTTACATCTATCTAACTGTACTAGACATCTATCTACTGTAACTGACATATATCTACTGTAACTACATATATCTAAACTGTACGGATAACTACATCCTATCTACTGTAACTACATCTATCTACTGTAACTACATTCTGAATCTACTGTACTAGTAACTACACATCTGATCTACTGGTAACTACATATATCTACTGGAAAAACTACATCTATCCTACTGTAACTCACATATATCTACTGTAAACTACATCTATCGTACTGTACTGTAACTAACTCTATCTACTGTAATACATCTATCTACTGGAACTACATCTAATCTAACTGTAACATCTATCTACTGTAACTCATCATCTACTGTAACTACATCTATCTACTGTAACTACATCTATCTACTGTAACTACATCTATCTACTGTAACTACATCTATCTACTGTAACTACATCTATCACTGTAACTACATCTATTACTTACTGTAACTACATCTATCTACTGTAAACTACATCTATCTACTGTACTGTAACTACATCTATCTACTGTAACTACATATATCTACTGTAACTACATCTATCTACTGTAACTACATATATCTACTGTAACTACATCTATCTACTGTAACTACATCTATCTACTGTAACTACATCTATCTACTGTACTGTAACTACATCTATCTACTGTAACTACATCTATCTACTGTACTGTAACTACATCTATCTACTGTAACTACATATATCTACTGTAACTACATCTATCTACTGTAACTACATCTATCTACTGTAACTACATCTATCTACTGTACTGTAACTACATCTATCTACTGTAACTACATCTATCTACTGTACTGTAACTACATCTATCTACTGTACTGTAACTACATCTATCTACTGTAACTACATCTATCTACTGTACTGTAACTACATCTATCTACTGTAACTACATATATCTACTGTAACTACATATATCTACTGTAACTACATCTATCTACTGTAACTACATCTATCTACTGTACTGTAACTACATCTATCTACTGTAACTACATATATCTACTGTAACTACATCTATCTACTGTACTGTAACTACATCTATCTACTGTAACTACATCTATCTACTGTAACTACATATATCTACTGTACTGTAACTACATATATCTACTGTAACTACATATATCTACTGTAACTACATATATCTACTGTAACTACATCTATCTACTGTAACTACATCTATCTACTGTACTGTAACTACATCTATCTACTGTACTGTAACTACATCTATCTACTGTAACTACATCTATCTACTGTACTGTAACTACATCTATCTACTGTACTGTAACTACATCTATCTACTGTAACTACATCTATCTACTGTAACTACATCTATCTACTGTAACTACATCTATCTACTGTACTGTAACTACATCTATCTACTGTACTGTAACTACATCTATCTACTGTACTGTAACTACATCTATCTACTGTAACTACATCTATCTACTGTAACTACATCTATCTACTGTAACTACATCTATCTACTGTAACTACATCTATCTACTGTAACTACATCTATCTACTGTAACTACATCTATCTACTGTAACTACATCTATCTACTGTACTCTAACTACATCTATCTACTGTAACTACATCTATCTACTGTACACATAAACCAAATCAATTATCATTTCATTGAGCATTGTTTAATGAGCCTTAAGGTGCTTCTGAAGCGCTTCCCCACAAAGGTTGCCTTCCAAATAACACCCTATTTGGGACACAGCCAAAGACTCTCAATGTTAACTCTGATTCAGTTCCTGGTCCTGTCTGGAGAGGTGAGATTGACAGATTGAGCTTTTATTTAGTAAGCCTTTATATAATAGTGAGAATAGTAAGAGACTAATCACCTCATCTATATCCACACCTCTCTCCTGTGTCCTGGTGACCTGGTCCTAAGAGACTAATCAGCTCACCTATATCCACACCTGGTGACCTGGTCCTAAGAGACTAATCACCTCATCTATATCCACACCTCTCTCCTGTGTCCTGGTGACCTGGTCCTAAGAGACTAATCACCTCATCTATATCCACACCTCTCTCCTGTGTCCTGGTGACCTGGGCCTTGGCTTTGCTGTCAGGGGAGAACTTCCTACACCTCCCTTTCTGTCAGGGACAAGTCTTCCCCTGAATCAACGAGCTAGTGAGCGTCCTAACTCGACTTCACTGACAACCATGGAAATCACTTAATGGGACGTCTTAATTTCATTGCTACCATTGGGCCCCGAGACGCCAGAACAGAACGGGAAACCATTCCTCTCTCTCGTAGAGAAAGACAGGAGGAGAGCCAGAGAACGAAGAGAAGAGCCAGAAAAGGTTTCCCTGATGATCTTCTGCTCTCGGCAGTGGTGCTGCTCTGATAAGACTGTCCAAAAACACGATTAGAGAGATGGAGAGAGGGAGTTGAGCGGAGGAGAGGGAACAGAGTGGAGGAGACCCTGCCAAAAAGAGGTTTCTTTCAACAGGTCGTATTTCAGAGCCTCTGGAGGCCTAACCCTTTACAGACAGACCCCCCCCCCCCCCCCCCCCCCCCCCCAATACACACATACACACACACATCATGCACACACACATCACGCATGCACTCACGCGCGCACACACACATAATGCACGCACACTGATGCTCAAATGACTTGTGAAATTTGAATTTCAACTGTTGTGGATGGACTAGACGTTAAGTTAGAGATGGAGATACTCCTATGGTGGATGGACTAGACGTTAAGTTAGAGATGGAGATACTCCTAGGGTGGATGGACTAGACATTATGTTAGAGATGGGGATACTCCTATGGTGGATGGACTAGACATTATGTTAGAGATGGGGATACTCCGGGCCATGCTCTCTGAGTTAGCTACAGTAACCTGCTAAATTTAGAAAGTACTTTTTCCCAAGAAATGACAGTAGTCTAAAACACTACGGGAGAAGTAGAGGAAATTCCTGACATTGTTCAATATTCCCTTCTGTAAATTCTCTCTCCAAGCTCTCCACATGGTGTTGTTCATACTAGCTTCTCCGAGGGCCTTTTCACGGTTTGGTATGTAATAATGTGAAGAACGCTGTGGTCTGAATGTTTGTCATCGCACAGAGACCACAGACATATGTAAGCTGAGCTCTCACAACAATCTGAACAATCACACTAAATCCAACACTGCTTGTCCTGTCGTCAGGCCCAGACCCAGTAAGTGTCACTTCTGTCTTTTTGTTCACGTTATGACTTATTATTTTTTTGGGGTCGGGGTGACAGTTTACATATTGTAGAAAAATCCAAGGTTGAGATGTCATGACGTCACAGAGTTTCTAAACCCAGAGGCATAACATCACGAGATTACCGGGAACGCCTGTGAAACTGACCAATCAGACCAGGCCGGGATTTGGGGTTAGAGAAGTGAACAATTCTTCCTTAGTTGTTAATTTTCTCAAAATGTAAAGGCACAACCTAGAATCGAGCCGATGTCTTAAGTAGTTGAACATGTTATGATTCCAACCTCGTGAAAGTGACAAACTGACACGTTTTCATTTACGTCAAAAAGCAACTTTTATATTGAAGGAGTGCATTTGATTTGACGGCCTGCACATTCGCAGTTCGGGCATGATACGACCTTTAGACCTGTTGACGTGTTTCTATGCATGAGATTAGCTAGCCAAAGTCACCATGTCATCGCCTACAAATGTAATCAGGGATTTCTACTGTCAGTTTTAGCCTGTCTTCATACTGTACTGTCAGTTTTAACCTGTCTTCATACTGTACTGTCAGTTTTAACCTGTCTTCACACTGTACTGTCAGTTTTAGCCTGTCTTCATACTGTACTGTCAGTTTTAGCCTGTCTTCACACTGTACTGTCAGTTTTAGCCTGTCTTCCTACTGTACTGTCAGTTTTAGCCTGTCTTCATACTGTACTGTCAGTTTTAGCCTGTCTTCATACTGTACTGTCAGTTTTAGCCTGTCTTCCTACTGTACTGTCAGTTTTAACCTGTCTTCACACTGTACTGTCAGTTTTAGCCTGTCTTCCTACTGTACTGTCAGTTTTAGCCTGTCTTCATACTGTACTGTCAGTTTTAACCTGTCTTCATACTGTACTGTCAGTTTTAGCCTGTCTTCATACTGTACTGTCAGTTTTAACCTGTCTTCACACTGTACTGTCAGTTTTAGCCTGTCTTCATACTGTACTGTCAGTTTTAGCCTGTCTTCATACTGTACTGTCAGTTTTAACCTGTCTTCATACTGTACTGTCAGTTTTAGCCTGTCTTCATACTGTACTGTCAGTTTTAGCCTGTCTTCATACTGTACTGTCAGTTTTAGCCTGTCTTCATACTGTACTGTCTTTGATAACGTGCTCTACCAGAGAGTTCTCAAGCGGCCGCAGCGCTGGGCCAGCTCCTTCTGACCAGTGTCAGAGAGCTGCATTCTCTAAATTAGATAGCTAACTCACTAGTATTATAACAAGCCTATGCTACTGTATTATAAAAATAACAATTTACAAGTCGAGTCAGCAATGACACTTACAGCAGTAGAATGTCAATTGTAATTTCATAGACAACAATACACTGCAGTACATAGAGCTGTTATCTGCTTTATCTTCTGTTCTGCAAACGCTGTCTGGAAAGGTCGACCCTCAGCAATAGCCTATAGGGTTAAATGAAAGGTCGACCCTCAGCAATAGCCTATAGGGTTAAATGAAAGGTCGACCCTCAGCAATAGCCTATAGGGTTTAAATGAAAGGTCGACCCTCAGCAATAGCCTATAGGGTAAATGAAAGGTCGACCCTCAGCAATAGCCTATAGGGTTAAATGAAAGGTCGACCCTCAGCAATAGCCTATAGGGTTAAATGAAAGGTCGACCCTCAGCAATAGCCTATAGGGTTAAATGAAAGGTCGACCCTCAGCCATAGCCTATAGGGTTAAATGAAAGGTCGACCCTCAGCAATAGCCTATAGGGTTAAATGAAAGGTCGACCCTCAGCAATAGCCTATAGGGTTAAATGAAAGGTCGACCCTCAGCAAAAGCCTATAGGGTTAAATGAAAGGTCGACCCTCAGCAATAGCCTATAGGGTTAAATGAAAGGTCGACCCTCAGCAATAGCCTATAGGGTTAAATGAAAGGTCGACCCTCAGCAATAGCCTATAGGGTTAAATGAAAGGTCGACCCTCAGCAATAGCCTATAGGGTTAAATGAAAGGTCGACCCTCAGCAATAGCCTATAGGGTTAAATGAAAGGTCGACCCTCAGCAAAGCCTATAGGGTTAAATGAAAGGTCGACCCTCAGCAATAGCCTATAGGGTTAAATGAAAGGTCGACCCTCAGCAATAGCCTATAGGGTTAAATGAAAGGTCGACCCTCAGCAATAGCCTATAGGGTTAAATGAAAGGTCGACCCTCAGCAATAGCCTATAGGGTTAAATGAAAGGTCGACCCTCAGCAATAGCCTATAGGGTTAAATGATCAAATACATTTGCCATCAAAAGGATAGTAAACTCAACATGTCTTCATACTGTACTGTCTCCCGAGTGGCGCAGTGGTCTAAGGCACTGCATCGCAGTGCTAGCTGTGCCACTAGAGATCCTGGTTGGAATCCAGGCTCTGTCGTAGCCGGCCGTGACCGCGAGACCCATGGGGCGGCGCGCACAATTGGCCCAGCGTCGTCCAGGGTAGGGGAGGGAATAGCGGGGTTTGCAACGCCAGGGTTGTGGGTTTGATTCCCAGGGGGGGCCAGTATGGAAAAAAATAAAAAAATAATAATGTATGCACTCAATAATGTAAGTCGCTCTGGATAAGAGCGTCTGCTAAATGACTAAAATGTAAATGTAAACATACAAGAGGAAAACGATTCCACAGCTAGCTAACAGCTGAGATATATAGAACAACACATTTCCATTTCCCCACACACTGTAGGCTATGCACTTGGACATGTGTGAAACAGGACAAATGTATGCACCCCCCCTATTTGACTTTTTAACAACTCCAGCAAAGTTTCCAAGTAAGTGCATGAACGTTTTATTTGGTTGTATAGAAAGTCCACCACCGGTTAGCATTTAGCAATGTCTGCGTTGATCTATCCGCTCTCTGCTAGCCAGCTAAATTAGATAACTTGCTAGCTTGCTAACTACACTGAACACAAATATAAAACACAACATTTAAAGTGCTGGTCCCATGTTTCATGAGCTGAAATAAAAGATCCCAGAAATGTTCCATACGCACAAAAAAGCTTATTTCTCTCAAATGTTGAGCACAAATTAGTTTACATCCCTGTTAGTGAGCATTTTATCCTTTGTCAAGATAATCCATCCACCTGACAGGTGTGGCATATCAAGAAACTGATTAAAAAGCATGATCATTACACAGGTGTACCTTGTGCTGGGGACAATAAAGGGCCACTCTAAAATGAGGAGGAGTATTTCTGTCTACAATAAAGCCCTTTTGCGGGTGAAAAATTCGTTCTGATTGGCTGGGCCTGGCTCCCCAGTGGGTCGGTCTGGCTCCCAAGTAGGTGGACCTATGCCCTCCCAGGCCCACCCATGGCTGCGCCCCTGCCCAGTCATGTGAAATCCATAGATTAGGACCTAATTAATTTGTTTTAATTGACTGATTTCCTTATATGAACTGTAACTCAAAATCTTTTGAAATTGTTGCATGTTGCGTTTATATTTTTTGTTCAGTGTAGCTTCACTTACCAGTAGCTGGCTTTCATGATTATCATTCATTGGCTCGGCAGCATGTGGACACTAGCACTAGCAATTTCTCAAAGCAAGAATTTTGCTAGGACTTGTCTGGGAGTGGCCTGAGTGGGGAGGGGAAAACGGAAAAACTAGCTGTCATTGGTAGAGAGGTTTGGAACTCTCTTTCTTATTGGTCTATTACCTAATTTAACGCCTGGTGATGTCACCAGGCAGGCAAAAACTCCATCCCACTAAAAAAAGGCTGAAATTTCAGGCGGTCTTTTCAAACAGCTATTACACTAAGGATTATTTTCACAGTATTATTCCAACCTCATAGTGTGGAAATATACACTACATGCCCAAAAGTATGTGGACACCTGCTCGTCGAACATCTCATTCCAAAAACATGGGCATTAATATGGAGTTGGTCCCCCCCTTTGCTGCTATAACAGCCTCCACTCTTCTGGGAAGGCTTTCCACTAGATGTTGGAACATTGCTGCGGGGGACTTGCTTCCATTCAGCCACAAGAGCATTAGTGAGGTCGGGCACTGATGTTGGGCGATTAGGCCTGGCTCGCAGTCAACGTTTGAATTCATCCCAAAGGTGTTTGATGGGGTTGAGGTCAGGGCACTGAGCAGGCCAGTCAAGTTCTTCCACACCGATCACAACATACCATTTCTGTATGGACCTCGCTTTGTGCACGGGGGCATTGTCATACTGAAACAGGAAAGGGCTTTCCCCAAACTGTTGCCACAAAGTTGGAAGCACAGAATCGTCTAGAACGCTGTAGTGTCAATATTTCCCTCCACTGGAACTAAGGGTTCTAGCCCGAACCATGAAAAACAGCCCCAGACCATTATTCCTCCTCCACCAAACTTTACAGTTGGCACTATGCATTCAGGCAGGTAGCGTTCTCCTGGCATCCGCCAAACCCAGATTCGTCTGTCGGACTGCAAGATGGTGAAGCGTGATTCATCACTCCAGAGAACGCATTTCCACTAGTCCAGTGTCCAATGGCGGCGAGCTTTACACGCGCTTCAGCCCTCGGCGGTCCCGTTCTGTGAGCTTGTGTAGCCTACCACTTCGCGGCTGAGCCGTTGTTGCTCCTAGACGTTTCCACTTCACAATAACAGCACTTACAGTTGACCGGGGGCAGCTCTAGCAGGGCAGAAATTTGACGAACTGACTTGTTGGAAAGGTGGCATCCTATGACGGTGCCCCGTTGAAAGTCACTGAGCTCTTCTGGAAGGCCATTCTACTGAGCTCTTCTGGAAGGCCATTCTAATGTTTGTCTATGGAGAATGCATGGCTGCGTGCTTGATTTTATACACCTGTTAGCAACGGGTGTGGCTGAAATAGCCAAATCCACGAATAAAATAAAATAAAATTGTATTGGTCACGTACACATATTTAGCAGATGGTATTGCAGTGTAGTGAAATGCTTGTGTTCCTGCTCCAACAGTGCAGTAGTATCTAACAATACACAACAATACACACAAATCTAAAGGTAAAATAATGGATTTAAGAAATATATAAATATTAGGACGAGCAATGTCGGAGTGGCATTGACTAAAATACAGTAGAATAGAATACAGTATATACACATGAGATGAGTAAAGTAGTATGTAAACATAATTAATGTGACTAGTGTTCCCATATTAAAGTGGCCAGTTATTCCATGTCTATGTACAGTCGTGGTCAAAAGTTTTGAGAATGACCCAAGTTTTGGTCTTCACAAAGTTTGCTGCTTCAGTGTTTTTAGATATTTTTGTCAGATGTTACTATGGTATACTGAAGTATAATTACAAGCATTCCATAAGTGTCAAAAGGCTTTTATTGACAATTACATTAAGCTTATGCAAAGAGTCAATGTATGCAGTGTTGACCCTTCTTTTTCAAGACCTCTGCAATCCGCCCTGGCATGCTGTCAATTAACTTCTGGGCCACATCCTGACTGATGGCAGCCCATTCTTGCATAATCAATGCTTGTAGTTTGTCAGAATTATTTTGTTTGTCCACCCGCCTCTTGAGGATTGACCACAAGTTCTCAATGGGATTAAGGCCTGGGGAGTTTCCTGGCCATGGACCCAAAATGTCGATGTTTTGTTCCCCGAGCCACTTAGTTATCACTTTTGCCTTATAGCAAGGTGCTCCATCATGCTGGAAAAGGCATTGGTCGTCACCAAACTGTTCTTGGATGGTTGGGAGAAGTTGCTCTCGGAGGATGTGTTGGTACCATTCTTTATTCATGGCTGTGTTCTTAGGCAAAATTGTGAGTGAGCCCACTCCCTTGGCTGAGAAGCAACCCCACACATGAATGGTCTCAGGATGCTTTACTGTTGGCATGACACAGTACTGATGGTAGCGCTCACCTTGTCTTCTCCGGACAAGCTTTTTTCCGGATGCCCCAAACAATTGGAAAGGGGATTCATCAGAGAAAATGACTTTACCCCAGTCCTCAGCAGTCCAATCCCTGTACCTTTTGCAGAATATCAGTCTGTCCCTGATGTTTTTCCTGGAGAGAAGTGGCTTCCTCGCTGCCCTTCTTGACACCAGGCCATCCTCCAAAAGTCTTCGCCTCACTGTGCGTGCAGATGCACTCACACCTGCCTGCTGCCATTCTTGAGCAAGCTCTGCACTGGTGGTGAGATAATACGGATTAGCAGGAACTGTTCCCACATCCAGCCAACACTGAGGATCAGCGAAGTGGAGGTGTTGTTTCCTACCTTCACCACCTGGGGGCGGCCCGTCAGGAAGTCCAGGACCCAGTTGCACAGGGCGGGGTTCAGACCCAGGGCCTCGAGCTTAATGATGAGCTTGGAGGGTACTATGGTGTTGAATGCTGAGCTATAGTCAATGAACAGCATTCTTACATAGGTATTCCTCTTGTCCAGATGGGATAGGGCAGTGTGCAGTGTGATGGCGATTGCATCGTCTGTGGATCTATTGGGGCGGTAAGCAAATTGAAGTGGGTCTAGGGTGACAGGTAAATTAGAGGTGATATGATCCTTAACTAGCCTCTCAAAGCACTTCATGATGACAGAAGTGAGTGCTACGGGGCGATAGTGATTTAGTTCAGTTACCTTTGCTTTCTTGGGTACAGGAACAATGGTGGCCATCTTGAAGCATGTGGGGACAGCAGACTGGGAAAGGGAGAGATTGAATATGTCCGTAAACACTCCAGGCAGTTGTCTGCGCGTGCTCTGATGACGCGGCTAGGGATGCCGTCTTGGCCGTCAGCCTTGCGAGGGTTAACACGCTTAAATGTCTTATTCATGTCCGCCACAGAGAACGAGAGCTCACAGTCCTCGGAAGCGGCCCGTTTCGGTGGCACTGTGTTATCCTCAAAGCGGGCGAAGAAGGTGTTTAGCTTGTCCGGGAGCAAGACGTCGGTGTCAGCTACGTGGCTGGTTTTCCCTTTGTAGTCTGTGATTGTCTGTAGACCCTGCCACATACGTCTCGTGTCTGAGCCGTTGAATTGTGACTCCACTTTGTCTCTGTACTGACGTTTTGCCTGTTTGATTGCCTTACGGAGGGAATAACTACACTGTTTGTATTCAACCATATTCCCAGTCACCTTGCCATGGTTAAATGTGGTGGTTCGCGCTTTCAGTTTTGCCGAATGCTGCCATCTATCCACGGTTTCTGGTTTGGGTAGGTTTTAATAGTCCCCGTGGGAACAACATCCCCGATACACTTCCTGATGAACTCAGTCACCGTGTCCGTGTATACGTCAATGTTATTCTCAGAGGCAACCCGGAATATATCCCAGTCCGCGTGATCAAAACAATCTTGAAGCATTGATTCCGATTGGTCAGACCAGTGTTGAATAGACCTTAGCAAGGGTACTTCCTGTTTGAGTTTCTGCCTATAGGAAGGGAGGAACAAAATGGAGTCGTGATCTGATTTTCCGAAGGGAGGGTGGGGGAGGGACTTGTAGCCATCCCGGAAGGGGGAGTAACAATGATAGAGTGTTTTTTGCATTGCGAGTACTGCAGGCAACGTATTGATAGAACTTCTGTACATCACTAGTTTGAAGGGGTGTCCACATACTTTTGTATATAGTGTAGATGTGCCCATTTGTATTGTTGATGTGTTGCTGTAGTCAGGGATAGATCAGAGCAATAGATAGGAATTATCAATAACATAGGCCTCATAACAACCTGGAGAATCTGACCTGCACTTTGTAAACAAAGCTTCAGTACTTAAAACTCCTAAAAAATAAATAATGTTTCTCACTTTGAAGTGACACGAATGGCAAATTAAGCTTTCATCTATCCATTTCGTGATATATTACACACAAAAAGAAAATGTGATTTTTTTGTCTGGTTTTAATGGATTCAGTGTGAATATATTGTATTCTGTCTGAAGTAATACAGATCCCTGCCTCTCTCTATCTCCCTCCCCTTCCTCTCTCTCTCACTCTCTCTCTCCCTCTATCCTCTCTCTCTCTCTCTCTCTCTCCCTCCTCTCTCTCTCTCTCTCTCTCCCTCTCTCTCTCTCTCTCTCTCTCTCTCTCTCTCTCTCTCTCTCTCTCTCTCTCTCTCTCTCTCCCTCCCCCTCTCTCTCTCCCTCCCCCTCTCTCCCTCTCCCCCTCTCTCTCTCTTCTGGAGGTCCTCTCAGTATGTATTGGTCTGTTTCTTCCTCTCCTTGTTCCTTCTTTCTTCTTCTCTGGGTGCTGGCTGGCTATTGGCCACGTGGGGTTTTAAAACATTCCTTCCTGGTGTTGTTTCTGTGTCACTCTGTGTCTTGGTTTCAGTTAGCTCTGTGTTCTTTCACTGTGCCAGAGCCCAGAGCCAAAAAAGCTCCCTCCCCTCCGTCCTCCCCTCCTCCTCCCCTCCGTCCTCCCCTCTGTCCTCCCCTCCATCCTCCCCTCCGTCCTCCCCTCCTCCTCCCCTCCAGCCAGCGGATAAACTAATAGCATGTGGGAACAGTTCCTGCTAATCCGTATTATCTCATACAGGCTCTGAACAGACACACACACAGACGCACACACACATGCACACCACACCCACGCTGCTGAGCCCAGGAACACCATTCATCCTTCAAAATGCAGCCTGCTGAAGACCAGTACTTACAATAAAACATCCTCCCCTCCTCTCTTCTCCGTTTGGATGAGGTCTGTCTTTGAAAAGAGACAGAAACTCAATGTTGTTCTGTAATCAACCGGTTCTGTTTTCTGCTACTCTGCCAAACCTGTTTTGTGTAGTGAAAGAGGGCATGCAGTCGGTTGATAAAAGTAATGCACTGTATAGGGAATAGGGGATCACACAGTGTCTCTGTCCTGATAAAGCACAGGAGGCATCATTCAATCAATCAATCAATCACATTTGATTTATAAAACCCTTTTTTACATCAGCAGATGTCACAAAGTGCTTATACAGAAACCCAGCCTAAAAACCCCAAACAGCAGCAATGCAGATGTAGAAGCACGGTGGCTAGGAAAAACTCCCTAGAAAGGCAGAAACCTAGGAAGAAACCTAGAGAGGAACCAGGCTCCGAGGGGGGCCAGTCCCCTAGGGTGAACAGTGAGGGGGGGCCAGTCCCCTAGGGTGAACAGGAAGTGTGCGTTAGAGTGCGTAACATAAGATTGGATGAGATACATCCTTTAATAACACCTGAGGGGAAGTCTGAGTCTCTAATAAATAAAACAGTGAGTAATGATCATGTCTCCATTGTTTCCCTATAAATGACAAGGGCATTGTTTATCCCCAAAAGGCACTTGTAAAACATGACAGCAGAGAGAGACTGTAGCCTCACAATAAACCTATTGAAACGACTTCAAGTGTAAGACATCAACTCTCAAGGTCAGGGACACAGCTAGGAAATATTGGACCCTAACCTGTCTCAAGTTTGAATGCAGGTAAACCACAGATGCTTAATTCTACAACTGACAGAATTCTATCAGTTCTTCAGAGACAGGAGACAAATGTCTGTTTCTAACTCAAATGGATAGTTGTATTCTGTTCTGTATTACAGGGGTACTCAAGTGCTATTTGGGAAGATCCTGTCACATACATTTCCTAAGTGGCAAAGGTCCGGATGGATGTTGTTCTTTATCGGCGCGGTAACAAACCCCCCACCTCGCGACCCCAAACTGTTCAAACTGTTCACACCCCTCTTTTTGGTGAAGAGAACATTTAGCCATTTTAAAGCTAATTTCCTGCAATTCTACACATTTGCCATATCTTATTTACATCATACATTTTTGTAATTTAGCAGACGCTCTTATCCAGAGTGACTTACATGAGCAATTAGGGTTAAGTGCCTTGCTCAAGGGCACATCGACAGATTTTTCACCTAGTCGGCTCGGGGATTAGAACCAGCGACCTTTCGGTTACTTATGTGTGTTTACATGATGCCAGGGGTCGAGGCCCGACAGAGTTCCTAAAGATAATACAGTTCTGGATCCGGATCACATGCTGAGTTTGGATACTGTACACTGAGTGGACAAAACGTTATTAACACCTGCTCTGTCCATGACATAGAGACATGGATTGTGTATGTTGTGCCATTCAGAGGGTGAATGGGCAAGGCAAAATATTTAAGTGCCTTTGAACAGGGTATGGTAGTAGGTGCCAGGCGCACCGGTTTGAGTGTGTCAAGAACTGCAACGCTGCTGGGTTTTTCACGCTCAACAGTTTTTCCCGTGTGTGCATCAAGAACGGTCCACCACCCAAAGGACATCCAGCCAACAGCAGGCCAGCGGTTGAAAACAGGTCATTGATGAAAGAGGACAAAGGATTCTGACACTAATTGTCCAGAGCAGCAGACGGGCTGCAGTTAGTCGACTGACAGTCCAGTACAACACTGGTGCCCAAAGACCCATAAAATAAAGCACAACTCGTCGTACCTTGACACGAAATGGTGTATGGCCGCCGACAGGAAAGCAAATCCAGCCAACTACACACCACAGGGGCTGCTGAGGGGAGGACAGCTCATAACAATGGTTGGAATGGAGTCAATGGAATGGCATCAAACACATGGAAACCATGGAAACCAAGGAAACCATGGAAACCAAGTGTTTGATGTGTTGGAGACCATTCCATTTATTCCGTTCCAGCCATTGCTATGAGCCCGTCTTCCCCAATGAAGGTTCCATCAGCCACCTGTGCTTGACACAACTGTGGGAAGCATTGGAGTCGACGTGGGGCCAGCATCCCTGTGGAACGCTGTGGGAAGCATTGGAGTCGACGTGGGGGCCAGCATCCCTGTGGAACGCTGTGGGAAGCATTGGAGTCGACGTGGGGCCAGCATCCCTGTGGAACGCTGTGGGAAGCATTGGAGTCGACGTGGGGCCAGCATCCCTGTGGAACGCTGTGGGAAGCATTGGAGTCGACGTGGGGCCAGCATCCCTGTGGAACGCTTTGGGAAGCATTGGAGTCGACGTGGGGGCCAGCATCCCTGTGGAACGCTGTGGGAAGCATTGGAGTCGACGTGGGGCCAGCATCCCTGTGGAACGCTTTCGATTCGACACCTTGTGTAGTCCATGACTCGACGAATTGAGGCTGTTCTAAGGGCAAAAGGCGGGTGCAACTGGATATTTGGAAGGTGTTCCTAATGTTTTGTACACTCAGTGTATATCTGTATTATTAGCTGTGTTCTGTGGGGTCTTTATGTAGACAAATGTAACCACAGAGTCCCCCTGGTGCTTGTCAACCAATCAGCTGCGAGTGTTCAAGTCTGGTTTGAATTACCCAGGATCCCTAGAGGAACTGACTCAGCCTCAGTGATATAATAGTGTGTGTGCGCGTGCGTGTGCGTGTGTGCGTACGTGTGTGTGTGATTCTGGGTGTGTATGTATGTTAACAACGTGTGGGTGTGTGTGTGTGTGTGTGTGTGTGTGTGTGTGTGAGGCACCACGGTGTATGGGTGTGTGTGTGTGTTAACAACGTGTGTGTGTGTGTGTGTGTGTGTGTGTGTGTGGTGTGTGTGTTTGTGTGTGGTGAGGCACCACGGTGTATGGGTGATGTGTGGTTGTGGCGTGTGTGTGTGTGTTGAGGCACCAGTTGTTGGTTGTGTGTGTGTGTTTGTGTGTGTTGTTGTGTATGTGTGTTTGTTGGTGTTGGTGTGTGTATTGTGTTGTTTGTGTGGGTGTTGTTTGTTTGTTGTGTGTTGTGTGTGTTGTGTGTTTGTGGTTGTGTGTTTGTGTGTGTTGTGTGTTGTGTGTGTGTGTGTTGTGTGTGTGTGTTGTGTGTGTTTTGTGTGTTTTTGTTGTGTGTGTGTTTGTGTTGTGTGTGTGTTGTTTGTGTGTGTGTGTGTTGTGGTGTTGTGGTGTGTGTGTGTTTTGTTGTTGTGTGTGTGTGTTGTTGTGTGTGTGTGTGTTGTGTTTGTGTGTGTGTGTGTTGTTTGTGTGTGTGTGGTGGGTGTGTTGTGGTTGTGTTGTGTGTGTGTTTGTGTGTTGTGTGTGTGTTTGTGTGTGTTTGTGTGTGTGTTTGTGTGTGTGTGTTGTGTGTGTGTGTTTGTGTGTGTGTTTGTGTGTGTGTTGTTTGTGTGTGGGTGTGTGTGTCTGGTGTGGTCTGTGTGTGTGTGTGTGTGTGTATGGGTGTGTGTGTGTGTGTGTGTGTGTGTGTGTGAGTCACCACGGTGAATGCATCTTCCTGTCAGCCTGTTGGCTCCAGCCTGTTTCTAGAGAAATCTAATTTATGTACTTTAGAGGACTTGGCTGTGAAAATACTTTTTGATCAAACAAAGAACCTCATACGCACTGTAAAAGACGGTGTTGGATCTTTGATGTTATGGGGCTATTTTGCTTCCTCGTTAAGGTCAACGGCATCATGGACTTTACCAAGTACCAGGACATTTTAGCCCAAAACCTGGTTGCCCAGGAGGCTGAAATTGGCCTCAAGTGGATCTTCCAGCAAGACAATAACCCCAAGCGCACATCAAAATCCACAAACAAATGGTTAATTGACCACAAAATCAACATTTTGCTATGGCCATCACATTCTTCGGACTTGAACCCCATTGAAACCTGTAGTTTAATTGAAAAGGGCAGTCCATAAACGCAGACGAAGGATATCAAGGATCTGGAAAGATTCTGTATTTGTATTTATTAAGGATCCCCATTAGTTCCTGCCAAGGCAGCAGCTACTCTTCCTGGGGTTTATTATGGATCCCCATTAGTTCCTGCCAAGGCAGCAGCTACTCTTCCTGGGGTTTATTATGGATCCCCATTAGTTCCTGCCAAGGAAGCAGCTACTCTTCCTGGGGTTTATTATGGATCCCCATTAGTTCCTGCCAAGGCAGCAGCTACTCTTCCTGGGGTTTATTATGGATCCCCATTAGTTCCTGCCAAGGCAGCAGCTACTCTTCCTGGGGTTTATTAAGGAGCCCCATTAGTTCCTGCCAAGGCAGCAGCTACTCTTCCTGGGGTTTATTATGGATCCCCATTAGTTCCTGCCAAGGCAGCAGCTACTCTTCCTGGGGTTTATTATGGATCCCCATTAGTTCCTGCCAAGGCAGCAGCTACTCTTCCTGGGGTTTATTATGGATCCCCATTAGTTCCTGCCAAGGCAGCGGCTACTCTTCCTGGGGTTTATTATGGATCCCCATTAGTTCCTGCCAAGGCAGCAGCTACTCTTCCTGGGGTTTATTATGGATCCCCATTAGTTCCTGCCAAGGCAGCAGCTACTCTTCCTGGGGTTTATTATGGATCCCCATTAGTTCCTGCCAAGGCAGCAGCTACTCTTCCTGGGGTTTATTATGGATCCCCATTAGTTCCTGCCAAGGCAGCAGCTACTCTTCCTGGGGTTTATTATGGATCCCCATTAGTTCCTGCCAAGGCAGCAGCTACCCTTATTGGGGTCCAGCAAAATTAAGGCAGTTACTATATACTGAACAGAAATATCAACACAACATGTAAAGTCCCATGTTTCATGAGCTGGAAAAAAAATATCAGAAATGTTAAATACGCACAAAAAGCGTATTTCTCTAAAATGTTTTGCCCAAATTTGTTTACATCCCTGTTAGTGAGCATTTCTCCTTTGCCAAGATAATCCGACCTGACTGTATGTATTGGGTTATACCAATCATTATGGACCTGACTGGATGTATAGGGTTAAACCAATCATTATGGACCTGACTGGATGTATAGGGTTATACCAATCATTATGGACCTGACTGGATGTATTGGGTTATACCAATCATTATGGACCTGACTGTATGTATAGGGTTATACCAATCATTATGGACCTGACTGTATGTATAGGGTTAAACCAATCATTATGGACCTGCCTGTATGTATTGGGTTATACCAATCATTATGGACCTGACTGTATGTATAGGGTTATACCAATCATTATGGACCTGACTGGATGTATAGGGTTATACCAATCATTATGGACCTGACTGGATGTATTGGGTTATACCAAT
>LR778284.1:2662494-2688804 GCA_902810595.1 Coregonus sp. 'balchen'
CCAACGTATTGCTCACTATACGTAGGCTGTAGAGAGACGAGAGAGAGCCCGAGACAAGAGTTTTCATCAGTTCATGGAATCTAAGTGCTGAAATAATGTTGGGCGTCACTATTTAAACGAAGATGGAAGAACAAACTGTCGCCTTGAAAAAATGACTGGATTTGGAGTAGTGCTAGCTAACGCTACCTACCTTTTTGAGGTAGCATTTTTTTTTTTTTTTTTACCAATTGATTAATTGGAGTAAAATATCGATATAAAATATCCCCCCCAAAAATATTGCTAATGTAAAACTGTCAGTGAATCATGCTTGATCCCATTGCAGGGTGGACCCCATCCACATTTGTATCCATCCAGGACAGCAGAAAGAAAGAAGGCAGACAGAAGCCGGCCGGAGGACTTCATGGATGAGGAGGGTAGCTGCAAAACATCCTCATATTATCTCATCAACATGAGGAGGTACCTGGAAATCGGAAAGAGAACAACATATATATTCTGAGAGACCACAGCGTGGATGAGGAGGTCCCTGGAATATGAAACGGAACACATAATATTCTAGAGACACAGCGTGGATGAGGAGCGGTCCCTGGAATCTGAAAGAGAAAGACATTATATTATTTCTTAGAGACCACAGGGCGGGGTGGATGAGGAGGTCCTCAGAATCTGAAGAGCACACTTATAATTCTAAGACACCAGCGTGGATGAGGAGGTACCTGGAATCTGAAAGAGAATACATTATATATCTAGAGACCACAGCGTGGTTGAGGAGCGGTACCTGGAATCTGAAAGGGAAAACATGGAAGGAGGATAGGAGAGACCACAGGTGGCGAGGAGGTACCTGGAATCTGAAAGTAACACCAGGAGATAGGCTTGAGACCAAAACGAGGTGGCCGCAGGGGGCGGGGGAGGAGGTGGGAAATAGGGGGCCGGAGAGGGGGGGGGGGGGGAGGAGCGGGGGGGGCGAGAGGGGGGGGTGGGAGGAAACGAGGAGGAGACGGAGGGACAGGGGATGGGAGGGAGGACGGGGGGGGAGGGGGAGAACGGGGGAAAGGGAGGGGGGAGGGGAGAGAAAAGTGGGGCGGGGGGAAAAGGACGGGGAAGAGGGAACGAAGCGGGGGAGGAGAGGGGGGGAAGAGACGGAGGGGGGGGGAACGGGGAAGACGGAGGGGGGGAGGAGGGGTGGAAGCATCGGGAGGGGAAGACGGGGAAGAAGGGAAGGGATGGACGAGAAGGTGAGAAGGCGAATGGGGGGGGAAACGGTTGGGGAGAAATGGGAGGGGAAGACCGGCGGGAAGGAGCGAGAGGGGGTGGGGAGAAGGGGGGAGGAGAAAGGAGGAGAGGGCGGGGGCCGGGGGAGGGGGGGAGGGAAGGATGGGGAAAGAAGGGGAGGAATAAAGGCATCCAACAAAAAAAACATCATCGCAGTGCTAGCTGTGCCACTAGAGATCCTGGTTCGAATCCAGGCTCTGCTGTAGCCGGCCGCAACCGGGAGACCAATGGGGCGGCGCACAATTGGCCCAGCGTCGTCCAGGGTAGGGGAGGGAATGGCTGGCAGGGAGGTAGCTCAGTTGGTAGAGCATGGCGTTTGCAACGCCAGGGTTGTGGGTTCGATTCCCATGGGGGGCCAGTATGAAAAAAGAAAAAAAAGAATAATGTAAGTCGCTCTGGATAAGAGCGTCTGCTAAATGACGTAAATGTAAAGAAGAACATTCTCAGGACAGCAACCATTTCCCTCCTGGACCAACATGATTGTACAACATGGGGGATGTAACACGTGTTTTTATCTCCTCAGGACCTGGGTGAGCACGGCATCGCCCCCAGACAGATCATCACTACGGCTGACTTTGCCTCAGGCAGGAAGGATCTGATCGGGGACAAGGCCAGAGCCATCACCTCTCTTTCAGCCCCTATCCCCGGGGACACTGTCCTGGAAGACCTGGTGGCTCCGGCTAGGTAACTGAACAGACTTGATGTGGTCACTCTGGGGCCCCGTATGTATCAAGTGTCTTAACGGTAGGAGTGATTTTCTAGAATCAGGTCGTCTCTGTCCATGGTAATGATTCATTATGATCTCAATTGGCCTAACTGATCCTAGATCTTTGACACAGCCCCTGGTGTTCAACTAGCTAAATGTAGTTGCGGTTTGCCTCATATTGCTGCTAGGCTGACTGACCTTGTTTACACCTGGCAGGTCCTCCATGGGGGTGGAGCTACTGAGGAGGATGGGCTGGAAGGATGGCCAGGGGGTTGGGCCGAGGGTGAAGAGGAGACTGTGCAAGCAGGAAGCAGGTGGGTTGCACTTGCCACCGACTTTTCAAAGCAGTTAATGTTGTAGGCTAATACGTGTTATAGACTGTACAGACGGACTCTACTCTCTCACAAAGGAGGATTTTACTTGTGAATAAAATCATTCTAAAATGGTTCTTTCTCTATTCCAGATCCTGCAACAAGGGTGTTCGGCTCTGCCTTGCCTCCCAACGGTTCATCAGAATCACGGGTAGCCATTCCTCAGAATATTCATATTGTCTCGCATCTGCTCTTAAAACTAGAATCCAGCTCTACATTAAGAACGTTTAATGTTATGTGGATGGCTGTATAAAACATATCTTCATGAGAGGGCCATGAACAGAACCTGCTAATGCCCTATTCTGTTAGAAAGCTCGTATTTATTTGATTAATTATTTATCTATGATTTGTATGGACTTTTTGCACTAGTATGCGCTGCTATAGTAAATAGTATGAAAACACTACATCCTAGATTTTCATTTTCAAATGTAATTTGCTATGAACAACCTATTCGTGAAAAAATGGGGGAACACGGCTTGCATTTTTTGGTTAATGATCTACGTCACAATCAACTTTACAACTGACATGCTAGAAGAATAATCATATTATAATAATAATATATGCCAGGTGGCCCTGGGAATCAAACCGACAACCCTGGCGGTGCAAGCACCATGCACAACCAACCAACTGAGCCATACAGGACCACCACTATAAGAAGATATAACAAGCTAGAACATGCTAGAAGGTTTCAGATGCATTATTAATGTTGTAACTGTCTATATAACTAGCGGTCAGGGAAAAGCCGACTGATTTCCCGGTGCACTGCTTTAATTCGTTGCTGTCTCTTCCCCTGTGAACGTAACACAGAGTTGGCTGGCCACTCTACGGATTCATCAGTCTCAGCTTTAATCTAATATAAAGTTTTGTCCCTCAGTGATTTCCCATGTTTTTTTACCTTTCCATTCGATATGAATGGACGTGTGTTGTAGAACAAAGGGAACTACTTCCTATCGCTGCAGTAGACTCTCAGCTTAGCAGCGATATTAACAGTCCGATCAGCAAATTAGTGTTAAGGCGGGACCCCCCCGAGCCTCCAATGGCTGTGGATATGTCACCCGAGGCCAGCTGAATTGAAGCAGGGAAGCCGGGGGGCTGTCAGCCAGAACAATCACGAAGCGAATTGGCCTTACAGAATTTTATTAATAAGCTAATTACCTTGATATACCTTGATAAAACAATCAAATTATAACGAATGTCCCCTAAATAGGCGACTTAACATTTACCCCCTACCCATCATTGCAAAGATAAATGTGATTGATTGATCCATTCCCTACTGTTAAACCGCAGGACGAGGAGGATGATGATGAGTTCGTCCCTGAGAATGTGACCTTCGCTCCTAAAGACGTGACCCCTATAGACTTCACCCCTAAAGTGGACCTCCATGGTCTGGGGTACCGGGGTCTGAACCCCCTGGCGGCCCTCAGGGGAGGTCCCGGGGCGGGAAACATCAACCTGTTCACCATGGACTCAGACAGGACCACCAACCTGTTTGGAGAGGACAAGAAGGGACAGAGACGCAGGGGAGGAGTGGCAGGACAGGTAGGCATACGGGTGTCTCTCATTGTTTGTTTAGTAGTTCAGGTCTGTGACTTGTAATCTGCTTGTAATAGTATGGAAAACACTTGACTGGTGGTCAGGCATCTAATAGTAGGGAAAACACCGGTCTGACTGTGTCAGCTCTAATAGTAGGGGAAACCCTTGTTGATGTTGTCAGCTCTAATAGTAGGGAGGAAAAACACTGGCTGACTGTTGTTCAGCTCTAATAGTAGGGGAAAACCCACTGGTCGGACTGTTGTCAGCTCTAATAGTAGGAGGAACACACTGTAATGACTGTTGTCAGATTAATAGTAGGGAAAACAAATGTCTGACTGTTTGTCAGCTCTACTAGTAGGGAAAACACGTCGGACTGTTGTCACTCTAAGAGTAGGGAAACACTGTCTGACTGTTGTCAGCTCTCAATAGTAGGGAAAACAACTGTCTGACTGTTGTCTCAGCTCTAATAGTAGGGAACACTGTCATGATGTTGTGTCGCTCTAATAGTAGGGAAAACAGTCTAATTGTCAACTCGACTAGTTGGGAAAAACACTGTCTGACTTGTGTCAGCTCTAGAGTAGGGAAAAAACACTGTCTGACTGTTTGTCAGCTACATGTAGGGAAACACTGTACTGACTTTGTCAGCTCTAATAGTAGGGAAAACACGTCTGACTGTTGTCAACTCTAATGTAGGGAAAACACTGTGACTGTTTCCAGCTCTAATAGTAGGGAAAAACACCTGTCTGATGTTGTCAGCTCTAATAGTAGAGGAAAACACTTGTTCTGACTGTTGTCAGCTCTTTAAATAGTAGGGAAACACTGTCTGACTGTTGTAGCTCTAATAGTAGGGAGGAAGGAAAAACACTGTCTGACTGTTGTCAGCTATATATAGGGAAAACACTGTCGGACTGTTGGCAGCTCTAATAGTAGGGAAGGAAAACACTGTCTGACTGTTGTCTGACTCTATAGGTAGGAGAAAAAACACATGTCTGACTGTTGTCGCTCTAATGTAGGAAAACACTGTATGACGGTTGTCAGCTACTAATAGTAGGGGAAAACACTTGTCTGATGTTGTCAGCTTAAAGTAGGGAAAACACTGTCTCTGGACTGTTGTAAGCTCTAATAGTAGGGAAAAACACTGTCTGCTGTTGTCAGCTCTAATAGTAGGGAAAAACACGTCTGGATGTTTGTCAGCTCTAATAGTAGGGGAAACACTGTCTGGACTGTTGTCGCTCTAAAGTAGGGAAAACCAACTGTCTGGCTGTTGTTCAGCTCTAATAGTAGGGAAAACACTGTCGGTGTTGTCAGCCTAAATGTAGGAAAACACTGTCTTGGCGGTTGTCAGCTTAATAGTAGGGAAAACACTGTCTGGCGTGTCAGCTCTAATAGTAGGGAAAACACTGTCTGCTGTCAGCTCTAATAGTAGGGAAAAACACTGTTGACTGTTGTCAGCTCTAATAGTAGGGAAAATAATTGTCTGACTGTTGCAACTCTAATAGTAGGAAACACTGTCTGATGGGTGTCAAACTCTAATAGTAGGAAACCTGTCTTGAATGTTGTGTCAGCTCGAATAGTAGAGGAAAAACACGGTCTGGACTGTTGTCAGCTCTACTAGTAGGGAAAAACACTGTCTGGAGTTGTCAGCTCAATAGTAGGGGAAACCACTGGCTGATGTTGTCAGCACTAATACTAGGGAAAACACTGTTGACTGTGTCGCTTAATAGTAGGGAAACACTGTCTGATGTTGTAGCTCTAATAATAGGGGAAGGAAGAAAAACACGGTCTGACTGTGTTGTCAGCTCTAATCGTAGGGAACAACACTGTCGGTGTGTCAACTCTAATTAGTAGGGAAAACACTGTCTGATGTTGTGTCAGCTCTATAGTGAGGGTGGAAAAACACTGTTGACTGTCTGTGTCAGCTTCGAATAGTAGGGAAAACACGCTGACTGTTTGTAAATTAATAGTAGGGAAAACCACTGTCTGACTGTTGTCAGCTCTATAGTAGGAAAACACTGTCTGGGACTGTTGTCAGCTCTAATAGTAGGAAAACATGTATGACTGTTGTCAGCTCTAATAGTAGGGAAAAACACTGTCGGGACTGGTGTCAGCTCTAATAGTAAGGAAAACACGTCTGACTGTTGTCAGCCTTATAGTAGGAAAAACACTGGTCGACTGTTGTCAGCTCTACTAGTAGGGAAAGACTGCGAGTTGTAGTCTAATAGTGAGGAAAACACTGTGACGTTGTCAGCTCTCAATAGTAGGGAAACAACTGTCTGACTGTTGTCAGCTCATGTAGGGAACACACTGGTGACTGGTTGTTCAACTCTAATAGTAGGGAAAACACTGTCTGACTGTTGTCAGCTCTAATAGTAGGGAAAACATGTTGTGACGGTTGTCAGCTCAATAGAGGGAAACATTGTCTGACTGTTGTCAGCTCTAATAGTAGGGAAAACACTGTCTGATGTTGTCAGCTCAATAGTGAGGGAAGAAAACACGGTCTGACTGTTGTCTGCTCTATAGAGGGAAAACCACTGTCTGACTGTGTCAGCTCTAATAGTAGGAAAAAACTGTCTGACTGTTGTCAGCTCTAATAGTAGGGAAAAAACAGGTCTACTGTTCAGCTTAAGAGTAGGGAAAACACTGTCTGATGTTGTCAGCTCTATAGTAGGGAAAAACACTGTCTGACTGGTTGTCAGGCTCTAAAATAGTAGGAGAAAACACTGTTCTGACTGTTGTCAGCTCTAATAGTAGGGAAAACAATGTCTGACGTTGTCAGCAGCTCTAATAGTAGGGAAAACAGTCTGGATGTGTCAGCTATAATAGTAGGGAAAAACACTGTTTGGCTGTTGTCAGCTCTAATAGTAGGGAAAACACTGTCTGGCTGCTTGTAGCTCTAATAGTAGGGAAAAAACACTGTCTGGCTGTTGTCAGCCTCAATAGTTAGGGAAAACAATGTATGGACTGTCAGCTCAATAGTAGGGAAAACACTGTGACTGTTTTGTCAAGCTCTAATAGTAGGAAAATTACTTTGTCTGACTGTTGGTCAACTCTAATAGTAGGGACAACACTGTCTGACTGTTGCTGTCAAACTCTAATAGTAGGAAAACATGTCTGATGTTGTAGGTGTAGCTCTAATAGTAGGGAAAAAACTGTCGACTGTTGTCAGCTTAATCTAATAGTAGGGAAAACACTGTCTGACTGTTGTAGCTATAATAGAGGGAAAACACATGGCTGACTGTTGTCCAGCACTATAGTGGGAAAACCACTGTTATGACTGTTGTCAGCTCTCTAATAGTAGGGAAAACAACTGTCTGACTGTTGCAGCTCTAATAATAGGGGAAAACTGGTTCTGACTGTTGTCAGCTCTATAGTAGGGAAAACACTGTCTGCTTGTTGTCAACTCTAATAGTACTTAGTAGGGAAAACACTGTCTGACTGTTGTGTAGCTCTGAATAGAGGGAGGAAAACACGTCGGATGTGTGTCAGCTAATAATAGTAGGGAAAACAATGTCTGACTGTGTAAGCTCTAATAGTAGGGAAAACCACTGTCTGGACTGTGGCAGCACTAATAGTAGGGAAAACACTGTCTGACTGTTGTCAGCTCTAATAGTAGGGAAAACACTGTCTGACTCTGTGTCAGCTCTAAATAGGTAGGGAAAACATGTCTGACTGTTTCAGCCTTTAATAGTAGGAAAAACAACGGGCTGGCTGTTGCAGATATAATAGTAGGGAAAACATGTTCTGACTGTTCAGCTCTAATAGTAGGGAAAACACTGTAGGAATGTTGTAGCTCTAAATAGTAGGGAAAACACTGTCTGACTGTTGGTCACTCTAATAGTAGGGAAAACAGCTGTCTGATCTGTTGTCAGCTCTAATAGTAGGGAGACAACAACTGTCTGACTGTTTGTCAGCTCTCATAGTAGGGGAAAACACTGTCTGAATGTGTCGCCTAATCGTAGGGAAAACACTGTAGGCCTGTTGTCAGCTCTAATAGTAGGGAAAACACTGTCGGACTGTTGTAGCTTATAGTAGGGAAAACACTGTCTGACTGTTGTCAGTTTAATAGTAGGGAAAACACTGTCTGACTGTTGTCAGCTCTAATAGTAGGGGGAAACACTGTTGACTGTTGTCAGCTATAATAGTAGGAAAACCACTGTTCTGATGTTTGTCCAGTCTAATGTAGGGAAAACACGGTCTGAATGTTGTCAGTTTTAATAGTAGGGAAAACACTGCGATGTGTCAGCTCAATATAGGAAAACCATGTCTGAATGTTGTGTCAGCTCTAATAGTAGGGAAAAAAAAAAAAAAACCACTGTCGACTTGTTTGTCAACTCTAATAGTAGGGAAAACACTGGCTGGACTGTTGTCAGCTCTAATAGTAGGGAAAACCCTGTCCGATGGGGTCGGCTCTAATAGTAGGGAAAAACACGGTCGATGTTGTCAGCTCAATAGTAGGGAAGAAAACACTGTCGACTGTTGTCAGCTCTAATAGTAGGGAAAACACTGGTTCTGACTGTTGTCTCTATAATAGTCGGGAAAACACTGTCTGACTGTTGTTTGCTTAATAGTAGGGGGGGAAAACACTGTCGACTGTTGTCAGCCTCAATAGTAGGGAAGAAACACTGTTGGTTTTGTCAGCTTAATAGTAGGGAACAACACTTGCTGGCTGTGTCTTCTCTAATAGTGGGGAAACACTGTAGACTGTTGGTCAGCTAATAGTAGGGAAAACACTGTGACGTTGTCAGCTATAATAGTAGGGAAAAACACTGTCTGACCGTTGTCAGCTCTAATGTGGGAAAACACGGTCTTGACTGTTGTCTGCTTAATAGTAGGGAAAACACGTTCGACTGTTGTCTTCTATAATAGTAGGGAAAACACTGTCTGACTGTTGTCAGCTCTAATAGTAGGGAAAACACTGTGGCTGTGTCAGCTCTAGTATTAGGGAAAACACTGTCCACTGACTGTTGTTTCTAAAAGTAGGGGAAGGAAAACACTGTCGACTGTGTCAGCCTTAATAGTAGGAAAACATGTCTGACGTGTTTCAGCTCTAATAGTAGGGCAAACACAGTTGACTGTTGTCGCTCTAAAGTAGGGAAAACACTCTGTATGAATGTTGTCAGGCGCTAATAGTAGGGAAAAACACTGTCTGATTGTGTCAGCTTAATAGTAGGGAAAACATGTTGACTGTTTGTGTCAGTTAATAGTAGGGAAACCTGTCTGATGTTGTCAGCTCTAATAGTGGGAAAAACACGTTCTGCTGTTGTCAGCTATAATGTAGGGAAAACACTGTCTGAATGTTTTCCAGCTTAATAGTAGGGAACACATGTCTGATGTTTGTCAGCTCTTAATAGTAGGGAAAAACACTGTTGATGTCCGCTCTAATAGGTAGGGAAACACTGTCTGACTGTTTGTCAGCTTAATAGTAGGGAAAACACTGTTGACTGTTGTCAGCTCTAATAGTAGCGGAGGAAAACACTGTCTGATGTTTGTGTCAGCTTAATAGTAGGGCAAAACACTGTCGACACTGTTTGTGTCAGCTAATAGTAGGGAAAACACTGTTGAATGTTTGTTGTCAGCTATAATAGTAGGGAAAAACACTGTCTGACGTGTGTGTCAGCTCTAATAGTAGGGGGGGAAAAAACACTGTCTGACTGTTGTCTGCTTAATGTAGGGAAAAACACTGTATGACTGTTGTCTCTCTAATAGTAGGACAAAAAAAAAAAAAAAAACAATGTTGACTGGTTGTCAGCTCAATAGTAGGGACAAACACTTTGTCTACAGTTTTGTTGTCAGCTCTTAGTAGGAAAACAACTGTCTGACTGTTGTCCGCTCTAATAGTAGGGAAACCACGTCGACTGTCAGCTCTAATAGTAGGGAACCACTGTCTGACTTTGTCAGCTTAATAGTAGGGAAAAACTGTTGACTGTTGTAGCTCTAATAGTAGGAAACATGTCTGACTGTTTGTCAGCTCTAAAGTAGGGAAACCACTGTGACGTTTGTGTCAGCTTCTAATAGTTAGGGAAAACACTGTCGACTGTTTGTTCAGCTCTACTAGTAGGGAAAAACACTGTCTGACTGTTGTGTCAGCTCTAATAGTAGGGAACACCTGTCTGACTGTTTCTTTGTGTCAGCTCTAATAGTAGGGAAAACACTGTCTGACTGTTGTCAGCTCTAATAGTATGGGAAAACACGTCTGGACTGTGGCGCTCTAATAGTAGGGAAAACACGGCTGACGTTGGGTCAGCTCAATAGTAGGGAAAACAATGGTCTGACTGTTGTCAGCTCTCATAGTATGGAAAACACATGTTGACTGTTGTCAGCTCTAAATAGTAGGAAACCACTGTCGGACTGTTGTCAGCTCTAATTAGTATGGGAAAACACTGTCTGACTGCAAGCTTAATAGTAGGGAAAAAACCACTGTATGACTGTTGCAGCTCTAATAGTAGGGGAAAACATGTCTGACGTTGTCAGCTCTAGTAGAGGGAAAACACTGTCTGACTGTGTTGTTTCACTCTACTAGTAGGGAAAACACTGTCTGACATGTTGGTCAGCTCTAATAGTAGGGAAAAAAGGAAACACTGTCTGACTGTCAGCTATAATGAGGTGAAAAACACTGTCTGACTGTATGTCAGCTCTAATAGTAGGGAGGAAAATACTATGTCTGACTGTTGTCCAGCTCTAATAGTAGGGAAACACTGTCGAAGTTCAGCTTCTAATAGTAGGGAAAACCACGTCTGACTGTTGTCAGCTCTATAGTAGGGAAAACACGGTCTGACTGTTGGTCAGCTCTCATAGTAGGGAAAACACTGTCTGACTGTTGTGTCAGCTTACTAGTATGGAAAACACTGTCTGACTGTGTGTCAGCTCTAATAGTAGGGAAAACACTGTCTGACTGTTGTCAGCTCTAATAGTTAGGGAAAAACATGTCTGGTGTTGTCAGCTCAAGAGTAGGGGGGGGGTGGGGAAAACATGTCTGACTGTTTGTCAGCTCTAATAGTAGGGACAACAATATGTTGACTGTTGTCAGCGATATAGTAGGGGGGGGAAACACTGTCTGACTGTGTCAGCTCTAATAGTAGGGGAAAACACTGTCTGACTGTCAGCTCTAATAGTAGGGAAAAAACTGTCTGACTGTTGTCAGCTCTCGTTATTGTTTTTGGTTATTGTTACTAGTTGCAGGTGCTCGGGATATTTGTTGTGCTTGCTTGACCCGTTGACCAACCCAGGGGTTGGTGTGGGTTTTTTTTTGCAAGGGACCGAATGATGATGTGGAAAATCACCACAGAGACACCATGTCTCACTACGACGTCGGGGTGCTGGGAGGTGGGAGGAGGCATGCGGACTGACTTGTAAGGATGGGGACCGCCCCCCCCAACCCAACAGCTACAACAGGAAGAAGAAAAAGGTGTGAAAGGTGAGTGAGAACAAATGAGTTGCAGGAGATAGAATAGCCTGGCCAGTTCCCCAGGACACAGATTTTTTAAAAACCTATTCTGGATAAAAAGCTCTTCCAATAGAGATCTCCAGGCCCGCCGAGTTGCTTTGTCATGCACTATGGAAAGTTCTGTGAAGACACTTGTTTGGGGTATATGTGTAAGGGAACTCTCTGTCTCTCTCTCCTGTGCCTATATTAGTGGAAAAAGTCTATTGCCCCATGAACCAAAAGTAGATCACATCAATGAAGATATGGATATTGTTAATCTAATGCTGTTTAAATGACTTTGTTCTTTCAGTCCACAGTAAGACGTCTGCTCATCTGGGTAAAATACTAGAAGGATTAACCATGGGCTACGACAAGATGGAGACCAAAACGTAGTGACTCTCTCTAGATAGGGGATCAGGAAGAGTGATCATGTAAATGAATAATAACGAATTATTTATAGCATAAATCAACGGGCCTTTCTCTCTCTCATTCTTCTCTCTCTTCTCTACCTCCCCATTCTCTCCATCTCCTCTCTCCTCCCCTTCCCTCTCTCTTCTCCACCCCACCTCTCTCCTCCCTCTCTCTCTCTCCTCACGATCTTCCCTACTCCCGGCCTGCCCAGAGACTTCAGGCCGGTCCACTACTGCCCGTCAGTGTAGTGGACATGTCCAGCGTTCAGCCCCATGGTTTAGCCCAGGCACTGCTGACGTCCCGAGGAAACATGGCCAGGGAAGAGCCATCTAAGGGAGGACGCCACCAGGCCCAGCTGACGTACCCGAGGACACATGGCCCAGGAAAGAGGCCCGCTAAGAGGACGCCCCGGCTCGCTGACGTCCGAGGACACATGGCCCAGGAAGAGCCTCTAAGGGAGGACGCACCAGCGGACTATGCCCAAGGAGGGAGCTGCGGGGGGAGACGGCACTGCAAGGTCACAGGCTATTTCGAGATTGAGTCTTCCAAAACCCCTTGACACAACAAGGATGTTTGTATTGCTGGTGGACCATCTTGTCTTGTATCAACCATGGTGCTAGTGTCTTTCCCAACTCCTTTAGTCTAATGATCCCCCGTCCGGGCTCTGGCTCCCTGTCATTTTCCTACAAGTGTCTTGAACATTGAAAAGACCTACCGGGATTTGAAAGTCAAGCGATATTGGGGTATCTCCTCTTGTATCAATGGGATGTTTTTTGTCTCTAAAACCTAGTATTGTTTCCCTGTCCTCATCCATGGCCAAATGTCACTAATAAATTTTTACACTGTCACTCATATCGGACCCTGTCCTAATAGATGAAAGTGGACTACTCAATGTGTGGTTTGGAAATGTTAATCACCATTTATTTTTGCCCTGTCCTCAGACAATGAGGCCAGGTCCTCTCCCTTTGTCATTCACCAGCACATGCCCTGTCCTCCTCCCCATGCACTGTTGTTCCTCGCCCTGTCCTCCTCCCTGCCCTGTCTCCTCCCTGTCCTCCTCCCGGCCCGCCTCCTACCTGCACTGTCCTCCCCTCCCAAATGCCCCACCCACCCTGACACACGAACCCGCCCCACGGACCGCACCCACCACAACAACCCTTGTCATCCTCCCTGCCCTGTCCTCCTCCAGACATGTCATCCTCCCTGACCTGATCCTCCTCCATGACCGTCCTACTCCCTGACCGTCCTCTCTCTGACCTGTCCTCCTCCCTGGACATGTCATCCTACCTGACCTGTCCTACTCTCTGACCTGTCCTCCTCCTGACCTGTCCTCTCCCTGCACCTGTCCTTCCTCCTGTTCCTCGCAGCGTTCTTCTACAGGTACTACCTCTCTGGTCTCCACGCTCCAGGTCTTCTCCCTCCAGGCCCCGCTCTGTTGTTTGACCTGCTGAAGGTTGAGGACAGAAGAGAGGACTCAAATCCAGCCTACGGAGCCCTCTCCGAGACCACCCCCTCAGGCCCCGACCCACAACCCACTGCCACGCCTCCCCACCACCACACCCAGACGCACATCCCTGGGAGGGCAGAGGCAGATGTGGTGGCTGCAGCCACCCCCCCCCCCCACCCACCCACAACCCAACCCCCCCCCATGCCCACCACCCCCACACACGCCCTCCCCCCGGTGGCAGCTGCAAGCAGCCACCGCCTCCGCCCGAAGGGCCCTGTCTAGCAGGTTTACACCTAATATATTGTCTGTCTGTCTGACCCACCCCGAGACGAAGCCAACTACCTGGGACCCACCCCCACACGGTTGATTGTCGTCCAGTGTTTATAACCTGGGTGGTTCGAACCCGACCCACACCCCCGACCGACGCACCCCTTGTCTGACAGCCGTGGTTTATACCATGGGTATGACAAAATCATTTCTTTTTACTGTTCTAATTATGTGGGTTACCCAGTTTATATTAGCAATTAGCCACCTCGGCCGGGGTTGGGATATATGGCCAATATACCACGGTATAAGGGCTGTATCCTGGTACTCGAGTTGCGTCTTTTCTGTGTTGTGTCCTGCAGCTATCAGTTGTAGACAAGCTATTCAGTTTGTAGCAGATATCCCATACATCAGCTTATCACGTTGACCCCCACCGCCGCACCCTACACCCACCCCACCCTTGTAGCAGCTATACGTTGTAGCAGCTATCAGTGTCGAGACTACACACACTCAACCCCGTTGTAGCAGCCAACTACCCTCCCACCCCCCAACCGTACCACACCCCCAACCCCACACCAACTGCCACTGAAGCACCCCCCGCCCCCACTATCACATTAATCCAGCCCCTCCCGTCCCACCCCCCACCACCCAGCCCACCCCGCACAGACACCCATAGATCCCACGTGTAGCAGATCTCACGTTGCAGCAGACTATCACGTCTTGTAGCAGGATTATCAGGTTTGTAGCAGATATCACATTCCATCAGAACACGGGGGAGAAGATTAAAGTGTTGCGTGCTTTTGGTTTGTTGTTTGTTCTAGCTTTTGTTGTAGCAGCTATCACGTTGCATCAGCTATCACGTTGCAGCAGATATCACGTTTGGAGCGAGATAGTCTGTAGAAGATAGTAAAGTTTGTTGAGCAGATATCACGTTGTTTGGAGCAGCTATCAAGTTTTGTAGCAGTGTGAAGAACACCCCTGAACATGCACTGATAGTTTGTTTTGTGCAACGTCTTGTATCGCTCTCACCTACAATATCCTGCTGGCTCCTGGCAACGTCTTGTATCGCTCTCACCTACAATATCCTGCTGCTCCTGGCACAGTCTTGTATCGCTCTCACCTACATATCCTGCTTGCTCCTGGCAACGTCATATGACTGAGTCTCAGTTGAATTCATCCATCCAGGTTTGCACCCCAGCAGAGCAGCAGCAGGAAGCTCTGAGTGTGTGGAGTGGACCTGCAGCCCCAGGCACAGGCAGGACAGACCTTCAAACCCTTTGAGAGGACCGCTCATAAACAGGCCCGCTATGACCTCTACATAGACAAGCTCAAACAGGGAGAACGAGGTACAGAGAACTGCTTTAAACTGACATTTAATAAAGACAAAGTGCTTGACAATGACAATATGGTATTTTAATGTTTATTATGGCCTATTAAGATAATACAACCACATACTTTTCATGTAGACCCAGAAATGGAGAGCATTTTAATACTTTCTGTAGAATCAGCCAAATTAGTTTTTGCTTTTAGGGCATTCCTCTCAAACTTGCATTATCCACTAAGATTCCCAATGACGGTTTTATCATCAACGAATCTAAACCGTGTCCCCCCCCCAACTCTGTGTCCAGATGCCCCTGGAGTTGAGCTTGGACCCCCGCCATGACAGAGTGGGAGGAGAGGGAGAGAGAGGGATGATTGGTTGTCCGAGCGGCTCTCCTCTACAAGCCCAGCAGCTCTCCTGTCCTGTCGCTTCCACCAGGGGGAAACATGACGACGCCGTGGAGGCAGACACTGGTGGAGGTGACGCGAGATCAGGAGTAGGAGCATTCACCATAATGTTGAAGGATTGGGGTGGGGGGGTACGGTAATCAATAATGAGGAGAGATCAGGATGTCTTCCAGAGAATGAGATGTTTTGTTGACAGAGATGAGCAGGGACGTTACGGGTGGAAGCAAGCAGACATGACCGGGCGCCCGGGAGAAATCTCTTAGTACAGATCTCAAGCACATTATCTTAAAGCCTTACTTCCTCGTTCATCTCTGTTAATAGCTTGGTTTTGCGTCGTAATGTGCCTTGCAATAATTGGTTACAGTAATCAAATTCAACATATTCTACGATAACAGTCAGAGAAAGTATTGGGGGTTTTGAGGGTCAGTTGGATGTCACTGCTCACTGTCCATTTGAGCTTACAACAAAACACACAGAGGCATATTTCTATATAATAATAATAATAATAATAATAATATGCCATTTAGCAGACGCTTTTATCCAAAGCGACTTACAGTCATGTGTGCATACATTTTTACGTATGGGTGGTCCCGGGGATCGAACCCACTACCCTGGCGTTACAAGCGCCATGCTCTACCAATTGAGCTACAGAGGACCACATGTTAACAATGACAAATAATTGTGGTCTATTGCTATATGTCTATCTATGACCCAGCCTTTATGGTCTCATTGTGGTCTATTGCTATATGTCTATCTATGACCCAGCCTTTATGGTCTCATTGTGGTCTATTGCTATTCTATGTCTATTGTAAATCTCTATGACCCAGCCTTGATGTCTAATCCTTTATCATCATGATTGACAGCGGAGGAACCAAACTCTCCCCTATGACCTTTCCAGACTCTTCAATGTGGATGGACACTGTATTCCAGACGGTCGCCTAGCCCGTACCCCCTGAGCAGTTTTGTAGATATGAAAGAATCGGCTGGGTGGCAGGAGCGTTAGGCCAGTAATCCAAAGGATGCTTGTTCTAATCCCTGAGCCGACTAGATAAAAAAAAAAAATGAATGTTCCCTTGAGCAAGGCACTTAACCCTAATTAATAATAATAATAATACTAATTCCTCCTCTAAGTCGCTCTGGATAAGAGCGTCTGCTAAAGGACTAAAATGTAAAATGGGTGCGAGCTATATGCTCAAAATGCCAACTAGATTATTACAGCTATTACCATTTTTATATCTATCTATCTTCAAGTCTTTCAGATCTACACAAGTGCATTTGGGTTACAGGCTATGGATCCAGGATTGGGCATGAGGCTCAGTGGGTTGATACTCTGTACTGCCTTTTTGGTCTTCAGAATGATGTGGATGACAAGCAGGCAGCTGTGATGAGGCTCAGTGGGTTGATACTCTGTACTGCCTTTTTGGTCTTCAGAATGATGTGGATGACAAGCAGGCAGCTGTGAAGATGAAGATGTTTGGGAAACTGACCAGAGACTCGTTCGAATGGCACCCTGACAAACTGCTCTGCAAGAGGTTCAATGTACCTGACCCCTACCCTGGGTACGACACACACACTCACACACACACACACACACACACACAGAGAATATGCGCAAACGACACACAAACACAGAATAGACACACGTACACCCACAGAATAGACATACAGTACCAGTCAAAAGTTTGGACACACCTACTCATTCAAGGGTTTTTCTTTATTTTGACTTATTTTCTACATTGTAGAATAATAGCGAAGACATCAAAACTATGAAATAACACACATGGAATCATGTAGTAACCAAAAAAGTGTTCAACAAATCAAAATATATTTTAGATTCTTCAAATAGCCACCTTTTGCCTTGATGACAGCTTTGTACACTCTTGGCATTCTCTCAACCAGCTTCACCTGGAATGCTTTTCCAACAGTTTTGAAGGAGTTCCCACATATGCTGAGCACTTGTTGGCTGCTTTTCCTTCACTCTGCGGTCCGACTCATCCCAAACCATCTCAATTGGGTTGAGGTTGGGGGATTGTGGAGGCCAGGTCATCTGATGCAGCACTCCATCACTCTCCTTCTTGGTCAAATAGCCCTTACACAGCCTGGAGGTGTGTTGGGTCAGTGTCCTGTTTAAAAACAAATGATAGTCCCACTAAGCGCATACCAGATGGGATGGCGTATCGCTGCAGAATGCTGTGGTAGCCATGCTGGTTAAGTGTGCCTTGAATTCTAAATAAAACACTGACAGTGTCACCAGCGAAGCACCCCCACACCATAACACCTCCTCCTCCATGCTTTACGGTGGGAACCACACATGCGGAGATCATCCGTTCACCGACTCTGCGTCTTACAAAGACACGGCGGTTGGAACAAAAAATCTGAAATTTGGACTCATCAGACCAAAGGACACATTTCCACCGGTCTAATGTCCGTTGCTCGTGTTTCCTGGCCCAAGCAAGTCTCTTCATCTTATTGGTGTCCTTTAGTAGTGGTTTCTTTGCAGCAATTCGACCATGAAGGCCTGATTCACGCAGTCTCCTCTGAACAGTTGATGTTGAGATGTGTCTGTGACTTGAACTCTGTGAAGCATTTATTTGGGCTGCAATTTCTGAGGCTGGTAACTCTATTGAACTTATCCTCTGCAGCAGAGGTAACTCTGGGTCTTCCATTCCTGTGGCAGTCCTCATGAGAGCCAGTTTCATCATAGCGCTTGATGGTTTTTGCGACTGCACTTGAAAAAACTTTCAAAGTTCTTGAAATGTTCCAGATTGACTGACCTTCATGTCTTGAAGTAATGATGGACTGTCATCTCTCTTTGCTTATTTGAGCTGTTCTTGCCATAATATGGACTTGGTCTTTTACCAAATAGGGCTACAGTGGGGAAAAAAAGTATTTAGTCAGCCACCAATTGTGCAAGTTCTCCCACTTAAAAAGATGAGAGAGGCCTGTAATTTTCATCATAGGTACACATCAACTATGACAGACAAATTAAGATTTTTTTTCTCCAGAAAATCACATTGTAGGAATTTTAATGAATTTATTAGCAAATTATGGTGGAAAATAAGTATTTGGTCACCTACAAACAAGCAAGATTTCTGGCTCTCACAGACCTGTAACTTCTTCTTTAAGAGGCTCCTCTGTCCTCCACTCGTTACCTGTATTAATGGCACCTGTTTGAACTTGTTATCAGTATAAAAGACACCTGTCCACAACCTCAAACAGTCACACTCCAAACTCCACTATGGCCAAGACCAAAGAGCTGTCAAAGGACACCAGAAACAAAATTGTAGACCTGCACCAGGCTGGGAAGACTGAATCTGCAATAGGTAAGCAGCTTGGTTTGAAGAAATCAACTGTGGGAGCAATTATTAGGAAATGGAAGACATACAAGACCACTGATAATCTCCCTCGATCTGGGGCTCCACGCAAGATCTCACCCCGTGGGGTCAAAATGATCACAAGAACGGTGAGCAAAAATCCCAGAACCACACGGGGGGACCTAGTGAATGACCTGCAGAGAGCTGGGACCAAAGTAACAAAGCCATCAGTAACACACTACGCCGCCAGGGACTCAAATCCTGCAGTGCCAGACGTGTCCCCCTGCTTAAGCCAGTACATGTCCAGGCCCGTCTGAAGTTTGCTAGAGTGCATTTGGATGATCCAGAAGAGGATTGGGAGATTGTCATATGGTCAGATGAAACCAAAATAGAACTTTTTGGTAAAAACTCAACTCGTCGTGTTTGGAGGACAAAGAATGCTGAGTTGCATTCAAAGAACACCATACCTACTGTGAAGCATGGGGGTGGAAACATCATGCTTTGGAGCTGTTTTTCTGCAAAGGGACCAGGACGACTGATCTGTGTAAAGGAAAGAATGAATGGGGCCTACCTCATGAACCTGGTTGAGAGAATGCCAAGAGTGTGCAAAGCTGTCATCAAGGCAAAGGGTGGCTATTTTGAAGAATCTCAAATATAAAATATATTTTGATTTGTTTAACACTTTTTTGGTTACTACATGATTCCATATGTGTTATTTCATAGTTTTGATGTCTTCACTATTATTCTACAATGTAGAAAATAGTAAAAAATAAAGAAAAACCCTTGAATGAGTAGGTGTGTCCAAACTTTTGACTTGTACTGTACACACTTGATCACCACGGAACGAATGGTACTAGGAATACTAATACTCAATGGATACTGCTTGTGTGTCATGGCATTGGGCTCTAACTGTTGTTGTTGTTGTTGTTTTCTTTCCAGGTCAGGGTTCGTGGGAATGCCCCAAAGTGAAGAGAGACAAGTTCTCTGTGTTTAACTTCTTGACTGTATCAGAGAGTGCAACAGCTAGTGCTTCCCCCGCTCCACAAGGTAACAAACAATCAGTTCCACTTTATCCAGACACAGATATCAGAGCCTCTACCAACCCAGTTCATTTCATCTGATTTAAAGTGACTTTCGAAGGCTTCTGTTTTATCCTATTGTGTGGATGAGTGAAGCTTGTGCTCTTTAAATGACATGATCAGTAAAAGGATCTGCTGTTTCACGCTCTGCCTTTACCTCTCGAAGGCTGATTTTAAAGTCATTATCATTCATTGGCACTTCAGTTCTTTCTGAATAGAAAGCATGTGGTCAGGAAGTAGTTATTTGATTGGCTTAGGTTTGAAGGGTTGAAAAAAAATATACACAGAGCTCTTATTCCATTGGTCTTCAGAGTCCTAGTGAAGACAACCACATGACATCACACATGCTTAGTAGACCTGGCCCTGAGTCTTCCGTCTCTCTCTGTGTAGCTGTGAAGCCATCGAGCCCAGGGAAGAGGGTCCAGGTGGATGTGGTCGGCCAGGCTGGGGCTTTGGAGAAGGAGAGGACAGGAAGAAGGATCCTCTCAGTGAGTTTCCTCAGTGTGGCTCGAATTGAAGCCCTCTGGATCAGGACCCAGACAACTCTACTAATGATGGCCCCTACAAATGATACTACTGTAGAGGTACTGGTAGAATCCTACTACACGACATACATCACTGATCCTATGTAGAGGTACTGGTAGAATCCTACTACACTACCTACATCACTGATCCTACTGTAGAGGTACTGGTAGAATCCTACTACCCACTACATACATCACTGATCCTACTGTAGAGGTACTGGTAGAATCCTACTACACTACATACATCACTGATCCTACTGTAGAGGTACTGGTAGAATCCTACTACATACATCACTGATCCTACTGTAGAGGTACTGGTAGAATCCTACTACACTACATACATCACTGATCCTACTGTAGAGGTACTGGTAGAATCCTACTACACTACATACATCACTGATCCTACTGTAGAGGTACTGGTAGAATCCTACTACACTACATACATCACTGATCCTACTGTAGAGGTACTGGTAGAATCCTACTACACTACATACATCACTGATCCTACTGTAGAGGTACTGGTAGAATCCTACTACACTACATACATCACTGATCCTACTGTAGAGGTACTGGTTTAGAATCCTACTACACTACATACATCACTGATCCTACTGTAGAGGTACTGGTAGAATCCTACTACATACATCACTGATCCTACTGTAGAGGTACTGGTAGAATCCTACTACACTACATACATCACTGATCCTACTGTAGAGGTACTGGTAGAATCCTACTACACTAACATACATCAACTGATCCTACTGTAGAGGTACTGGTAGAATCCTACTACACTACATACATCACTGATCCTACTGTAGAGGTACTGGTAGAATCCTACTACACTACATACATCACTGATCCTACTGTAGAGGTACTGGTAGAATCCTACTACACTACATACAGTGGGGAGAACAAGTATTTGATACACTGCCGATTTTGCAGGTTTTCCTACTTACAAAGCATGTAGAGGTCTGTAATTTTTGTCATAGGTACACTTCAACTGTGAGAGACGGAGTCTAAAACAAAAATCCAGAAAATCACATTTTATGATTTTTAAGTAATTAATTTGCATTTTATTGCATGACATAAGTATTTGATCACCTACCAACCAGGAAGAATTCAGGCTCTCACAGACCTGTTAGTTTTTCTTTATGAAGCCCTCCTGTTCTCCACTCATTACCTGTATTAACTGCACCTGTTTGAACTCGTTACCTGTATAAAAGACACCTGTCCACACACTCAATCAAACAGACTCCAACCTCTCCACAATGGCCAAGACCAGAGAGCTGTGTAAGGATATCAGGGATACAATTGTAGACCTGCACAAGGCTGGGATGGGCTACAGGACAATAGGCAAGCAGCTTGGTGAGAAGGCAACAACTGTTGGCGCAATTATTAGAAAATGGAAGAAGTTCAAGATGACGGTCAATCACCCACGGTCTGGGGCTCCTTGCAAGATCTCACCTCGTGGGGCATCAATGATCATGAGGAAGGTGAGGGATCAGCCCAGAACTACACGGCAGGACCTGGTCAATGACCTGAAGAGAGCTGGGACCACAGTCTCAAAGAAAACCATTAGTAACACACTACGCCGTCATGGATTAAAATCCTGCAGCGCACGCAAGGTCCCCCTGCTCAAGCCAGCGTATGTCTAGGCCCGTCTGAAGTTTGCCAATGACCATCTGGATGATCCAGAGGAGGAATGGGAGAAGGTCATGTGGTCTGATGAGACAAAAATAAAGCTTTTTGGTCTAAACTCCACTCGCTGTGTTTGGAGGAAGAAGAAGGATGAGTACAACCCCAAGAACACCATCCCAACCGTGAAGCATGGAGGTGGAAACATCATTCTTTGGGGATGCTTTTCTGCAAAGGGGACAGGACAACTGCACCGTATTGAGGGGAGGATGGATGGGGCCATGTATCGCGAGATCTTGGCCAACAACCTCCTTCCCTCAGTAAGAGCACTGAAGATGGGTCGTGGCTGGCTCTTCCAGCATGACAACGACCCCAAACACACAGCCAGGGCAACTAAGGAGTGGCTCCGTAAGAAGCATCTCAAGGTCCTGGAGTGGCCTAGCCAGTCTCCAGACCTGAACCCAATTGAACATCTTTGGAGGGAGCTGAAAGTCTGTATTGCCCAGCGACCTGAAGGATCTGGAGAAGGTCTGTATGGAGGAGTGGGCCAAAATCCCTGCTGCAGTGTGTGCAAACCTGGTCAAGACCTACAGGAAACGTATGATCTCTGTAATTGCAAACAAAGGTTTCTGTACCAAAATATTAAGTTCTGCTTTTCTGATGTATCAAATACTTATGTCATGCAATTAAAATGCAATTAATTACTTAAAAATCATACAATATGATTTTCTGGATTTTTGTTGTAGATTCCGTCCTCACAGTTGAAGTGTACCTCTGATAAAAATTACAGACCTCTACATGCTTTGTAAGTAGGAAAATCTGCAAAATCGGCAGTGTATCAAATACTTGTTCTCCCCACTGTACATCACTGATCCTACTGTAGAGGTACTGGTAGAATCCTACTACACTACATACATCACTGATCCTACTGTAGAGATACTGGTAGAGTCCTACTACACTACATACATCAACTGATCCTACTGTAGAGGTACTGGTTAGAATCCTACTACACTACATACATCACTGATCCTACTGTAGAGGGTACTGGTAGAATCCCTACTACATATACATTCACTGATCCTACTGTAGAGGTACTGGTAGAATCCTACTACAACATACATCACTGATCCTACTGTAGAGATACTGGTAGAATCCTACTACACTACATACATCACTGATCCTACTGTAGAGGTACTGGTAGAATCCTACTACACTAATACATCACTGATCCTACTGTAGAGGTACTGGTAGTAATCCTACTACACTACATACATCACTGATCCTAACTGTAGAGGTAACTGGTAAGAATCCTACTACACTACATACATCAACTGATCCTGACTGTAGAGGGACTGGTAGAATCTACTACACTACTACATCACTGATCCTACTGTAGAGGTACTGGTAGAATCCTACTACACTACATACATCACTGATCCTACTGTAGAGGTACTGGTAGAATCCTACTACAACTACATACATCACTGATCCTACTGTAGAGGTACTGGTAGAATCCTACTACACCAAACATCACTGATTCTACTGTAGAGGTACTGTAGAATCCTACTACACTACATACATCACTGATCCTACTGTAGAGGTACTGGTAGAATCCTACTACCCTACATTACATCACTGATCCTACTGTAGAGGTACTGGTAGAATCCTACACGCTACATACATCACTGATCCTACGGTAGAGGTACTGGTAGAATCCTACTACACTACATACATCACTGATCCTACTGTAGAGGTACTGGTAGAATCCTACTACACTACATAACATCACTGATCCTACTGTAGAGGTACTGTTAGAATCCTACTACACTACATAATCACTGATCCTACTGTAGAGGTACTGGTAGAATCCTACTACACTACATACATCACTGATCCTACTGTAGAGTACTGGTAGAATCTACTACACTACATACATCACTGGTTCCTACTGTAGAGGTACTGGTAGAATCCTACTACATACATCACTGATCCTACTGTAGAGATACTGGTAGAATCCTACTACATACATACATCACTGATCCTACTGTAGAGGTACTGGTAGAATCCTATCCTACTACATACATCACTGATCCTACTGTAGAGGTACTGGTAGAATCCTACTACACTACATACATCACTGATCATACTGTAGAGGTTACTGGGATAGAATCCTACTACACTACATACATCATGATCCTACTGTAGAGGTACTGGTAGAATCCTACTACACTACCATACATCACTGATCCTACTGTAGATGTACTGGTAGAATCCTACTACACTACATACATCACTGATCCTACTGTAGAGGTACTGGTAGAATCCTACTACACTACATACAATCACTGATCCTACTGTAGAGGTACTGGTAGAATCCTACTACACTACATACATCACTGATCCTACTGTAGAGTACTGGTAGAATCCTACTACAACATCACTGATCCTATGTAGAGGTAAAAATCCTACTACACTACATACATCACTGATCCTACTGTAGAGGTACTGGTAGAATCCTACTACACTACATACATCACTGATCCTACTGTAGAGGTACTGGTAGAATCCTACTACACTACATACATCACTGATCCTACTGTAGAGGTACTGGTAGGAATCCTACTACAACATCACTGATCCTACTGTAGAGGTAGAATCCTACTACACTACATACATCACTGATCCTACTGTAGAGGGTACCGGTAGAATCTATCACTACATACACTCACTGTCTTACTGTAGAGGGTACCGGTAGAATCCTACTACACTACATACATCACTGATCACTACTGTAGGGGGTACTGGTAGAATCCTACTACACTACATACATCACTGATCCTACTGTAGAGGTACCGGGTAGAATCCTACTACACTACATACATCACTGACCTACTGTAGAGGTACCGGTAGAATCCTACTACAACATACATCACTGATCCTACTGTAGAGGTACTGGTAGAATCCTACTACACTACATACATCACTGATCCTACTGTAGAGGTACTGGTAGAATCCTACTACACTACAATACATCACTATCTACTGGTAGAGGTAGTCGGTAGAATCCTACTACACTACATACATCACTGATCCTACGGTAGAGGTACTGGTAGAATCCTACTACACTACATACATCACTGATCCTACTGTAGAGGTACTGGTAGAATCCTACTACACTACATATATCACTGATCCTACTGTAGAGGTACTGGTAGAATCCTACTACACTACATACATCACTGATCCTACTGTAGAGGTACTGGTAGAATCCTACTACACTACATACATCACATGATCCTACTGTAGAGGTACTGGTAGAATCCTACTACACTACATACATCACTGATCCTACTGTGGAGGGGTACTGGTAGAATCCTACTACACTACATACAACACTGATCCTACTGTAGAGGGTACTGGTAGAATCCTACTACACTACATACATCACTGATCCTACTGTAGAGGTACTGGTAGAATCCTACTACACTACATACATCACTGATACTACTGTAGAGGTTTGACAGACGTAACAGTCCACTGTAATACTAAGAGGTTTGACAGACGTAACAGTCCACTGTAATACTAAGAGGTTTGACAGACGTAACAGTCCACTGTAATACTAAGAGGTTTGACAGACGTAACAGTCCACTGTAATACTAAGAGGTTTGACCAGACTAACAGTCCACTGTAATCCTAAGAGGTTTGGCAGACGTAACAGTCCACTGTAATACTAAGAGGTTTGACAGAGTACAACAGTCCACTGTAATACTAAGAGGTTTGGCAGACGTAACAGTCCACTGTAATCTAAGAGGTTTGACAGAACGTAACAGTCCACTGTAATACTAAGAGGTTTGACAGACGTAACAGTCCACTGTAATACTAAGAGGTTTGACAGACGTAAACAGTCCACTGTATACTAAGAGGTTTGACAGACGTAACAGTCCACTGTAATACTAAGAGGTTTGACAGACGTAACAGTCCACTGTATAACTAAGAGGTTTGACAGACGTAACAGTCCACTGTAATACTAAGAGGTTTGACAGACGTAACAGTCCACTGTAATACTAAGAGGTTTGACAGACGTAACAGTCCACTGTAATACTAAGAGGTTTGACAGACGTAACAGTCCACTGTAATACTAAGAGGTTTGGCAGACGCAACAGTCCACTGTAATACTAAGAGGTTTGACAGACGTAACAGTCCACTGTAATACTAAGAGGTTTGACAGACGTAACAGTCCACTGTAATACTAAGAGGTTTGACAGACGTAACAGTCCACTGTAATACTAAGAGGTTTGACAGACGTAACAGTCCACTGATCCTAAGAGGTTTGACAGACGTAACAGTCCACTGATCCTAAGAGGTTTGACAGACGTAACAGTCCACTGTAACTAAAGAGGTTTGACAGACGTAACAGTCCACTGTAATACTAAGAGGTTTGGCAGACGTAACAGTCCACTGTAATACTAAGAGGTTTGACAGACGTAACAGTCCACTGTAATACTAAGAGGTTTGACAGACGTAACAGTCCACTGTAATACTAAGAGGTTGACAGACGTAAAGTCCACTGTAATACTAAGAGGTTTTGACGACGTAACAGTCCATGTCC
>LR778284.1:2688904-2701404 GCA_902810595.1 Coregonus sp. 'balchen'
GGGGTTGGCCCCCAACACGTGTGCGTTCTAATTCTGGTCTCCGCACACGCCAGAAGAACACTTTGATTCAACTGCCATCATTGGACAATGTTTCTGGGTGAGATGGGCCAGAGGCGTTTCCCCAACAAATATCAATAGTAAGGATAATGCTGTGGAGTAGAATTTTCTATGGTTAGAATGTGACCAGAGAACTGACAGGGAGGGAGACTGGAGAACTGTCAGGAGGGAGACTAGAGAACTGACAGGAGGGAGACTAGATAACTGACAGGGAGGGAGACTGGAGAACTGACAGGAGGGAGACTAGAGAACTGACAGGGAGGGACGAACTGACGAGAGAAACTGACAGGAGGGAGAGACTGAGAAACTGACAGGAGGGAGACTAGATAACTGACAGGAGGGGGACTAGATAACTGACAGGAGGGAGACCAGAGAACTGACAGGAGGGAGACCAGAGAAACTGACAGGAGGGAGACAGAGAAACTGGACAGGAGGGAGACTAGAAAAGGAGGAACTAGAAAACTGAAGGAGGGAGGACTAGAGAAACTGACAGGAGGGAGACAGAGACTGACAGGAGGAACTGAGACAGGAGGGGAGACTAGATAACTGACAGGGAGGGAGACTAGATAACTGACAGGAGGGAGACCAGAGAACTGACAGGAGGGAGACCAGAGAACTGACAGGAGGGAGACCAGAGAACTGACAGGAGGGAGACTAGAGAACTGACAGGAGGGAGACTAGAGAACTGACAGGAGGGAGACCAGAGAACTGACAGGAGGGAGACCAGAGAACTACAGGAGGGAGACTAGATGAACTGACAGGAGGGAGACCAGAGAACTGACAGGAGGGAGACCAGAGAACTGACAGGAGGGAGACAGAGAACTGACAGGAGGGAGACCGGTAACTGTAGGAGGGAGACTAGATAACTGACAGGAGGGAGACCAGAGAACTGACAGGAGGGAGACTAGATAACTAGTAGGGAGGGGGACCAGAGCACTGAGACCAGAGAACTGAGACCAGAGAACTGAGGGAACACTTCAGACAGTATCTAAACAGAAGAACATCCTTTAGCTGCAGTGGAGAACATTGACCAGAGTGAAGAGGAAAAACGTGGGAGCGAGGGAAAGAGAGAGTGAAAGGGAGAGACAGATGAAAACATTTAAGACCCGTTTCCAGCAGGGAAGACAGAGAAAATGTTATTAGATGAGGCTTGCCGCTGTAAATTGAACACAGCGGCCGGGGCAGAGGGCCAAGAACGTGTGGTCTCAGCCGTGAAGACAGTGTCAGAGAGATACACAGAGCCAAGGCCCTCTGCAATGGGACACCAGACCCATCTGACTCTGCAAAACACACACACACACACACACACACACACACACACACACACACCACACACAACACACACCACACACACACACATCACAACACACACACACACATCAAACACAGGAGGGGGACCAGAGAACTGACAGGAGGGAGACTGGAGAACTGACAGCCACACACAGACACACACAGACACAAACACAGAGAGAGACACAAACACAGCCACACACACACACACACACAGACACAAACACAGAGAGAGACACAAACACAGCCACACACACACACACACACAGAGACACAAACACAGCCACACACAAACACACAGCCACACACACAAACATAGCCACACACACACACACAGCAACACACACACACACACACACACACACACAAAGCAACACACACACACACACACAGAGAGACACAAACACAGCCCACACACACACACACACAGACACAAACACAGCCACACACACACACAGACGAACACACACACAGAGAGAGACACAAACACAGCCACACACAAACACACACACACACACACACACACACACAGCCACACCCACAAACATAGCCACACACACACATCACTCTGCAGCTAAACCAGAGCTCAAAAAACCACAGAGTATCTAGCTAGCTACTCCCAAACCTGTGGGAATGTTGGGAGTTGGGACGGAACTATTGGATAGAACCTATAGGAAGATCAGCGATATTGGAAGTATGTTGGAGATAATGGTTAAGCGTGGTGTCGATCACACAACAATTTTTCTGAAGTTAAAAGTATTGATTTGCTTATATTCAGTCAGTACTATCAATGCATGGCAACGGTTCCAGTTGCGTTTCTGTCATGCGGTGTGACGCATGCTGTTACGTCAGAGGGCTATTCTTAGTGGCAGAGCTGTGTCACAACCCAATGTCCCTGTTATTGAGATCCTGTTCCATTGTGCAGGTTAAGTGCTGATAATGGGTAGTGGTGAGCGTGGGTTGTGGTGTCACATTGAGAAACCTCCCTCTGCCAGTGTCGGGGATGGAGGAGGGGGGGGGGAGACTTATCACTGCCCACACTTCCTCTAAAGGGATGGTCTGAGACGGTCTGGACACAGGGAACTTCCTGGCACGTCTGGCTTCACCCCGCTGGGACAGACGCTGTGGTCCCACTGCCTCCTGACCACGTCCCCCTCCTTCTTACAACACACTGCCTCCTGACCACGTCCCCTTCCTTCTCACAACACACTGCCTCCTGACCACGTCCCCTTCCTTCTCACAACACACTGCCTCCTGACCACGTCCCCTTCCTTCTCACAACACACTGCCTCCTGACCACGTCCCCCTCCTTCTCACAACACACTGCCTCCTGACCACGTCCCGCTCCTTCTCACAACACACTGCCTCCTGACCACGTCCCCCTCCTCTCACAACACACTGCCTCCTGACCACGTCCCCCTCCTTCTCACAACACACTGCCTCCTGACCACGTCCCCCTCCTTCTCACAACACACTGCCTCCTGACCACGTCCTTTCTCCTTCTCACAACACAGAGTACCGACAACACGCTGGTGGTCTGGTCAAGCAGAGGAGCTTCGGTGACGGCATGATCACACGATTGACAAAGGTTGTAAATGCAAGTTCTACCCAAGATGGCTTCGCTGTTGGACAATGCAGCGCACATTACCTGGGAATACTCACTGCAGATCGGTTCATGTTCTACCTGCAAAGCTTTAGGATGCGAACATATGAGGGAAGTTGCAGTCCTATTGGTATAACCGATTCACAAATGAATGATTGATGAAAACATCATGCTACATAATCTGTCCTCCATCTCAGCAAACATATTAATCTTACTACTTAGTATCCTTGCAATCGCTTGTCTTAGCCTTTATGTTTCAGTATGTGTCAGCTGAATATGTATCCGAGGCTGTAGGGCACGGTCCCAGGCTTGTCTCATGGCTGAGGAAGGCTCGTAACTCAGGGTAACTTAGTGACGTCCCGTGGCCAACCTCTCTGGGAGGACACCAGCAACAGGAGTTATGTCACACCAAGGGTAATTACACCAATCCAACCCAGCAAACACACATATACCCTAGTAAATCCTCACCACCGGGAAACATAATTATTCATGCCTTGAATCTCTCTCTCTCTCTCTCTCTCTCTCTCTCTCTCTCTCTCTCTCTCTCTCTCTCTCTCTCTTCTTAATGTGTCACATCATGATAGCCAAGCGCTGTTGAAATCCATCATGCCGGAGGATATCCAGCTCTTTCACATCACCAACAACTTGCATTCAGAATACCTTTCTGAGTAGGGAACAATATACATTAAATGGAGACGACACACCATGTCCTCTGTAGCTCAGCTGGTAGAGCACGGCGCTTGTAACGCCAAGGTAGTGGGTTCGATCCCCGGGACCACCCATACACAAAAAAGAATTATGCACGCATGACTGTAAGTCGCTTTGGATAAAAGCGTCTGCTAAATGGCTTATTATTATAAACTGGGAACAACTTTCCCACTAAATCCAACCACTTAAAGATTGGATTTGTTTAGAAAAATGTATGATTCTTTGTGTAGCATCAGATAAAAAAACAATACATGTACAGTATATGCAAAAAACACAGATATTGAAACAATATGACAATGACACCCCTCCCACATCTGCGGATAATACCATATATTTAACTTCCTGGTTACTCTTAATGGCGTTTAAAGTACTCCATCCCAATCAATTCCAGTTATCAACACTAACTCCTTGGAGCGTATCGCTCTGTTGAAGGTTGAGTTAACTCCCAGTAGAGTCAATTTAAACCTCATTTTTATAAATTGCGATTTCAACTATCCTTCATTTACTGTGTATGTATCTATTGAAATGCAGCCCTGTCCTCAATAAGGTCTGTCCCAAATGACACCCTGTTCCCTATGTAGTGCATTACTTTGGACCAGGGCCCATAGAGACGGTATAGGGAACAGGGCGTTCCCTATTTGGGATGATGCAGACCATAAACCCTAATGCCAATGTTCTAGAACGATCCACTGCTGTCTCCACTCTGTGCCCCCAGCTATCTGTGTGCCAAATCATACCCTATTCCCTTGATCGGTGTCCTACTGCCATTGTTCTAGAACGATCCACTGCTGTCTCCACTCTGTGCCCCCAGCTATCTGTGTGCCAAATCATACCCTATTCCCTTGATCGGGTCCTACTGCCATTGTTCTAGAACGATCCACTGCTGTCTCACCTGTGCCCCAGCTATCTGTGTCAAATCATACCCTATTACTGATCGGGTCCTACTGACCATTGATTAGAACGATCGCTGTGTCTCCACTCTGTGCCCCACTATCTGTGTGCCAAATCATACCCTATTCCCTTGATCGGGTCCTTTGGGCTCTGGTCAAAGGAGGTAGGGTAGTATACACTCACATGAAAACGACACTACTTACTATAGAAAACTACACTACTTACTATAAAAAACTACACTACTTACTATAGAAAACTACAGTACTTACTATAGAAAACTACACGTACTTAGTATGGAAACTACATGACTAGTATAGAAAACTACAGTACTTACTATATAGAAAACTACACTACTTACTATAGAAAACTACACTACTTACTATAGAAAACTACACTACTTACTATAGAAAACTACACTACTTACTATAGAAAACTACAGTACTTAGTATGGAAAACTACAGTACTTACTATAGAAAACTACACTACTTACTATAGAAAACGACACTACTTACTATAGAAAACTACACTACTTACTATAGAACACTACACTACTTACTATAGAAAACGACACTACTTACTATAGAAAACGACACTACTTACTATAGAAAACTACAGTACTTACTATAGAAAACGACACTACTTACTATAGAACACTACACTACTTACTATAGAAAACTACACTACTTACTATAGAAAACGACACTACTTACTATAGAAAACGACAGTACTTACTATAGAAAACGACACTACTTACTATAGAAAACGACACTACTTACTATAGAAAACTACAGTACTTACTATAGAAAACTACACTACTTACTATAGAAAACTACACTACTTACTATAGAAAACTACAGTACTTACTATAGAAAACTACACTACTTACTATAGAAAACGACACTACTTACTATAGAAAACGACACTACTTACTATAGAAAACGACACTACTTACTATAGAAAACTACACTACTTACTATAGAAAACTACACTACTTACTATAGAAAACGACACTACTTACCTATAGAAAACGACACTACTTACTATAGAAACCAGTACACTACCCTTACTATAGAACACTACACTACTTACTATAGAAAACTACACTACTTACTATAGAAAAACGACACTACTTACTATAGAAAACGACAGTACTTACTATAGAAAACGACAACTACTTACTATAGAAAACGACACTACTGACTATAGAAAAACTAACAGTACTTACTATAGAAAAACTACACTACTTACTATAGAAAACGACACTACTTACTATAGAAAACGACACTACTTACTATAGAAAACGACACTACTTACTATAGAAAACTACACTACTTACTATAGAAAACGACACTACTTACTATAGAAAACGACAGTACTTACTATAGAAAACGACACTACTTACTATAGAAAACGACACTACTTACTATAGAAAACTACAGTACTTACTATAGAAAACGGACATACTTACTATAGAAAACGACAGTACTTACTATAGAAAACGACACTACTTACTATAGAAAACGACACTACTTACTATAGAAAACAACAGTACTTACTATAGAAAACGACACTACTTACTATAGAAAACGACACTACTTACTATAGAAAACGACACTACTTACTATAGAAAACGACAGTACTTACTATAGAAAACGACACTACTTACTATAGAAAACGACACTACTTACTATAGAAAACGACACTACTTACTATAGAAAACGACACTACTTACTATAGAAAACTACAGTACTACTAGTAGAAAACTACAGTACTTACTATAGAAAACTACAGTACTTAGTATGGAAAACTACAGTACTTACTATAGAAAACTACACTACTTACTATAGAAAACTACACTACTTACTATAGAAAACTACAGTACTTACTATAGAAAACTACACTACTTACTATAGAAAACTACACTACTTACTATAGAAAACTACACTACTTACTATAGAAAACGACACTACTTACTATAGAAAACTACACTACTTACTATAGAAAACGACACTACTTACTATAGAAAACGACACTACTTACTATAGAAAACTACACTACTTACTATATAATTCTGTAGTAAACTGTAGTATACCCTACCCATTCCCCTCCCCCATGTCCCAATTTGTGCCACCCATAAGTGAGGAACCTTCCTGCCTAGTATAGACCATATACTGTATTGGTTATAGACAGGGCTGAACTGTCCTTTCAGACCATATACTGTATTGGTTATAGACAGGGCTGAACTGTCCTTTCAGACCTCGGTCCTACCAACAGTATCTACAGGTTATGGAACATTTGTTCTTTGAGTGTTTTGTCCAGTAGGTTTCCTCAAGGCCAAAGCCACCACTGCTATGTCAAAGATAATAAAATAAGAACACTATATTAAATACTACAGTAAATACTACAGTATACTAAAGTCTGCAAAAACACTACAGTAATTACTATATTATATACTAAAGTGTTGTTTTTACTACATACTTTTTACTATAGTAAATTGTAAATACCACAGTATACTACAATAATGTTCACAACACTAGAGTAAATACTACAGTATACTACAGTCATGTTCACAACACTAGAGTAAATACTACAGTATACTACAGTCATGTTCACAACACTAGAGTAAATACTACAGTATACTACAGTCATGTTCACAACACTAGAGTAAATACTACAGTATACTACAGTCATGTTCACAACACTAGAGTAAATACCCACAGTATACTACGATAATTTCCATAACACTAGAGTAAATACTACAGTATACTACAGTCATGTTCACAACACTAGAGTAAATACTACAGTATACTACAGTCATGTTCACAACACTAGAGTAAATACTACAGTATACTACAGTCATGTTCACAACACTAGAGTAAATACCCACAGTATACTACAGTCATGTTCACAACACTAGAGTAAATACCCACAGTATACTACAGTCATGTTCACAACACTAGAGTAAATACCCACAGTATACTACAATAATGTCCATAACACTAGAGTAAATACTACAGTATACTACAGTCATGCTCACAACACTAGAGTAAATACTACAGAATACTACAGTCATGTTCACAACACTAGAGTAAATACTACAGTCATGCTCACAACACTAGAGTAAATACTACAGTATACTACAGTCATGTTCACAACACTACAGCCCCCAGGGAGCAGGCCATCGACAACCTCTCTTCATCACACTCTGTCCTGGGCAGTCTTCTCAATCTGCCTGTAACCATGTGTCTAGTGAAATATTACCATGTCCTAAACACTAAATTACCTCGTCCCCCTGCATATTGACTCAGTACCGGTACTCCTTGTTATTGTCCTGAACACTAAATGACCTCGTCCCCCTGCATATTGACTCAGTACCGGTACTCCTTGTTATTGTCCTGAACACTAAATGACCTCGTATCCCTGCATATTGACTCAGTACCGGTACTCCTTGCTATTGTTATATATTGTGTCATTATTTTCCATTTTTATTTGCTAATTGTCTTCCTTTTTAACTCTGCTTTGTTGGAAAGGGTTCGTCAGGAAGCATTTCACAGTAAGGTCTACATTTACATTTACATTTACGTCATTTAGCAGACGCTCTTATCCAGAGCGACTTACAAATTGGTGCATTCACCCTATAGCCAGTGGGATAACCACTTTACAATTTTTTTCTTTTTTTTTTTTTTTGGGGGGGGGGGGGGTAGAAGGATTACTTTATCCTATCCCAGGTATTCCTTAAAGAGGTGGGGTTTCAAATGTCTCCGGAAGGTGGTGAGTGACTCCGCTGTCCTGGCGTCGTGAGGGAGCTTGTTCCACCATTGGGGTGCCAGAGCAGCGAACAGTTTTGACTGGGCTGAGAGGGAACTATGCTTCCGCAGAGGAAGGGGAGCCAGCAGGACAGAGGTGGATGAATGCAATGCCCTCGTTTGGGTGTAGGGACTGATCACTGGACTGATCGCAGCTCCATAGGCAAGCACCATGGTCTTGTAACGGATGCGAGCTTCAACTGGAAGCCAGTGGAGTGTGCGGAGGAGGGGGGTGACGTGAGAGAACTTGGGAAGGTTGAACACCAGACGGGCTGCGGCATTCTGGATGAGTTGTAGGGGTTTAATGGCACAGGCAGGGAGCCCAGCCAACAGCGAGTTGCAGTAATCCAGACGGGAGATGACAAGTGCCTGGATTAGGACCTGTGCCGCTTCCTGTGTAAGGCAGGGTCGTACTCTCCGAATGTTGTAGAGCATGAACCTGCAGGATCGGGTCACCGCCTTGATGTTAGCGGAGAACGACAGGGTGTTGTCCAGGGTCACGCCAAGGCTCTTCGCACTCTGGGAGGAGGACACAACGGAGTTGTCAACCGTGATGGCGAGATCATGGAACGGGCAGTCCTTCCCCGGGAGGAAGAGCAGCTCCGTCTTGCCAGGGTTCAGCTTGAGGTGGTGATCCGTCATCCATACTGATATGTCTGCCAGACATGCAGAGATGCTATTCGCCACCTGGTTATCAGAAGGGGGAAAGGAGTATTCGGAGAATGTGACAAATAAAATTTTATTTTATTTTATTTTGAGCATCCTCAACACATCATAAACCCTCTCTCTCTCCACTAACAGCATCCTCAACACATCATAAACCCTATTTAGCTCCACTAAACAGCATCCTCAACAGATCATAAACCCTCTCTCTCTCCACTAAACACTAACAAGTATCCTCAACACATCATAAACCCTCTCTCTCGCCACAAAACACTAAACAGCATCTTTAACACATCATAAACCCTCTCTCTCTCCACTAACAGCATCCTCAACACATCATAAACCCTATTTCGCTCCACTAAACAGCATCCTCAACACATCATAAACCCACTCTCTCTCCACTAAACACTAAACAGCATCCTCAACACATCATAAACCCACTCTCTCTCTCCACTAAACAGCATCCTCAACATATCATAAACCATTTCTCTCGCTCGCTCTCTCCACTAAACAATAAACAGCATCCTCGACACATCATAAACCCTCTCTCTCTCTCCACTAAACAGCATCCTCAACACATCATAAACCCTCTCTCTCTCCACTAAACAGCATCCTCAACACATCATAAACCCTCTCTCGCTCCACTAAACAGCATCCTCAACACATCATAAACCCTCTCTCTCCACTAAACAATAAACAGCATCCTCGACACATCATAAACCCTATCTCTCTCCACTAAACAGCATCCTCAACACATCATAAACCCTCTCTCTCTCCACTAAACACTAAACAGCATCCTCAACACATCATAAACCCACTCTCTCTCCACTAAACACTAAACAGCATCCTCAACACATCATAAACCCTCTCTCTCTCCACTAAACAATAAACAGCATCCTCAACACATCATAAACCCTCTCTCTCTCTCCCCTAAACACTAAATAGCATCCTCAACACATCATAAACCCCCCCTCTCTCTCCACTAAACAGCATCCTCAACACATCATAAACCGTCTCTCTCTCCACTAAACACTAAACAGCATCCTCAACACATCATAAACCCTCTCTCTCTCTCTCCACTAAACAGCATCCTCAACATATCATAAACCATTTCTCTCGCTCGCTCTCTCCACTAAACAATAAACAGCATCCTCAACACATAATAAACCCTCTCTCTCTCCAACAAAAACACTAAACAGCATCCTCAACACATCATAAACCCTCTCTCTCTCCCCTAAACACTAAACAGTATCCTTAACACATCATAAACCCTCTCTCTCTCCACTAAACACTAAACAGCATCCTCAACACATCATAAACCCTCTCTCTCTCCACTAAACAGCATCCTCAACACATCATAAACTCTCTCTCTCTCCACTAAACAGCATCCTCAACACATTATAAACCCCCTCTCTCTCTCCACTAAACAGCATCCTCAACACATCATAAACACTCTCTCTCCACTAAACAGCATCCTTAACACATCATAAACCCTCTCTCTCTCCACTAAACACTAACAGCATCCTCAATACATCATAAACCCCCTCTCTCTCTCCACTAAACAGTAAACAGCATCCTCAACACATCATAAACACTCTCTCTCTCCACTAAACAGCATCCTTAACACATCATAAACCCTCTCTCTCTCCACTAAACACTAAACAGCATCCTCAACACATCATAACCGCTCTCTCTCTCTCCACTAAACAGCATCCTCAATACATCATAAACACTCTCTCTCTACACTAAACAGCATCCTCAACACATCATAAACCCTCTCTCTCTCCACTAAACAGCATGATCAACACATCATAAACCCCCTCTCTCTCCACTAAACAGCATCCTCAACACATCATAAACCCTCTCTCTCTCCACTAAAAAGTATCATCAACACATCATAAACCCTCTCTCTCTCTCCACTAAACAGCACCCTCAACACATCATAAACAATTTCTCTCGCTCTCTCCACTAAACAATAAACAGCATCCTCAACACATTATAAACCCTCTCTCTCTCCACTAAACACTAAACAGCATCCTCGACACATCATAAACCCTATCTCTCTCCACTAAACAGCATCCTCAACACATCATAAACCCTCTCTCTCTCCACTAAACACTAAACAGCATCCTCAACACATCATAAACCCTCTCTCTCTCTCCAACAAAAACACTAAACAGCATCCTCAACACATCATAAACCCTCTCTCTCTCCCCTAAACACTAAACAGTATCCTTAACACATCATAAACCCTCTCTCTCTCCACTAAACACTAAACAGCATCCTCAACACATCATAAACACTCTCTCTCTCCACTAAACAGCATCCTCAACACATCATAAACCCTCTCTCTCTCCACTAAACAGCATCCTCAACACATTATAAACCCCCTCTCTCTCTCCACTAAACAGCATCCTCAACACATCATAAACACTCTCTCTCCACTAAACAGCATCCTTAACACATCATAAACCCTCTCTCTCTCCACTAAACACTAACAGCATCCTCAATACATCATAAACCCCCTCTCTCTCTCCACTAAACAGTAAACAGCATCCTCAACACATCATAAACACTCTCTCTCTCCACTAAACAGCATCCTTAACACATCATAAACCCTCTCTCTCTCCACTAAACACTAAACAGCATCCTCAACACATCATAACCGCTCTCTCTCTATCCACTAAACAGCATCCTCAACACATCATAACCCTCTCCCTCTATCCACTAAACAGCATCCTCAACACATCATAAACCCTCTCTCTCTCCACTAAACACTAAACAGCATCCTCAACACATCATAAACACACTCTCTCTCCACTAAACACTAAACAGCATCCTCAACACATCATAAACCATCTCTCTCTCCACTAAACATTAATCTGCATCCTCAACACATCATAAACCCCCTCTATCTCTCCACTAAACCATATCCTCAACACATCATAAACCCTCTCTCGCTCCACTAAACAGTATCATCAACACATCATAAACCCTCTCTCTCTCCACTAAACACTAAACAGCATCCTCAACACATCATAAACCCCCTCTCTCTCTCTCCACTAAACAGCATCCTCACCACATTATAAACCCTCTCTCCCTCCACTAAACACTGTAACCTCTACACTATCTTCCCTTAGCCATGTGTCTAGTGAAATACTGCCCTGTCCACATTAAACACTAAACAGCCTCCTGATGTGCTGAGCTGAGCAGTTCCCCAGAGAGGCCCAGTGTGCCATGGACAGGAACCAGTGAGGAAAATGTGATACCAGGGCAGAGCAGAGCAGAGCAGGGCTGGCAGGCGGTCTGGCGCTCACCCCTGGAGGAAGGAGGGAGAGCAAGAGTGAGAGGGAAAGAGACAGAGCGAGGGAGAGTGAGAGAGAGAGAGAGAGAGAGAGAGGAGAGAGAGAGAGAGAGGAGAGAGAGAGAGAGAGATGAGAAGACAGAGAACAGAGACAGAGACGAGAGAGAGAGAGAGAGAG
>LR778284.1:2706404-2745791 GCA_902810595.1 Coregonus sp. 'balchen'
GCCTATTCCCCCTCAGGAGACTGAAAAGATTTGTCATGGGTCCTCAGATCCTCAAAAAGTTATACAGCTGCACCATCGAGAGCATCCTGACTGGTTGCATCACTGCCTGGTATGGCAACTGCTCGGCCTCCGAACGCAAGGCGCTACAGAGGGTAGCACGTACGGCCCAGTACTTCACTGGGGCCAAGCTTCCTGCCATCCAGGACCTCTATACCAGGCGGTGTCAGAGGAAGGCCCTAAAAATTGCCAAAGACTCCAGCCACCCTAGTCATAGACTGTTCTCTCTGCTACCGCACGGCAAGCGGTACCGGAGCGCCAAGTCTAGGTCCAAAAGGCTCCTTAACAGCTTCTACCCCCAAGCCATAAGACTGCTGAACAGCCAATCAAATGGCTACCCGGACTGCTGCTACTGCTGCTACTGGCTGTTTATTAACTATTATCTATGCATAGTCCCTTTACCCCTACCTAGATGTACATATTACCTCAATTACCTCAACTAACCTGAACCCCCGCACATTGACTCTGTATATAGCCTCGGTACCGGTACCCCCCGGTATATAGCCTCGTTATTGTTATTTTATTGTTGCTCTTTTATTTTTTACTTAACTCTTATTTTTCTTAAAACTGCGTTGTTGGCTAAGGGCTCGTAAGTACGCGTTTTTTACGGTAAGGTCTACACCTGTTGTATTCGGCGCATGTGACAAATAACAAATATATTTGATCTCTTTATGGCCTCACACAGCTGTCTGTCTGTCTGGAGTGCATTCAGTCTGTCTGTCTGGAGTGCATTCAGTCTGTCTGTCTGGGGCCTCACAGCTTTTTGGAAATCATATTATTTGGTTTGTGGTTTGTGGTTTGTGGTTTGTGTGCCCTCCGTCAATACTTTGGCGAGTTGATTCATTCAACAAATGGGGCAGAAACAGCATGAAAGATACCAAAAACCATATTTTGTCCATCAGTAAAAAATGACATTGTGAAAACCAAATGAACTGAGCCACAAAATGTCTCTATCTGATAAGCTTAACGAAGAAAGACTTCTGTTGACCTAAGATGTGCAAGAGATAATCTCCCAGTTATGAAAGACAACGAACATTCAACAGAGAGTTATTCAAGTGTTTGATGACTGACTGACTGACTCACTGACCGGCTGACACTGCAGTGGTCTTGTCGTGGTGCACCGTGTCTCTGTGAGAACAGCAGAATGTCTTAGCACAGAGCGTCACCCTGCCGAGTTCGTTGTAATCTCTCCATCCATCAGTGTAGTGTTGGAGACTCGGCTCTACACGGCCAAGAGATACCACCAAAACTCACAAGACACCCCACATATTGTAGAGGCACTCAACATCCCCAACTCTAAACTATTAACTAAACTCTATAGCGCCTACAAGACTGTATGAAACCTCCCAACAGCCCCCGCGTACTGTAGCCCCAGTCCACCCCGCCACCACCACCCTCCCCCCAACTCTCCCATGTTGATTCATATTGCAGCACTTGACCCCCCTGTCTCCCCAGACTCCCCCTCGACTCCCCCTGTCTCCCCCCACGTGGCTGGAACCCCCAAATTACGTCCCCCCCTGTACTCCCACTTGGCCCCATGCTACAGCCCCAATTGACCCCAATGCGTCCCTGTTCCTACACACACACACACACCACACACACACACACACGTGCACATGCACACTCACACACAAGCTCACACACACACTAACGCACAAGCACAAACACAGCGCTTTGTTGACTAGGCCCAATGCTACTGCCCTAATAACCCCCCCCCCCCCCCCCAAGACACCTCCCCAGGGTTGAACCCACCCCCCAAGACACCTCCCCAGGGTTGAACCCACCCCCAAAGACACACACGCGCGTGCTATCATTCAGTGACAGCCCATCAATCACTCCATCCCATTAGTCCAGTCTAACTCCTACCACAACCAACAGTTGGACCCTGCGTCGGCGGTTAGCAAACCTTCTTCTTCTGGGATTTAGAGACTTAATGTTAACAGTCCATAGTGCCAGAGAGAGATCACACATTGCCAATGTTTGTTGTAAGAGGAACACATGGTGAAACAAATGGGCTTTCAAGTAGACCACGTTGCACGCAGAATCTGTGGAGTGATGACTTGACTATTAACAGGACATAGAGGGAAGTGAGCCCAGGGCGAGGATGGTTACAGTATTTAGTGGAGTTGCAACATGGCTGAAGAGCTGAAATGTCACCTTTAGTCCACTTTGGTCGGTCTGCTGGCTGGTCAGAGATATGGGCTGGTCAGAGATATGGGCTGGTCAGAGATATGGGCTGGTCAGAGATATGGCCTGGTCAGAGATATAGGCTGGTCAGAGATATGGCCTGGTCAGAGATATGGGCTGGTCAGAGATATGGGCTGGTCAGAGATATGGCCTGGTCAGAGATATGGGCTGGTCTGAGATAGGGGCTGGTCAGAGATATGGGGCTGGTCAGAGATATGGGCTGGTCAGAGATATGGGCTGGTCAGAGATATGGCTGGTACAGAGATATGGGCTGGTAGAGATATGGGCTGGTCAGAGATATGGGCTGGTCAGAGATATGGGCTGGTCAGAGATATGGGCTGGTCAGAGATATGGGCTGGTCAGAGATATGGGCTGGTCAGAGATATGGGCTGGTCAGAGATATGGGCTGGTCAGAGATATGGGCTGGTCAGAGATATGGGCTGGTCAGAGATATGGGCTAGTCAGAGATATGGGCTGGTCAGAGATATGGGCTGGTCAGAGATATGGGCTGGTCAGAGATATGGGCTGGTCAGAGATATGGGCTGGTCAGACAGATTATCAGCCTACAAGCAGACCTGACCTAACCTCTGACCTGGGCTGATCCGTGTCTGACCTGACCGTACCTCTGACCTGGGCTGACCCGTGTCTGACCTGACCTAACCTCTGACCTGGGCTGATCCGTGTCTGACCTGACCTAACCTCTGACCTGGGCTGACCCGTGTCTGACCCGACTGACCTAACCTCTGACCTGGGCTGACCCGTGTCTGACCTGACCTAACCTCTGACCTGGGCTGACCCGTGTCTGACCTGACCTAACCTCTGACCTGGGCTGACCCGTGTCTGACCCGACCTGACCTAACCTCTGACCTGGGCTGACCCGTGTCTGACCTGACCTAACCTCTGACCTGGGCTGACCCGTGTCTGACCTGACCTAACCTCTGACCTGGGCTGATCCGTGTCTGACCTGACCTAACCTCTATACTGAGGAGCGTGGTAAATTATCACTTTATTGACAGATAGCCTCCTCAACATACAATATATCAGGTATACAATGGAATCACAGCCATGAGACTCACGTTTGACCTCTGGAAAATACGTGTTTCTGTAGGCAGAAGACTGAGAGGGGAACAGAAATAGTGATAGTGGCCAGGAGGATCATAAACCTCATCAGTAGATAGAACATTGACTGACAAATGGAGCTGTCCTGACAGGTAGCTGGCTCCTGAAGCAACACCTGCAGCTCCCCAGTCTGTGGCAGGTAAATGACAGCTAACTGGCTCCTGAAGCAACACCTGCAGCTCCCCAGTCTGTGGCAGGTAAATGACAGCTAACTGGCTCCTGAAGCAACACCTGCAACTCCCCAGTCTGTGGCAGGTAAATGACAGGTAGCTGCTCCTGAAGCAACACCTGCAGCTCCCCAGGTGTGGCAGGTAAATGACAGGCTAAGCTGGCTCCTGGAAGCAAACACCTGCAGCTCCCCAGTCTTGGCAGGTAAATGACCGCTAAACTGGGACTCTGAAGCAACACCTGCAGCTCCCCAGTCTGTGGCAGGTAAATGACAGCTAACTGGCTCCTGAAGCAACAACCTGCAGCTCCCCAGTCTGTGGCAGGTAAATGACAGCTAACTGGCTCCTGAAGCAACACCTGCAGCTCCCCAGTCTGTGGCAGGTAAATGACAGCTAACTGGCTCCTGAAGCAACACCTGCAGCTCCCCAGTCTGTGGCAGGTAAATGACAACTAACTGGCTCCTGAAGCAACACCTGCAGCTCCCCAGTCTGTGGTAGGTAAATGACAGCTAACTGGCTCTGAACGCAAACACCTGCAGCTCCCCAGTCTGTGGCAGGTAAATGACAGGTAGCTGGCTCCTGAAGCAACACCTGCAGCTCCCCAGTCTGTGGCAGGTAAATGACAGCTAACTGGCTCCTGTGAAGCAACACCTGGCAGCTCCCCAGTCCTGTGGCAGGTAAATGACAGCTAACTGGCTCTGAAGCAAACACCTGCAGCTCCCCAGTCTGTGGCAGGTAAATGACAGCTAACTGGCTCCTGAAGCAACACCTGCAGCTCCCCAGTCTGTGGCAGGTAAATGACAGCTAACTGGCTCCTGAAGCAACACCTGCAGCTCCCCAGTCTGTGGCAGGTAAATGACAGCTAACTGGCTCCTGAAGCAACACCTGCAGCTCCCCAGTGTGTGGCAGGTAAATGACAGGTAGCTGGCTCCTGAAGCAACACCTGCAGCTCCCTAGTCTGTGGCAGGTAAATGACAGGTAACTGGCTGGGAGCCAGACACTTTGACATCGTAACTCTGGAGTTTGAGTTGAGGGAACAGAACAGCAGGGAACAATCAGTGGTCCTGTTTTATAGGGGATGTCAGTAAGTCAGTCAGTCAGTAAAACAGCAGGGAACAGAACAGTCAGTCCTGCTGTTTTATAGGGGATGTCAGTAAGTCAATCAGTAACATAGCAGGGAACAGAACAGTCAGTCCTCCTGTTTTATAGTCAGTCAGTAACACAGCTGTGTGAACGGGGAGCAGCTTCATGCCCGGGCCACGCCGTCTCATGCCCGGGCCACGCCGTCTCATGCCCGGGCCACGCCGTATATAACCCATTACTGAACACCTTAGGGTTGGCACTTGGCAGAATGAGGCCCATGGCAGAATTGGAAAATGTGAATAACAGTTTACTAGGATCGGTTCCAATGGGTAAGGACAGAGGTAGGATACTGTAGGTGGGGAGATCTAGCTGGTAAGGACAGAGGTAGGATACTGTAGGTGGGTAGATCTAGCTGGTAAGGACAGAGGTAGGATACTGTAGGTGGGGAGGTCTAGCTGGTAAGGACAGAGGTAGGATACTGTAGGTGGGGAGGTCTAGCTGGTAAGGACAGAGGTAGGATACTGTAGGTGGGGAGATCTAGCTGGTAAGGGACAGAGGTAGGATACTGTAGGTGGGGAGATCTAGCTGGTAAGGACAGAGGTTTGGATACTGTAGGTGGGGAGGTCTAGCTGGTAAGGACAGAGGTGGATACTGTAGGTGGGGGGAGATCTAGGCGGTAAGGAACAGAGGTTTTGGATAAGTAGGTGGGAGTCTTCTGTGGTAAGGACAGAGGTAGGATACTGTAGGTGGGGAGTCTAGTGGTAAGGACAGAGGTTTGGTACTGTAGTGGGAGATCTAGGCTGGTAAGGGAAGAGGTAGGATACTTGTAGGTGGGGAGAGTTAAGCTTGGAAGGGACAAGAGGTAGGATTACTGAGGGGGGAGATCTAGCTGGTAAGGAAAAAGAGGTAGGATACGTAGGTGGGGAGATCTAGCTGGTAAGGACCAGAGGTTGGATACGGAGGTGGGGGATCTAACTGGAAGGACAGAGGAGGTACTGTAGGAGGGAGGTTTTAGCTGGTAAGGACAGAGGTAGGATACTGTAGGTGGGGAAGGTCTAGGTAGGAACAGGAGGTAGGATATGTAGGTGGGGAGATCTAACTGGTAAGGACAGAGGTGAATCTGAGGTGGGGAGAAACTACTGGTTTAAGACAAGGTAGGATACTGTAGGGGGGAGATCTAGCGGTAAGGACAGAGGAGGAATACTGTAGGGGGGAGATCTAGGCAGGTAAGAAACAGAGGTAGGATACTGTAGGTGGGGAGGTCTAGTGGTTAAGGGAAGAGGTTTGGTACTGTAGGTGGGGAAAAATCTAAGCTGGTAAGGACAGAGGTAGGATACTGTAGGTGGGGAGATTTTAGTGGGAAGGACAGAGTAGATACTGTAGGTGGGAGGTTGCTGGTAAGACAGGGTAGAACTGTGGTGGGGAGGTCTACTGGTAAAGGGCAGAGGGTAGGAACTTGTGGGGGGAGTCTGATGGGAACAGGATAGGATTTGTATTGGGATCTAGCTGTAGGACAGAGGTATACGGGTGGGGTCTGCAGGGAAGGACAAGGGTTAAGAATGTAGGTGGGGAATTAGTGGTAGAACAAGGAGGAAAGGTACTGTGTGGGGGGAGATCTGCGGAAGGACGGGAGGATAAGGGGGAGACAGCGGTAAGGGAGGAGGATATGTGTGGGGAGTCAGCGGTAAGAACAGAGTAGGATACTGTAGGTGGGAGTCTGCTGTAAGGACAGAGGGAGGAACTGTAGGTGGGGAGTCTAGTGGAAGAACAGAGGTAGGATTGTAGGTGGGAGTCTAGGGTAAGGAAAGGTAGGATCGAGGTGGGAGATCTAGCTGGAAGACAGAGGTAGATACTGTAGGTGGGAGATCTATGGTGGAAGAGGTAGGATACTGTGGTGGGGGTCAGCTGGTAGGACAGAGGTAGGTACTGTAGGTGGGGGTTAGCTGGAAGACAGAGGTAGGATACTGAGGTGGGGAGTTAGCGGTAGGACAGAGGGACTGTGGTGGGAGTTAGTGGAGGACAGAGGTAGGATACTGTAGGTGGGGAGATCTAGCTGGTAAGGACAGAGGTAGGATACTGTAGGTGGGGAGATCTAGCTGGTAAGGACAGAGGTAGGATACTGTAGGTGGGGAGATCTAGGTAGTAAGGAACAAGACCTTTAGACTGATGAATATCAAGACCGTCCTGTCGGTCCTAAACAATAGCTTTGTATCAGAACATGACTTGGCATCTTTCCAAATGCCACCAGCAACTTGTCTATCAAAAACAACCGCAGTCTGACGTCACAATGGGACCGTGATCTTTCCATTGTACAATACCTCTGCAGAGGTATCACACCGTGCCACGTGACAATGAGTGACTAGGACTATGCATGGTTGAACAGCCTGGCGCTCAGACAGGCCACACCACACCTGCTTCTACCAGCACTCAATCTGTCAATCAAAACGCCCGCTGCTGCTCTCACCAACACACAACACCCCCCCCCCCCCCCCCACACGGCACGCGCTCAACAGACAGAATCCCCATCTCCATTCCACCACTGAATGACTAGGGGGGAAAAGTCAATATGGGGGGGGGGGGGGGGGTTGCTTCAGACATCATCGATCAAACACCACCAGCCCCCTCTCTCTAGAGGTCAGTGTTCCCAGAATGCATAGTCCTATGCCACCGCCGTACTTGCCTCTCTCTAGAGGTCAGTGTTCCCAGAATGCATAGTCCTATGCCACCACCGTACGTGCCAGGAAGCCACAAGGCGGTTGGTCACGTCTCTCCTCTGCACCCTGCGTGAAAACCCAGCTAGCACATAACGTTCTGAGAACGATATGTTTCTTAGAGCTTGGTGAGAGCATGGTTGTCCTATGGTTATTTTGCGTACAACCTTCCCGCAACGTTCTGGGGAATGGTGCAGGATAGTCGCTTGGCTTTGGAACATTCTCAGCACATTTAAGGAACTTGACAAAATTACGTTATTTTCTTGGCATTTCATTACTTTAACAGATTGTTTCTTAAAAGTTCAAACATGGTTACGTTTAATTAAATTTTTTGGTAATGTCCTGGGAACATTTTCCAACTGGTTTGATATTGGGAATGTTCTCAAATAGTTCAGAGAAAGTTAAGAAACAACGTTCTTCTGTGGGAATTTCATTACTTCAGCATATAGTTTTCTGCAGGTTTCCTCATGGTTTTTTTAAAAGTCATGTTCTCAGAACATTAAGAAAACTTTCCATAAAAACCACAAGAAAACATTAGTAACGTTCAAATAACGTTCTAAGAATGTTATTGGAAAACATATGTATACTGTAAACTCATATACACAGTTTATTAGGTACAACCCCCCCCCCCCCGTTCACGAAAATGTTTAGCTCCTACAAACAGCGAGTCATGTGGCCATGGCTTGCTATATAAAGCAGGCAGACAGGCATCGAGGCATTCAGTTACCGTTCGATTGAACGTTAGAATGGGCAAAACCAGTGAACTAAGCGACTTTGAGCGTGGTATGATCGTCGGTGCCAAGCGAGCCGGATCCAGTATCTCAGAAACGGCCGGGCCTCCTGGGCTTTTCACGTACTACAGTGTCTAAGGTTTACCGAGAATGGTGACGACAAAACAAAAAACATCCAGTCAGCGGCAGTCCTGTGGGCGAAAACAGCTCGTTGATGAGAGGTCGAAGGAGAATGACAGGAATCGTGCAAGCTAACTGGCCACAAACAGGCAAATAACGGCGCAGTAAAACAGTGGTTTGCAGAACGGCATCTCAGAACACACAACTCGTTGATCCTTGTCACAGATGGGGCTATTGCAGCAGACGACCACACCAGGGTTCCACTCCTGTCAGCTCAAAACAAGAAGAAGCGGCTCCAGTGGGCACGCCATCACCAACACTGGACAAATGAGGAGTGGAAAAACATTGCCTGGTCAGACAAATCCCGGTTCCTATTGTGTCATGCTGATGGCAGAGTCAGGATTTGGCATAAGTAGCATTTAGTCTATGGCTCCATCCTGCCTGCTATCAACGGTACAGGCGGTTAGCGGTGGCGTAATGGTGTGGGGAATGTTTTCCTGGGACACGTTAGGTCCCTTGATACCAATTGAGCAACGTTTGAATGCCATGCCCCGAAGAATTCAGGCTGTTCTGGAGACAAAGGGGGGTCCGACCCGGTACTAGATGGGTGGTACCATAATAAACATTCCGTTCCCAGCGTCAAAAAAACTCTCTCTATCCTCTGTCTTGTTAAGTGAGTTCAGGTGTGTTGGCCGAGCCCACTAATTGGCCACACCCGATCTTAATGAGTGCTTGTTTCCTTTGAAATGGGGTCTGTTTGAATTGACTAAAATTAACAGCTTTCTATGAGTAAAAAAAAAACATGGAATGTTAGTTAGCTCCATCCTGATGGCGCAGTGGACTAATTCCATGGATAGAAAACAGAAGATCATAGGTTTGAATCTCACTGACGCTGTGCCTCCTCCCCTCCTCTCCTAATCCCCTCCTCCTCCTGTCCTACTGCCATCGTCCTGTCCTGTCCTCCCTCTCTCCTCCCCTCCTCTCCTAATCCCCTCCTCCTCCTCCTCTCCTCCCCTCCTGTCCTACTGCCATCGTCCTGTCCTCCCTCTCTCCTCCCCTCCTGTCCTATTGCCATCGTCCTGTCCTCCCATCTCCTCCTCCCCTCCTGTCCTACTGCCACGTCCTGTCCTCCCTCTCTCCTCCCCTCCTGCCTACTGCCATCTCCTGGTCTCCTCCATCCCTCCCCTCCTGTCCTCCCTCTCTCCTCCCCTCCTGTCCTACTGCTATCGTTCCTGTCCTCCCCTCTCCTCCCCTCCTGTCCGACTGCCATCGTCCTGTCCTCCCTCTCCTCCTCCCCTCCTGTCCTACTGCCATCGTCCTGTCCTCCCTCTCTCCTCCCCTCCTGTCCTACTGCCATTGTCCTGTCCTCCCTCTCTCCTGTCCTACTGCCATCGTGTGTTCTCATCGTGTGCCATCATGTGTTCTCGCATACCCCGAGAGCATCTGGTCAAGGGGGTGGGTGCACAGGAATCCCATCTCTCCCAAGTGGTCATTCGCAAGTTTTTTCCCCTAACCCATCTGTCTATCTCCTCATTTGAATTCCACGCTGTCACAGTCACTAGCCCCATTTAAGCTTAATATCCTTGTCATCTATCGCCCTCCAGGTTCCCTTGGAGAGTTCATCAATGAGCTTGACGCCTTGATAAGTTCCTTTCCTGAGGATGGCTCACCCTTCACAGTTTTGGGGGATTTCAACCTCCCTACGTCTACATTTGACTAATTTCTCTCTGCCTCCTTCTTTCCACTCCTCTCCTCTTTTGACCTCACCCTCTCACCATCCCCCCCCACTCACAAGGCAGGCAATACGCTTGACTTCATCTTTACTAGATGTTTGCTCTTCTACTAATCTCACTGCAACTCCCCTCCATGTCTCCGACCACTACTTTGTATCCTTTTCTCTCTCGCTCTCCTCCAACACTACTCACTCTGCCCCCTACACAGATGGTAACGCGCCGCCGCAAACCTTCGCTCTCTCTCTCCCACTACTCTCTCCTCTTCCATCCTATCATCTCTTCCCTCTGCTCAATCCTTCTCCCTCCAATCTCCTGATTCTGCCTCCTCAACCCTCCTCTCCTCCCTTTCTGCATCCTTTGACTCCCTGTGTCCCCTATCCTCCCGGCCGGCTCGGTCCTCCCCTCCACCTCCGTGGCTTGATGACTCATTGCGAGCTCACAGAACAAGAGCTCCGGGCAGCTGAGCGGAAATGGAAGAAAACTAAACTCCCAGCCGACCTGGCATCTTTTCACTCCCTCCTCTCTACATTTTCTTCATCTGTTTCTGCTACTAAGGCCACTTTCTACCACTCTAAATTCCAAGCATCTGCCTCTAACCCTAGGAAGCTCTTTGCCACATTCTCCTCACTGCTGAATCCCCCCCCTCCTCCCTCTCTGTGGATGACTTTGTCAACCACTTTGAAAAGAAGGTTGACGACATCCGATCCTCGTTTGTTAAGTCTAATGACACTGCTGGTCCTGCTCACACTGCCCTACCCTATGCTTTGACTTTCTTTCTCCCCTCTCTCTCCAGATAAAATCTTGCGACTAGTGACTGCAGGCCGCCCAACAACCTGCCCGCTTGACCCCATCCTCTCCTCTATTCTCCAGACCATCTCCGGTGACCTTCTCCCCTACCTCACCTCGCTGATCAACTCATCCTTGACCGCTGGCCATGTCCCTTCCGTCTTCAAGAGAGCGAGAGTTGCACCCCTTCTCAAAAAAACCAACACTCGATCCCACTGATGTCAACAACTACAGACCAGTATCCCCTTCTTTCTTTTCTTTCCAAAACTATTGAGCGTGCCGTCTTTAGCCAACTCTCTTGCTATCTCTCTCAGAATGACCTTCTTGATCCAAACCAGTCAGGTTTCAGGACTGGTCATTCAACTGAGACTGCTCTTCTCTGTGTCACAGAGGCTCTCCGCACTGCTAAAGCTAACTCTCTCTCCTCTGCTCTTGTCCTTCTAGACCTGTCTGCTGCCTTTGATACAGTGAACCATCAGACCCTCCTCTCCACCCTCTCCGAGCTGGGCATCTCCGGCGCGGCTCACTCCTGGATTGCGTCCTACCTGACCGGTCGCTCCTACCAAGTGGCGTGGCGAGAAGCTGTCTCCGCACCACGTGCTCTCACCACTGGTGTCCCCCAGGGCTCAGTTCTAGGCCCTCTCCTTTTCTCCCTATACACCAAGTCACTTGGCTCTGTCATATCCTCACATGGCCTCTCCTATCATTGCTACGCTGACGATACACAACTAATCTTCTCCTTTCCCCCTTCTGATAACCAGGTGGCGAATCGCATCTCTGCATGTCTGGCCGACATATCAGTATGGATGACGGATCACCACCTCAAGCTGAACCCTGGCAAGACGGAGCTGCTCTTCCTCCCGGGGAAGGACTGCCCGTTCCATGATCTCGCCATCACGGTTGACAACTCCGTTGTGTCCTCCTCCCAGAGTGCGAAGAGCCTTGGCGTGACCCTGGACAACACCCTGTCGTTCTCCGCTAACATGAAGGCGGTGACCCGATCCTGCAGGTTCATGCTCTACAACATTCGGAGAGTACGACCCTGCCTTACACAGGAAGCGGCACAGGTCCTAATCCAGGCACTTGTCATCTCCCGTCTGGATTACTGCAACTCGCTGTTGGCTGGGCTCCCTGCCTGTGCCATTAAACCCCTACAAACTCATCCAGAATGCCGCAGCCCGTCTGGTGTTTCAACCTTCCCAAGTTCTCTCACGTCACCCCCCTCCTCCGCACACTCCACTGGCTTCCAGTTGAAGCTCGCATCCGTTACAAGACCATGGTGCTTGCCTATGGAGCAGTGAGGGGAACGGCACCTCCGTACCTTCAGGCTCTGATCAGTCCCTACACCCAACCGAGGGCATTGCGTTCATCCACCTCTGGCCTGCTGGCTCCCCTTCCTCTGCGGAAGCATAGTTTCCCGCTCAGCCCAGTCAAAACTGTTCGCTGCTCTGGCACCCCAATGGTGGAACAAGCTCCCTCACGACGCCAGGACAGCGGAGTCACTCACCACCTTCCGGAGACATTTGAAACCCCACCTCTTTAAGGAACACCTGGGATAGGATAAAGTAATCCTTCTACCCCCCCCCCCCCCCCCCCCCCCCCCAAAAAAAATAGTATAATTGTAAAGTGGTTATCCCACTGGCTATAGGGTGAATGCACCAACTTGTAGTCGCTCTGGATAAGAGCGTCTGCTAAATGACGTAAATGTGCCCTTGAGCAAGGCACTTAACCCTAATTGCTCCTGTAAGTCGCTCTGGATAAGAGCATCTGCTAAATGACTAAAATGTAAAATGTAAATGTAAATGTATCGTCCTGTGCTCCTCCTCTCCCCCCTCCTGTCCTACTGCCATCGTCCTGTCCTCCCTCTCTCCTCCCCTCCTGTCCTCCCTCTCTCCTCCCCTCCTGTCCTCCCTCTCTCCTCCCCTCCTGTCCTCCCTCTCTCCTCCCCTCCTGTCCTCCCTCTCTCCTCCCCTCCTGTCCTACTGCCATCGTCCTGTCCTCCCTCTCTCCTCCCCTCCTGTCCTACTGCCATCGTCCTGTCCTCCCTCTCTCCTCCCCTCCTGTCCTACTGCCATCGTCCTCCTCCTCCCTCTCTCCCCCCCTCCTGTCCTACTGCCATCGTCCTGTCCTCCCTCTCTCCTCCCCTCCTGTCCTACTGCCATCGTCCTGTGCTCCCTCTCTCCTCCCCTCCTGTCCTACTGCCATCGTCCTGTCCTCCCTCTCTCCTCCCCTCCTGTCCTACTGCCATCGTCCTGTCCTCCCTCTCTCCTCCCCTCCTGTCCTACTGCCATCGTCCTGTCCTCCCTCTCTCCTCCCCTCCTGTCCTACTGCCATCGTCCTCCTCCTCCCTCTCTCCCCCCCTCCTGTCCTACTGACATCGTCCTGTCCTCCCTCTCTCCTCCCCTCCTGTCCTACTGCCATCGTCCTGTCCTCCCTCTCCTCCTCCCCTCCTGTCCCTACTGCCATCGTCCTGTCCTCCCCTCTCTCCTCCCCTCCTGTCCTAACTGCCCTCGTCCTGTCCTCCCTCTCTCCCCCCCTCCTGTCCTACTGCCATCGTCCTGTCCTCCCTCTCTCCCCCCCTCCTGTCCTCCCTCTCTCCTCCCCTCCTGTCCTACTGCCATCATCCTGTCCTCCCTCTCTCCTCCCCTCCTGTCCTACTGCCATCGTCCTGTCCTCCCTCTCTCCTCCCCACAAACAGGTGGGTTGTTGCCTAATGCTAAATATTATATTACCCTGGATACCTATTACTCCTCTGAACCATGGTTACACTAACATCACTGTTTAATGTAGAGATGTATCTGTTTAATATAGAGATGTATCTGTTTAATATAGAGATGTATCTGTTTAATATAGAGATGTATCTGTTTAATATAGAGATGTATCTGTTTAATATAGAGATGTATCTGTTTAACATCACTGTTTAATATAGAGATGTATCTGTTTAACATCACTTCACTGTTTAATATAGAGATGTATCTGTTTAACATTACTGTTTAATATAGAGATGTATCTGTGTAACAGAGAGAGAGACAGAGAGAGGGAGAGAGAGAGCGCAAGAGAGAGAGAGAGAGAGAGAGAGAGAGAGAGACGAGAGAGGAGGAAGGGGGATGAAGAGGAGATGACGAGAGAACGGAGAGGAGACAGAGGGACAGAGAGAGAGAGAGACAGAGAGACAGAGAGACAGGAGAGAGAGAGAGAGAGACGAGAGAATAAAGGAAGAAAGAGAGGTGGTAGTGATGGTTGCAGGTACAAAAGGTTGCCATAGCGTTAGCCCCAGTATCTATCTATCTGATTGGCCAGTCAGCTCTCCCTGCAAAGGTCAGTTAGGCCAGCTGGTATCTAGGTACAGCCGCTGGACTGTCATCGTGATAGCGGCCCGGCAGACTGTACAAACACACAGAGCGAGTGGAGAGGAGAGGGCAAAGTCTGTCTCTAGGCTGCGAAGCCAGGCTACGCTACAACGGGCCAGGCGAGACCCGTTCACACTCACCACAACTGGGGAATGGGCCAACTGAATGCCCCAGCGCCTGCATTGCCATTAGTGCACACAGAACATTACTTTGTATTTCATACAGATTGAATATGTCTACATAACCAGATAGTGTGCGTCTGCAGCAGGTATGGTGCAGCGGTGACACTGAGTCAGAATCTGGAGCCGGACCAGACACTGCATTAAGTCACCAGTGATGACTCAGTGATATGGCCTGTGATAGGTCTGTTGATTTACGAGCCATATCGCACCAGGCTATGGGTCCAATGTAGGGGAGAGGTCAAGATTACACAGCTTTATAGACTAATGCAGGACAAGGGTCGGTATTAAGGCTCTCCATAGTCTGCTCAGGGGGAGGTATGGAGCCACGGGGAGGGGGGGACAGAGGAGAGAGAGGCGCTCTCAGTGTCACTAGGCAATAGGTCCTGAAGTTGTGGGGAGATGAGGGAGAAAGGGAGGAGACAGGGGTGAGACGGGTGAGACGGGGGTGAGACAGGGAAGACAGGGGTGAGACGGGGGTGAGACAGGGATGAGACGGGGAAAACAGGGGTGAGACGGAGAAGACAGGGGTGAGACGGGGGAGACAGGGTGAGACAGGGGGTGAGACGGGAAGACAGGGGTGGAGACGGGGGTGAGACGGGAAGACAGGGGTGAGACAGGGGTGAGACGGGGAAGACAGGGGTGAGACGGGGATGAGACGGAGAAGACAGGGGTGAGACGGGGACGACAGGGGTGAGACAGGGGTGATACGGGGAAGACAGGAGTGAGACGGGGGTGAGATGGGGGTGAGACGGGAAGACAGGGGTGAGACGGGGGTGAGACGGGGAAGACAGGGGTGAGACGGGGGTGAGACGGAGAAGACAGGGGTGAGACAAGGGTGAGACGGGGGAGACAGGGGTGAGACAAGGGTGAGACGGGGGTGAGACGGGGGAGACAGGGGTGAGGCGGGGGTGAGGGGGTCCCATAGGTAATGTCCAGTAACAAGGATTAATACTCTCTCTTCAGGAACATATGCAGAGTAGTAGTAGTAGTAGTAGTAGTAGTAGTAGTAGTAGTAGTAGTAGTAGTAGCAGCAGTAGTAGTAGTAGTAGTAGTAGTAGTAGTAGTAGTAGTAGTAGTAGTAGTAGCAGTAGTAGTAGTAGCAGTAGTAGCAGTAGTAGTAGTAGTAGTAGTAGTAGTAGTAGTAATAGTAGTAGTAGTAGTAGTAGTAGTAGTAGTAGTAGTAGTGGTAGTAGTAGTAGTAGTAGTAGTAGTAGTAGTAGTAGTAGTAGTAGCAGTAGTAGTAGTAGTAGTAGTAGTAGTAGTAGTAGTAGTAGCAGTAGTAGTAGTAGTAGTAGTAGTAGTAGTAGTAGTAGTAGTAGTAGTAGCAGTGTAGAATTCTTCCTTGTTAAATCAACACCCTCAAACACAAGCACAGTTCATGAAGAAGAGACAAAGAGATGACAGTAGATGACCTCTGGTAAACCTGCTGTAGTTTGAAGAGATGACAGTAGATGACCTCAGGTAAACCTGCTGTAGTTTGAAGAGATGACAGTAGATGACCTCAGGGAAACATGCTGTAGTTTGAAGAGATGACAGTAGATGACCTCTGGTAAACCTGCTGTAGTTTGAAGAGATGACAGTAGATGACCTCAGGGAAACCTGCTGTAGTTTGAAGAGATGACAGTAGATGACCTCAGGGAAACCTGCTGTAGTTTGAAGAGATGACAGTAGATGACCTCAGGGAAACCTGCTGTAGTTTGAAGAGATGACAGTAGATGACCTCAGGGAAACATGCTGTAGTTTGAAGAGATGACAGTAGATGACCTCAGGGAAACCTGCTGTAGTTTGAAGAGATGACAGTAGATGACCTCAGGGAAACCTGCTGTAGTTTGAAGAGATGACAGTAGATGACCTCTGGTAAACCTGCTGTAGTTTGAAGAGATGACAGTAGATGACCTCAGGTAAACCTGCTGTAGTTTGAAGAGATGACAGTATGATGGAGCTTTAGTCTGTCTGTTTCTCTCCTGATGACTCCACTATCACTGATTACTTCTGATCACATGACTGGACTATCTGATCACACGACTGGACTATCTGATCAATGGACTGGACTATCTGATCACATGACTGGACTATCTGATCACACGACTGGACTATCTGATCACACGACTGGACTATCTGATCACACGACTGGACTATCTGATCACACGACTGGACTATCTGATCACATGACTGGACTATCTGATCACATGACTGGACTATCTGATCACACGACTGGACTATCTGATCACACGACTGGACTATCTGATCACATGACTGGACTATCTGATCACACGACTGGACTATCTGATCACACGACTGGACTATCTGATCACACGACTGGACTATATGATCACACGACTGGACTATCTGATCACACGACTGGACTATCTGATAACCCAGTTACTCTGTTGCACCCTCTGGTCGCCTGAACCAACTCCTTCAGCCAGCCAATCAGACCAAGTGACTCCTTCAGTCAGCCAATCAGATCAAGCCAAGCCTTCAGTCACTAAGCCCAGATCAGCACTACAGTGCATGCTGAATGGGTCTTTACTGTAAAACAATTCTGTTTTCTTCTCTCTAAGTCACTCTCTCTGGTCATCTTTCCAAGTCTTGTATCGCCAGACTGTACAGAATTCATTCAGCTACTTTCAAAACAGAGCGAGACGGACAGGGTACATTAAGATTCCTCAGATCAGCTTGTTAGAAACTGCTAGAAGCCCAACAGGAGTTTAACTCTAAGGTTGTATGAGTGTATAAGGGGTTTGGCAGACCAGAGGTTTCTGTGAGAGGGGGTAAAGTCCTGTGTGTAATGAGAGGCCCAGGGCCAAGTTGGGAGGTTGGGAGGTTGGGAGGTTGGGAGGCCCAGGGCCAAGTTGGGAGGTTGGGAGGTTGGGAGGTTGGGAGGCCCAGGGCCAAGTTGGGAGGTTGGGAGGCCCAGGGCCAAGTTGGGAGGTTGGGAGGTTGGGAGGTTGGGAGGCCCAGGGCCAAGTTGGGAGGTTGGGAGGTTGGGAGGCTTGGAGGTTGGGAGGCTGGGAGGTTGGGAGGTTGGGAGGCCCAGGGCCAAGTTGGGAGGTTGGGAGGTTGGGAGGCTTGGAGGTTGGGAGGTTGGGAGGTTGGGAGGCCCAGGGCCAGGTTGGGAGGTTGGGAGGTTGGGAGGTTGGGAGGCCCAGGGCCAGGCTGGGAGGCTGGGAGGCTGGGAGGCTGGGAGGCTGGGAGGCTGGGAGGCTGGGAGGCTTGGCGGGTCAATGATCTTGTTTTACAAGATCCTCTGACAGACCTAGCCCTAACCCAGCCTTAAGACAGCCCTTACCCAGCCCTAACCCAGTCCTAACCCAGCCCTAACCCAGTCCTAACCCAGCCCTAACCCAGTTCTAACCCAGCATTAACCCAGCCTTAACCCAGTCCTAACCCAGCCCTAACCCAGCCCTAACCCAGTCCTAACCCAGCCCTAACCCAGTTCTAACCCAGCATTAACCCAGCCTTAACCCAGTCCTAACCCAGCATTAACCCAGCCTTAACCCAGTCCTAACCCAGCCTTAACCCAGCCCTAACCCAGTCCTAACCCAGCCTTAAGACAGCCCTTACCCAGCCCTAACCCAGTCCTAACCCAGCCCTAACCCAGTCCTAACCCAGCCTTAAGACAGCCCTTACCCAGCCCTAACCCAGCCCTAACCCAGTCCTAACCCAGCCTTAAGACAGCCCTTACCCAGCCCTAACCCAGTCCTAACCCCACCCCTAACCCAGTTCTAACCCAGCATTAACCCAGCCTTAACCCAGCCCTAACCCAGCCTTAACCCAGCCTTAACCCAGTCCTAACCCAGCCTTAACCCAGCCCTAACCCAGTCCTAACCCAGCCTTAAGACAGCCCTTACCCAGCCCTAACCCAGTCCTAACCCAGCCTTAAGACAGCCCTTACCCAGCCCTAACCCAGTCCTAACCCAGCCCTAACCCAGTTCTAACCCAGCATTAACCCAGCCTTAACCCAGCCCTAACCCAGCCTTAACCCAGCCTTAACCCAGTCCTAACCCAGCCTTAACCCAGCCCTAACCCAGTCCTAACCCAGCCTTAAGACAGCCCTTACCCAGCCCTAACCCAGTCCTAACCCAGCCCTAACCCAGTTCTAACCCAGCATTAACCCAGCCTTAACCCAGCCCTAACCCAGCCTTAACCCAGCCTTAACCCAGTCCTAACCCAGCCTTAAGACAGCCCTAACCCAGCCCTAACCCAGTTCTAACCCAGCATTAACCCAGCCTTAACCCAGCCTTAACCCAGCCTTAACCCAGTCTTAACCCAGCCTTAACCCAGCCTTAAAACAGCCCTAACCCAACCCTAACCCAGCCTTAACCCAGCCTTAACCCAGCCCTAACCGAGCCCTAACCCAGTCTTAACCCAGCCTTAACCCAGCCTTAAAACAGCCCTAACCCAACCCTAACCCAGCCTTAACCCAGCCTTAACCCAGTCTTAACCCAGCCTTAACCCAGCCTTAAAACAGCCCTAACCCAGCCCTAGCCCAGCCCTAACCCAGCCTTAAGACAGCCCTTACCCAGCCCTAACCCAGTCCTAACCCAGCCTTAACCCAGTCCTAACCCAGCCTTAAGACAGCCCTTACCCAGCCCTAACCCAGCCCTAACCCAGTCCTAACCCAGCCTTAACCCAGCCTTAACCCAGTCCTAACCCAGCCTTAAGACAGCCCTTACCCAGCCCTAACCCAGTCCTAACCCAGCCCTAACCCAGTCCTAACCCAGCCTTAACCCAGCCCTAACCCAGCCCTAACCCAGCCTTAACCCAGCCCTAACCCAGTCCTAACCCAGCCCTAACCCAGTCCTAACCCAGCTTTAACCCAGCCTTAACCCAGCCTTAACCCAGCCCTAACCCAGCCCTAACCCAGCCTTAACCCAGTTTTAAGACAGCCCTTACCCAGCCCTTACCCAGCCTTAACCCAGCCTTAACCCAGCCTTAACCCAGCCTTAACCCAGTCTTAAGACAGCCCTAACCCAGCCTTAACCCAGCCTTAACCCAGCCTTAACCCAGCCTTAACCCAGCCTTAACCCAGTCTTAAGACAGCCCTAACCCAGCCTTAACCCAGCCTTAACCCAGTCTTAAGACAGCCCTAACCCAGCCTTAACCCAGCCCTAACCCAGCCTTAACCCAGTCCTAACCCAGCCTTAACCCAGCCTTAACCCAGCCCTAACCCAGCCCTAACCCAGCCTTAACCCAGCCCTAACCCAGCCCTAACCCAGCCTTAACCCAGCCCTAACCCAGCCTTAACCCAGCCCTAACCCAGCCCTAACCCAGCCCTAACCCAGCCCTAACCCAGCCCTAACCCAGCCCTAACCCAGTCCTAACCCAGCCCTAACCCAACCTTAACCCAGCCTTAACACATCACCTTAACCTTAACCCTTTAACCTAACTCCTAACCCTAACTCCTAACCCTAACCCTAACCCTAACCCTAACCGCTAACCCCTAGCCTAGCTAACGTTAGTCACCTAGCTAACGTTAGCGTTAGCCACCTAGCCACCTAGCTAACATTAGTGACAACAAATTGGAATTCGTACCATATCATATGTTTTGCAAATTCGTGACATATTTCCCCATTCCCCATACGAATTGCAACTCATAACATATCATACGAATTTTAATTCATAACATATTATACGCAAATGGATGATGGACAGCCACAAATTAATGTATACCATACAAAACGTAACATATCATACTAATTGGAGTGTTACAGATTTACATGTATTATGTTACATCTGCCCCTGAGTCCAGGTTGTAGAATCCGCTTTATCGGACTACTTCTGCATTGATCGGGTCGCTTGCGCTTCCTGTTTGAGTTTTTGCTTGTAAGCAGGAATCCGGAGGATAGAGCTATGGTCAGATTTGGTCCTCTGTAGCTCAGCTGGTAGAGCACGGCGCTTGTAACGCCAAGGTAGTGGGTTCGATCCCCGGGACCACCCATACGTAAAAATTGTATGCGCGCATGACTGTAAGTCGCTTTGGATAAAAGCGTCTGCTAAATGGCATATTATTATTATTTGCCAAATTGAGGGCAAGGGAGAAGATTTGTATGGGTATCTGTGTGTGGAGTAAAGGTGATCAAGCGTTTTGTCACCCCTAGTTGCACAGGTGACATGCTGGTAGAAATTAGGTAAGACGGATTTCAGTTTCCCTGCATTAAAATCACCGGCCACTAGGAGTGCCGCCTCTGGATGAGCATTTTGTGTCGTCTGCAAACTTGATGATTGAGTTGGAGGTGTGCTTGGCCACACAGTCATGGGTGAACAGGGAGTACAGGAGGGGGCTGAGCACGCACCCTTGTGGGGCCCCAGTGTTGAGGATCAGCGAAGTGGAGGTGTTGTTTCCTACCTTCACCACCTGGGGCGGTATGCAAATTGAAGTGGGTGACAGGTAAGGTGGAGGTGATATGATCCTTGACTAGTCTCTCAAAGCACTTCATGATGACAGAAGTGAGTGCGACGGGGCGATAGTGATTTAGTTCAGTTACCTTAGCATTCTTGGGTACAGGAACAATGGTGGCCATCTTGAAGCATGTGGGGACGGCAGACTGGGATAGGGAGAGATTGAATATGTCCGTAAACACACCAGCCAGCTGGTCTGAACATGCTCTGAGGACGCGGCTAGGGATGCCGTCTGGGCCGGCAGCCTTGCAGGGGTTAACACGTTTAAATGTCTTACTCACGTCGGCCACGGAGAAGGAGAGGCCACAGTCCTTGGTAGCGGGCCGCGTCGGTGGCTCTGTGTTATCCTCAAAGCGGGCAAAGAACTTGTTTAGCTTGTCTGGCAGCAAGACGTCGGTGTCGGCGACGTGGCCGGTTTTCCTTTTGAAGTCGGTGATTGTCTGTAAACCCTGCCACAAACTTCTAGTGTGTGTGCCTATGTGTGTGTGTGTGTGTGTGTGTGTGTTTGTGTGTGTGTTTGTGTGTGTGCATATGTGTGTGTGTGTGTGTGTGCAAGGACCGGAGAGGTCATACATTTCAACCTGATCCAGCCCTGGACCAACAACAACAACAACAACAACAACAACAACAACAACATCAACAACAACAACAACACAACAACAACATGACCCGTAAAAGACAACAGGTGACAGCTAGGTAGCCACATGATGGAGAACAATCTGTTAAAACAAGTCAGAACAGTGTATCTAAACTGGGAAGTGATTGGTTGAAGAACAGGAGCGTAACAACATCAGAGAAGTCTGTGGTATCTAGACTGTAGCATTATCCATCACTGATAGTCATGCGTTGATGTGGTACATGATGTCTAACGCCGTTGATGTGGTACATGATGTCTAACACCGTTGATGTGGTACATGATGTCTAACACCGTTGATGTGGTACATGATGTCTAACACCGTTGATGTGGTACATGATGTCTAACACCGTTGATGTGGTACATGATGTCTAACACCGTTGATGTGGTCATGATGTCTAACACCATTAATGTGGTACATGATGTCTAACACCGTTGATGTGGTACATGATGTCTAACACCGTTGATGTGGTACATGATGTCTAACACCATTGATGTGGTACATGATGTCTAACACCGTTGATGTGGCACATGATGTCTAACACCATTGATGTGGTTCATGATGTCTAACACCATTGATGTGGTACATGATGTCTAACGCCATTGATGTGGTACATGATGTCTAACACCGTTGATGTGGCACATGATGTCTAACACCATTGATGTGGTTCATGATGTCTAACACCATTGATGTGGTACATGATGTCTAACGCCATTGATGTGGTACATGATGTCTAACACCGTTGATGTGGTACATGATGTCTAACACCGTTGATGTGGTACATGATGTCTAACACCATTGATGTATTCACCAAATGCCCAAAGATATGGGATATTATAAACTGGGTGGTTCGAGCCCTGAATGCTGATTGGCTGACAGCCGTGGTATATCAGACCGAATACCGAATACCACAGGTATGACATACATTGGTAATTACATTGGTAACCAGTTTATAATAGCAATAAGGCACCTCGGGGGTTTGTGGTATATGGCCAATATACCACGGCTAAGGGCTGTATCCAGGTACTCCGCGTTGCGTCGTGCGTAAGAACAGCCCTTAGCCGTGGTATATTGGCCATATACCACAACCCCTCGGGCGTTATTGCTTAAATATATTGATTAATGTACTGCGTTGTTGAGGGAGCTAGCGCAAACATTTCACTGCAACTTGTATACCTGCTGTAAACTGTGTATGTGATGAATACATTTGATTTTATATCATATTAAATGGAGTCAATAACCTCAGTCAGCAAGACTCCTGGTTCCTCTAAACAGGATCACTGAACCGTCCAACGTGCTACACCAGGCCTTTTCAGCCTTCCAGTCTCTCAGTCAGCAAGACTCCTGGTTCCTCTAAACAGGATCACTGAACCGTCCAACGTGCTACACCAGGCCTTTCAGCCTTCCAGTCTCTCAGTCAGCAAGACTCCTGGTTCCTCTAAACAGGATCACTGAACCGTCCAACATGCTACACCAGGCCTTTCAGCCTTCCAGTCTCTCAGTCAGCAAGACTCCTGGTTCCTCTAAACAGGATCACTGAACCGTCCAACATGCTACACCAGGCCTTTTCAGCCTTCCAGTCTACTCCTGGATCCTCTAAACAGGATCACTGAACCGTCCAACGTGCTACACCAGGCCTTTTCAGCCTTCCAGTCTCTCAGTCAGGGCTTTGACAAATTAGACAACATTCCCCAACCCACTGATTGTCTTTATCTAGCGAGTGGGAGAGGTGGAAAAAATGACTCTGCCAAAATATGAAGCTGTCAATCTGATGATCTCTCTGACAGGAATAGCAGAGGTCCAACTGGGCGAGACGAGGAGACGTCCCAAATGGCACCCTGTTACCTATATAGCGGCCCTGGTCTAAAGTAGTGCACTATATAGGGAATAGGGTGCCATTCTCTGGTCTAAAGTAGTGCACTATATAGGGAATAGGGTGCCATTTGGGATGCAGTTTGAGAATGACAGCCAGGTCACGCGTGATACGAGTCAGTATTCAACTTTACCTTCAAGTAGATTTCGGTTTTGCTATGGGGATGGCGGATGGGGGTAAGGATCTGCCTCTGATTCCAAGAGTTTGAATCCAGTGACAAAAAAGTATCCGAAACCTTAACCCTTACCTTAACCCTTACCTTAACCCTTACCTTAACCCTTACCTTAACCCTTACCTTAACCCTTACCTTAACCTTACCTTAACCCTTACATTAACCCTTACATTAACCCTTACATTAACCCTTACCTTAACCCTTACCTTAACCTTGACCGTAACCCTTACCTAACCCTTACCTAACCATTAACCTAACCATTACCTTAACCCTTACCTTAAAAACCCTTACCTTAACCCTTACCTTAACCCTTACCTTAAACCCTTAACCTTAACCCTTAACTTAACCATTACCTTAACCATTACCCTTAACCCTTTAACTTAACCCTTACCTTAACCCGTACCTTAACCCTTACCCTTAACCCTTACCTTAACCCCTTAACCTAACCTTAACCCTTACCTTAACCCTTACCTTACTAACCCTTACCTTAACCCTTACCTTAACCCTTACCTTAACCCTTACCTTAACCCTTACCTTAACCATTACCCTTAACCCTTACCTTAACCCTTACATTAACCCTTACCTTAACCCTTACCTTAACCCTTACCTTAACCCTTACCTTAACCATTAGGAGTTAATGTCTAAACTTAACCTTAAACACGTTTGGAACAACTTCTAAATTCGACGTGAACATGGATGAACGTCTAATTCTGATGTGAGACGGTGAGAGCAGGTAGGATAATCACGATCACCCTCCTCACCAATGTGACAGACGGGTTAAATGTCTGACGGCAACATCACAACATCACAACATCACAACATCACAACATCACAACATCTCACCATGTGACAGACAAGTTTAAATGTCTGACGGCATCATCACAACATCACATCATCACAACATCACAACATCACAACATTTCACATGTGACAGACAGGTTTAAATGTCTGACGGCATCATCACAACATCACATCATCACAACATCACAACATCACAACATCACAACATTTCACATGTGACAGACAGGTTTAAATGTCTGACGGCAACATCACAACATCACAACATCACAACATCACAACATCTCACCATGTGACAGACAAGTTTAGGGAAAATAGGATTTTTAATGGTCAAACAATTTTACACTCCTTACAATCCTTCTATTTCACAAAAACAAAGCTGTGGGTGCCTGTGTGTGTGTGCAGTGCATGTGCACAGTGTTTGTGTGTGTGTGTGTGTGTGTGTGTGTGTGTACAGTGCACAGTGTTTGTGTGTGTGTGTGTGTGCACAGTGTTTGTGTGTGTGTGTGTGGAGGCTGCTGAGGGGAGGACGACTTATAATAATGGCTGGAATGGATTCATAATAATGTCTGGAATGGATTCATAATAATGGCTGGAATGGATTCATAATAATGGCTGGAATGGATTCATAATAATGTCTGGAATGGATTCATAATAATGGCTGGAATGGATTCATAATAATGGCTGGAATGGATTCATAATAATGGCTGGAATGGATTCATAATAATGGCTGGAATGGATTCATAATAATGGCTGGAATGGATTCATAATAATGGCTGGAATGGATTCATAATAATGCTGGAATGGATTCATAATAATGGCTGGAATGGATTCATAATAATGGCTGGAATGGATTCATAATAATGGCTGGAATGGATTCATAATAATGGCTGGAATGGATTCATAATAATGGCTGGAATGGATTCATAATAATGGCTGGAATGGATTCATAATAATGTCTGGAATGGATTCATAATAATGTCTGGAATGGATTCATAATAATGGCTGGAATGGATTCATAATAATGGCTGGAATGGATTCATAATAATGGCTGGAATGGATTCATAATAATGTCTGGAATGGATTCATAATAATGGCTGGAATGGATTCATAATAATGGCTGGAATGGATTCATAATAATGGCTGGAATGGATTCATAATAATGGCTGGAATGGATTCAATGGAATGGTGGTTCAATGGAACACGTGGTTTCCGTGGTTTCTGTGTGTTTGATGCCATTCCATTTCCTCCCATTCCACACATTATTATGAGTCGTCCTCCCCTCAGCAGCCCCCAATGGTGCACACGTGTGTGTGTCTGTGTGTGTTTGCGTGAATGTGTGTGTCTGTGTGTGTTTGCGTGAATGTGTGTGTGTGTGATGGGTCCTACAGGGGCAGGAAAGTAACAGCTGCTGTGATGACTGCGCTGATGGGGAACCAGTCTGGACTGAGGGCTGGAAGGGAAGGTATGGGGAACCAGTCTGGACTGAGGGCTGGAAGGGAAGGTATGGGGAACCAGTCTGGACTGAGGGCTGGAAGGGAAGGTATGGGGAACCAGTCTGGACTGAGGGCTGGAAGGGAAGGTATGGGGAACCAGTCTGGACTGAGGGACTGGAAGGGAAGGTATGGGGAACCAGTCTGGACTGAGGACTGGAAGGGAAGGTATGGGGAACCAGTCTGGACTGAGGGCTGGAAGGGAAGGTATGGGGAACCAGTCTGGACTGAGGGCTGGAAGGGAAGGTATGGGGAACCAGTCTGGACTGAGGGCTGGAAGGGAAGGTATGGGGAACCAGTCTGGACTGAGGACTGGAAGGGAAGGTATGGGGAACCAGTCTGGACTGAGGGCTGGAAGGGAAGGTATGGGGGAACCAGTCTGGACTGAGGGCTGGAAGGGAAAGGTATGGGGAACCAGTCTGGACTGAGGGCTGGAAGGGAAGGTATGGGGAACCAGTCTGGACTGAGGGCTGGAAGGGAAGGTATGGGGAACCAGTCTGGACTGAGGGCTGGAAGGGAAGGTATGGGGAACCAGTCTGGACTGAGGGCTGGAAGGGAAGGTATGGGGAACCAGTCTGGACTGAGGACTGGAAGGGAAGGTATGGGGAACCAGCCTGGACTGAGGGCTGGAAGGGAAGGTATGGGGAACCAGTCTGGACTGAGGGCTGGAAGGGAAGGTATGGGGAACCAGTCTGGACTGAGGGCTGGAAGGGAAGGTATGGGGAACAGTCATTGATGGTCACCTAACAGGGTTCAATGAAGTAAGAGGGGAGGTCACACACTCACGTGAGGACTGCATATGTTTAGGGGGAGGGGAAGGGAGTTGGATCAACGTCTAGCTGGAGCTGGTCTGAGAGGTTGGTTAGAAATGCCCTCACCTGCTATCTACTGAATGCTGATTGGTTTTTGGTTCTGCCCGTTATAGTTCTGTCCAGTTAGACCGTGATGCTGAGGCCCGTTACAGTTCTGTCCAGTTAGACCGTGATGCTGAGGCCCGTTATAGTTCTGTCCAGTTAGACCGTGATGCTGAGGCCCGTTATAGTTCTGTCCAGTTAGACCGTGATGCTGAGGCCCGTTATAGTTCTGTCCAGTTAGACCGTGATGCTGAGGCCCGTTATAGTTCTGTCCAGTTAGACCGTGATGCTGAGGCCCGTTATAGTTCTGTCCAGTTAGACCGTGATGCTTAGGCCCGTTATAGTTCTGTCCAGTTAGACCGTGATGCTGAGGCCCCGTTATAGTTCTGTCCAGTTAGACCGTGATGCTTAGGCCCGTTATAGTTCTGTCCAGTTAGACCGTGATGCTGAGGCCCGTTATAGTTCTGTCCAGTTAGACCGTGATGCTGAGGCCCGTTATAGTTCTGTCCAGTTAGACCAGTTGATCACCACCACACACCATCTTGTTGTTACAGATCCTCAGCCAACACGTGCATCCTTTGATTCATTATACACAGTGGAGAGGTTCATAGCTCTCACCATGAGTCAGGAGGACAGGTAATATAGCAGTATCCCAAACGGCACCCTACTTTCTACTTAGTGCACTACTTTTGACCAGAGGTTATGGGGATTAGGGTGCAATTTGGGACGCGCCACTACGAGCGAGGAGGAGCAGAGCGGTCTTCCAGTAACCCGACCTGGGGCTGGTCCTCTCCGGGCATGCTGCTGCAGGTGGTACCTGGTGGGAGTCAGGGTCAGAGTCAAGGCGTGCTGGGCTGTTACTGGGAAGTTAGCAGCTTGCTGAGAACAGCCAGGGATCTGTGTCATAAATGTCTGATTCATATCCAAACCTCTCCATCACAGAACTATTTAAAAATATGACTGCTATAAACTGGCCGCTTCATCAACGCTAAACGGGCACATCAGTCAATCAGTGTGGGTGTGTGTGTCTGTGTGTGTACTGTGTGTGTGTGTGTGTGTGTGTGTGTGTGTGTGTGTGTGTGTGTGTGTGTGTGTGTGTGTGTGTGTGTGTGTGTGTGTGCCTCTCTGAATGACTGATGCCCAGTAGATAATTTCCTCTCACAGATCAGATCACAGTTGAAATGTATTTTTCCTCTCTCCTCGTAATACATGTCCATGTTTCCTTAACAGATGGGCAGAGATGAAAACATTTGAAACTTTAAGCATAAAAATGAATGATGAATCCTTTCTAAAACAGCCTCTCTATTTGTCGATCATGCCAAGATACGTTTGTTTAAAGTAAACCTCCTCTAAGAATGTGGCAGGACCGTAATGTAGCGCCGGAAACATCTGGAAAACATTATTCCCAGTTGTGTTTTTTCATTGTTTGTCTTTTAAAAACCAAAGGCCCCTAACGGTTTCGATAATTAAGCATAAAGAACGTGGATATTGGTTCCTATAATCTTTCATTCATGTGGGCCGGGCCGGACAGGCCCACTCATAAAACCGGGTTGTGTGGAGCTGTCAGTGGTGAGTGAGTACGGGAGTCTGCTGGGCCAAGAACACTGAGTTTCATTAAACAGTTCAGATAAGGCAACACACCAAGGAGGTATTTCTCCCTCCCTCCCTCCCTCCCTCCCTCCCTCCCTCCCTCCCTCCCTCCCTCCCTCCCTCCACTCCTCTCAGGACTACCTTCCCCTCCAACATCATGATGTCACCAGGGTCTCTGAGCCTGATTTACCAACTCTGATCCAGGTTGAAGTTCCTCCTCTGGGCCACCTTGATATAACTGATATCGTCGTAGTGCCGGACCACATAACTCTCCGCAACTCCTGGCTGCTGCCACGGCTAAGAGTGGGGATCAGGGGGGGGGGGTCAGGACCAGATGGGAACAGCTCAGTGTAAATCTAACTGTGAGAGAGGAGGGGGTCAGCACCTGGTGGGAATAGCTCAGGGTAAATCTAACTGTGAGAGAGGAGGGGGTCAGCACCTGGTGGGAATTGCTCAGGGTAAATCTAACTGTGAGAGAGGAGGGGGGGGGGGGGGGGGGGGAGCAGATGGGAACAGCTCAATGTAAATCTAACTAATATCATATATAGTAAGCAGTAGTGATAAGAAGAGAGTGATATACAAAATATGTAATGTTGTTTAATTTATTATAGTCACAAAACACCTGTGCCAATTCACCAGAAAAACACCAGAAAAACACACGTCAGCAAATTCCACTGCGGTGATTACAAAGCTGTTTGCTCCTAGACTCTCAGTACAGACATGTTCTACACGGAGATAGTCACTGCAGTGAATCTGACAGCAGCTAAAGCCTGCACGTCCTCACGAGAGAAAACAGAGACTGTCACAGCTCAGGTCACAGACTGCTATTTGGGACTCACCAAGCAACAAATAAATAAAGACAGAACTAAAAGCCAAATCTTCCTCCCTTTTGGGGGGCCAGGGGAACATGGTACACTGGAGAGAAAGAGTTGCTGGAAAAGTCTCTCCTCTCTCCTCTCTCCCTCTCTCTCTCTCTTAGAGCCTAATATTTATTGTAGGATGCCAGCTCCGTGGCTGGAACCTCTCACACCATCACATTTTTACATTTACATTTTAGTTATTTAGCAGATGCTCTTATCCAGAGCGACTTACAGTTAGTGACCCCCCCCCCCCCGTGGGAATCGAACCCACAACCCTGGCGTTGCAAACGCCATGCTCTACCAACTGAGCTACAGTGGGGGAAAAAGTATTTAGTCAGCCACCAATTGTGCAAGTTCATCATAGGTACACGTCAACTATGACAGACAAATAGAGAAAAAAAAATCATGAAAATCACATTGTAGGATTTTTTATGAATTTATTTGCAAATTATGGTGGAAAATAAGTATTCGGTCACCTACAAACAAGCAAGATTTCTGGCTCTCACAGACCTGTAACTTCTTCTTTAAGAGGCTCCTCTGTCCTCCACTTGTTACCTGTATTAATGGCACCTGTTTGAACTTGTTATCAGTATAAAAGACACCTGTCCACAACCTCAAACAGTCACACTCCAAACTCCACTATGGCCAAGACCAAAGAGCTGTCAAAGGACACCAGAAACAAAATTGTAGACCTGCACCAGGCTGGGAAGACTGAATCTGCAATAGGTAAGCAGCTTGGTTTGAAGAAATCAACTGTGGGAGCAATTATTAGGAAATGGAAGACATACAAGACCACTGATAATCTCCCTCGATCTGGGGCTCCACGCAAGATCTCACCCCGTGGGGTCAAAATGATCACAAGAACGGTGAGCAAAAATCCCAGAACCACACGGGGGGACCTAGTGAATGACCTGCAGAGAGCTGGGACCAAAGTAACAAAGCCTACCATCAGTAACACACTACGCCGCCAGGGACTCAAATCCTGCAGTGCCAGACGTGTCCCCCTGCTTAAGCCAGTACATGTCCAGGCCCGTCTGATGTTTGCTAGAGTGCATTTGGATGATCCAGAAGAGGATTGGGAGAATGTCATATGGTCAGATGAAACCAAAATAGAACTTTTTGGTAAAAACTCAACTCGTCGTGTTTGGAGGACAAAGAATGCTGAGTTGCATCCAAAGAACACCATACCTACTGTGAAGCATGGGGGTGGAAACATCATGCTTTGGGGCTGTTTTTTCTGCAAAGGGACCAGGACGACTGATCCGTGTAAAGGAAAGAATGAATGGGGCCATGTATCGTGAGATTTTGAGTGAAAACCTCCTTCCATCAGCAAGGGCATTGAAGATGAAACGTGGCTGGGTCTTTCAGCATGACAATGATCCCAAACACACCGCCCGGGCAACGAAGGAGTGGCTTCGTAAGAATCATTTCAAGATCCTGGAGTGGCCTAGCCAGTCTCCAGATCTCAACCCCATAGAAAATCTTTGGAGGGAGTTGAAAGTCCGTGTTGCCCAGCGACAGCCCCAAAACATCACTACTCTAGAGGAGATTTGCATGGAGGAATGGGCCAAAATACCAGCAACAGTGTGTGAAAACCTTGTGAAGACTTACAGAAAACGTTTGACCTGTGTCGTTGCCAACAAAGGGTATATAACAAAGTATTGAGAAACTTTTGTTATTGACCAAATACTTATTTTCCACCATAATCTGCAAATAAATTCATTACAAAATCCTACAATGTGATTTTCTGGATATTTTTTTCTCATTTTGTCTGTCATAGTTGACGTGTACCTATGATGAAAATTACAGGCCTCTCTCATCTTTTTAAGTGGGAGAACTTGCACAATTGGTGGCTGACTAAATACTTTTTTTCCCCACTGTACATCCCTGCCGGGCCGTTCCCTCACCCACCCTGGACGACACATACGTGTACCCCACCTAGCAGACTGTTAGCTCTCCTGTACTCTACCTACAGCAGGCTATGAGCTTCACAACTGAGTTAGATGCCATGATCAGAACAAACATTTACCCCACACTTAGCTGTTATGATTACACACTCTTTCTCACGTGCTAATAATACCCTAACAGTCCAATAATCATACTATATTAATCATTCTCTGAGAGGAGTTTTGAGCCAAAATGGGAAATATTTTCATTATTTCTGCTGCAATCTGGCCGGAGAAAAATCACTAATCAATCCTCAAACATCCTGGAAGCAATTTATTCCAGGACACCGCGTTCCTGCCAGTAGAGACACTCTTTATAACTTCCCAATGACAGGCGAGGGTAGGAGGGTCGAGACTCCATCTCTGGGAGGAAACCGTTATGTCTCGTGGGTGTCATAACCACGTCTTTATAACAATTAAATGATGATGAGACGGGAGACCATTTAAATGAACGTGCTCATCTCAACACATGCAAACCCCCCATGATGCTCTGCGAATAGGGTGCCATTTGGGGACGCGACCCATGATTGGGGACACTGTGGGCTTAGCTGCATAGCCTCCAGATTGTGACCAATGGTGGATGACCAGGAAGTGAGGAAGTTCTGGTCTGTTCTTCCGAACTGGAGTGAAAACTCTGGGAAACCAGAAACCAGAGGAACGCCATCCCTCTCTCGCTCTCTCTGATGAGATGAGAGAAGAAGAGAGAGGGGAGGCTGAGGTCTAGAAAGACTGGTTGAAACACTCCAGAGTCACTTCTGAGAGAGGGAGAGAGAGAGAGAGAGAGAGAGAGAGAGAGAGAGAGAGAGAGAGAGAGAGAGAGAGAGAGAGAGAGAGAGAGAGAGAGAGAGAGAGAGAGAGAGAGACAGAGAGAGAGGATCAGAGAGTACTTTCTCTCTCCTCTCTCTCTCTCTCTCTCTCTTCTCTCTCTCTCTCTCCCTTTTTTTCCCCCTTTCCTACCCACTCTCATCGGGCCCACTCCACAAAAGTACCCTCCACTGAGAACTTCCAGACACCAAGTGGAAGCCTTACATCCTCAGTGACAGTTCTGTTCCTAATTCCATTCATACACTCACAGATCCTACGATTCATCATGTCCCTTTTGAAGACTGAACAGAGAGCAGAGCCCAGAGAAGAGAAGATCTGCTGTGAAGCCTCCAGACCGGGTCTGTCTCTTTCTCTCTGGGTTTTTCTATGAGTTCATACAGGAGCCTGGTCTCTTAATTGTCTTCTTGGATCTCAGTTATCCTCAGTGTGGAAATCATCCCCTGTTCTCTGCAGAAGCTCTTCCTTTGTCTCTCCCTCCCTCCTCTCTCTCCTCTCTGTCTCTCTTCTCTCTCTCTCTCTCTCTCTCTCTCTCTCTCTCCTCTCCTCCTCTCTCTCCCTCTCTCTCTCTCTTCTCTCTCTCCCTCCCTCCCTCACCCCCCCTCCCTCTCTCCTCTCTCTCCTCTTCCCTCCTCTCTCTCTCTCTCTCTCCCCCTCCCGCTTCCCTCCCTCCCCTCTCCTCCCCTCCCTCACCCTCCCCGCTCCTCCCTCCCCCTCCCCCTCCCATCCCCCCCCCCCCTCCCTCCCTCCCCTCCCTCTCCTTCTCTCCTCTCTCCCTCCCTCTCATCTCCTCTCCTCTCCTCTCTCCTCTCCCTCCTCTCTCTCCCCCCGTATCCCTCCTGTCCTACACCAGATTTCTTCAGGGAGTCAGTAGAGAAGGAAATGTAAGGTAGGAGGCCAGAGCCAGAGGACACTTAGCTTAGCCATAACACTGATATATAGTCCTGGATAATACAGTTATAATACAATGTTTTGCTAACAGTTACTGATATTTGCAGTGAACTTGACAGTTGGGTTAGCGCTAATAATTTACAGTACTGTTACTCTATAGGCTTGAAAGGCCTGTATCTGTTACTCTATAGTACAGAGAGGCTTGAAAGGCCTGTATCTGTTACTCTATAGTACAGATAGGCTTGAAAGGCCTGTATCTGTTGCCAACGGTTGCTGTCTGCTCCAATGGAGAAGGGAGAGGGATGTGGTCTCCCTAAAATAGCTGAAAACTGCTTGAGCAAACCCAAAACAAAGTAGAGAGCTATCTGTGTTTCATTATGGACCTGTGAGACCACTGTAAATGTGAAAATGTGATTATTTCTATGGTTCAAGCAGATTGTGGATACATGTGGATCCACTCCAACAATTTCAACTCAATTCAACTGTAAAAATCTGGATCCCTTTTCTTGTTTCAATTTTACATGTCTAACACCTTCCAAGTCTTTGACCCCTTACTGATCTCTCCGGCCAAGATCTGTCCAGTCATCAAACTGAACATCTGTCTGGATGAAATGAAAAGGCCTGAACTTCAACTCAGACCAACCACAAATCATGTGACACGAACTTGAAATATAAGTAAATATGATAATCTTATCATCAATCTTAATGCTGATGATTTCAGTATGTTGAGTTCTGTATGAGTTATGTAAGCCATGTAATCGGACGAGCTCTTGGCTCGGCCCTGCGTGAATGATCTCTCCGCCAATGTCCCAAATGGCACCCTATTCCCTATATAGTGCACTACTTTTGACCAGAGTCCTATGGGACCTGCTCAAAAGTAGTGCGCTATATAGGGAATAGGGTGCCATTTGGAACATTGCCTGTGTGTAGGCGTTATGTTGGAGCAAGAGGCTGCATTGTGTTGTCTTCCTGGGGACCATGACCTCTGACCTTTCTAAGTGTGCTGTTCTCTTGGCTGTCCTCTTCCTGCTCCTCCCCCCACAGCAGAGCCTCACGTTACCACGGTTACCGGCAGATATGAGCCTGCCAGTCAAACTTCACTTCATATGAACAGAGAGCAGTCCTGAGAAGGATCTTGATCCATTCCCAAAAACGAAATGTGGGGGAATGGGGGGGGGACAAAACAAAACAAAATATATCTCCCACTCCTTCTCCATCTTTTAGATAATTCCCCCGTCTCCCCTCAAATGGAAACCCCTCTTCTGCCTCTCCACATGCAGGGGAAGTTAATGACCAATGCACTTTGGAGGATTCTCCCATTCCAATTTTAGAGAGATTTACTGTTTAGAGAGGGGGAGAGGGGTGTGTGAGTGTGTTGGGGGGGGGGGAATAGGGTTGGAGGGGGGACGAGGTAGAGGGGGAGAGGTGGGTGTGTGTGGGGAGAGAGGGGTATGTATTGAGGGTGATATGGGGAGAGGGTGGGGGAGATGGGGTGTGGAGGGGGTTGGTTTGGCCCAACAGTATACTGAAGTCAGATCAATAGACATGACTTTCAGTGTTGGACTTGTTTGGCCAGGCCCAGAGTTTACTGGAGTTGTGCAAAAAGAAAACATTTGGACACGTGTGGCCCAACTCACAGCATGAAGCCTGGGAGGCATGGCCTGATTAGGGTTAGGATCCATGTTTACTCTTCAGATCGATCAAGAAGCAGAGTTTGAGGAGAAGCAGTGAATCCTCCAAGTGTCTGCTAGCAATCAAGGTCTGCATGATTGACGTGCTGAAGTGAAACACATCTCAATGGTTGTCAGAGTGAATTACGTTATTGGGAGGGAAAACCCCACATCTGATTGATGGTTGGGTTGATAGCATAGCTTGGCGCTTGGCTGCTCAGCTGAGAACCAGTCTTCTTCACTTCGCTGGATGGCTAGTGATTTATTCATTGTTTCACAACACCAAAACACTCTAGATGTTGTTCTAGTATTGTAGTCTTGGGTACGTACATGCCAATGACCTCAAATGATGGAAACACATCCCTGTATAGACCTTACGTACGCAAACACATACGCTCAAGACCTGTCCAGTCAAAGAGCTGATGAAGACACGTTTTAGTCCAGATACCTACTGTCCAGCCCAGTTCTCCCAGTGTGCTGGGGGTAGCTATTGCTGCTTGGGCTGCTTTCCACAAAGCAAGGTGAGGGTGAGGCTTTGAGGATAGCGGATGTTGAAGGAGATATGTGAAGATATATTTTAAAAATTCTACATCCCATTGGGTCTTCAAGTGGACCTCTACATTGAGCTTCGGCATGTCATCCATTGGGTCTTCAAGTGGACCTCTACATTGAGCTTTGGCATGTCATCCATTGGGTCTTCAAGTGGACCTCTACATTGAGCTTTGGCATGTCATCCATTGGGGCAGAAGATCAAATGCAACTGTATAGTAACTTTATAACTAATTATGCACTAAGACTCCGTTAAATACTTTACATTCCATTTGGACTCCTGAATGGATTGTGGCAGATCTGCAGACAGTCCAGCCCAGTGGTCTTCCTTCGGTGTGTTTAGACCTAGAGGTCAGTTTAGTCCAGGGGCATTAGATAACTGCAGAGGGGGAGATGGAAATATAGGCAGCCTCCCAAACTGCACCCTATTCCCTACAGGGTCCATAGGGCTCTGGTCTAAAGTAGTGCACTATATAGGGGATAGGGTGCTCTGGTCTAAGTATGTCACTATATAGGGAATATGGTGCCATTCTCTGGTCAAAAGTAGTGCACTATATAGGGATAGGGTGCCATTCTCTGGTCTAAAGTAGTGCACTATATAGGGAATAGGGTGCCATTCTCTGGTCTAAAGTAGTGCACTATATAGGGAATAGGGGGCTCTGGTCTAAAGTAGTGCACTATATAGGGAATAGGGTGCTCTGGTCTAAAGTAGTGCACTATTAGGAATAGGGTGCCATTCTCTGGTTAAAGTAGTGCCTATATAGGGATAGGGTGCTCTGGTCTAAAGTAGTGCCTATATAGGGAATAGGGTGCCATTCTCTGGTCTAAAGTAGTGTCACTATATAGGAATAGGTGCTCTTGGTCTAAAGTAGTGCACTATATATGGGAATAGGGTGCCATTCTCTGGTCTAAAGTAGTGCACTATATAGGGAATAGGGTGCTCTGGTCTAAAGTAGTGCACTATATAGGGAATAGGGTGCTCTGGTCTAAAGTAGTGCACTATATAGGGAATATACGGGGAACAGGGTTCCATTCGGGACGTATATTAGAGGGATTAGCTGTCCTCAGATGGAACAATAACTACCTCATATCAGAGTATCTAACACTAGACTGTTGGAGAGAGGCTTGGAGTAGAGCACTATATAGGGCGTAGGGGGCCATTTGGGACCTGGCCGTAGAGGGGGGTTACGGTAGAGGGATCAGTAGAGCACTACGTAGGGCGTAGGGGGCCATTTGGGACCTGGCCGTAGAGGGGGGTTACGGTAGAGGGATCAGTAGAGCACTACGTAGGGGGCCATTTGGGACCTGGCCATAGAGGGGGGTTACGGTAGAGGGATCAGTAGAGCACTACGTAGGGTGTAGGGGGGCCATTTGGGACCTGGCCGTAGAGGGGGGTTACGGTAGAGGGATCAGTAGAGCACTATATAGGGGGCCATTTGGGACCTGGCCATAGAGGGGGGTTACGGTAGAGGGATCAGTAGAGCACTACGTAGGGCGTAGGGGGCCATTTGGGACCTGGCCGTAGAGGGGGGTTACGGTAGAGGGATCAGTAGAGCACTATATAGGGGGCCATTTGGGACCTGGCCGTAGAGGGGGGTTACGGTAGAGGGATCAGTAGAGCACTACGTAGGGTGCCATTTGGGACCGGGCCGTAGAGGGGGGTTACGGTAGAGGGATCAGTAGAGCCGTCCAACAGATGGAACAATAACTACCTCGGTATCAAACACTACACCGTTGACCTATTGGGGAGAGGGGCTTGGAGTAAACAGCATCTACATACCTCACGTTGACCTGGTCAAATTGCAATGCACGATGTAAGGGTATAGGGTGCCATTTGGGACTCAGTAGAAGGGGGTTTAGTACTGGTATTAGTTGTGGCGGTAGAGTGATGAGACTATCAAACATTCGACAGCAGGGAGGGACTTGGGAGTAAACAGCCTCCGCATACCTCACATTCCTCACAGACAGGTTCGGCACTCGGACACACGCCACACCTTCAGCGCGTTCTACCATAAAAATGGGTTTTTAGCGTTACTTGAAGTCAGTCAAGTTTCTGTTTAAAATCTGACGAGGAGTATTGGTAACACTATATTAGGACAGACCGTCTGGAGACGGTCTACAGACTATCTCTAGTCTATCGGTAACATTTCAACGAACTACTAAACCCCTAAACCTTTTAGTATGTAGCAGGTTATTGTTCATGTAAAATAGCCTATCTGACATACGGAAAGTATTCAGACCCCTTGACTTTTTTTCCACATTTTGTTACGTTACAGCCTTATCCTAAAATGGATGAATTTCTTTTATATTTAATTCATTTGCAAACATTTCTATAAACCTGTTTTCATGTTGTCATTATGGGGTATTGTGTGTAGATTGATGAGGATTATTATTTTTATTAAAATCCATTTTAGAATAACGTAACAAAATGTGGAAAAAGGGAAGGTGTCTGAATACTTTCCGAATGCACTTTAAGTGCAAATTCTCAAAGTTAAATTGAAACGTGAGAAGTCTTGTTTTTTTTTTGTAGCAGGTTTCTATTGTAAAACGCCTGACATAGCCGACTATATAAGTGCACCTTTTAAAACTTCAATTGAAGTTATTCAAAAGGTAAAGTTCTGTGTTTTTCCAGATCCTGCTTTATCTACGCAGCCCATAATAACCTCCTGGCAGCTCTAACTCTCTGTTAAACACAGACAATGTGGATAAGACAACATTAATCAGGTGCACAGACACGGATAAGACAAGCAATCACATCTACGTCCACGACATGTTTACAACGGCAGCGTCCCAAATGGCACCCTATTCCCTATATAGTGCACTACTTTAGACCAGAGAACGGCACCCTATTCCCTATATAGTGCACTACTTTAGACCAGAGAATGGCACCCTATTCCCTACACAGTGCACTACTTTAGACCAGAGAATGTCACCCTATTCCCTATATAGTGCACTACTTTAGACCAGAGAATGTCACCCTATTCCCTATATAGTGCACTACTTTAGACCAGAGAATGGCACCCTATTCCCTACACAGTGCACTACTTTAGACCAGAGAACGGCACCCTATTCCCTATAGTGCACTACTTTAGACCAGAGAATGGCACCCTATTCCCTACACAGTGCACTACTTTAGACCAGAGAATGGCACCCTATTCCCTATATAGTGCACTACTTTAGACCAGAGAATGGCACCCTATTCCCTACACAGTGCACTACTTTAGACCAGAGAATGGCACCCTATTCCCTATATAGTGCACTACTTTAGACCAGAGAATGTCACCCTATTCCCTATATAGTGCACTACTTTAGACCAGAAAATGGCACCCTATTCCCTACACAGTGCACTACTTTAGAACAGAGAATGGCACCCTATTCCCTACACAGTGCACTACTTACAGTGGTCCTCTGTAGCTCAATTGGTAGAGCATGGTGCTTGTAACGCCAGGGTAGTGGGTTCGATCCCCGGGACCACCCCCATACGTAAAAATGGTATGCACACATGACTGTAAGTCGCTTTGGATAAAAGTGTCTGCTAAATGGAATATTATTATTATTTATTATAACCAGGGCCCATAGGGCTCTTTTCTATTTTAAAATGTAATTAGAAAAGTATAAAAGTAATGTCCTCTGTTTTCAAGAAAACCTTTTCCCTGCATAGTGCACTGCTTTTGGGCCCTGGTTATAAGTAGTGCACTATATAGGGAATAGGGTGCCATTCAGGACACTGTCAAGGTAAAACCTTACAGTGACAAAGCATGTTTTATTTTTAGACTCGATGTTGAAAGATCTGGCCAGGATAATTATAGTAACAATGGTACATGGGAGGATGGGTGTGTGTGAGAGAAGAGAGAGAGGAGAGAGAGAGAGCGAGAGAGAGAGAGAGAGAGAGAGAGAGAGAGAGGAATAGCGAGAGAGAGAGAGAGAGATAGAATAGAGAGAGAGAGAGAGAGAGAGAGAGAGAGAGAGAGAGAGAGAGAGGGAGAGAGGTTTTTCTCTTCAATTCACATTTATGACAGGTTAGTTAGCGGTTTAATGACAGGTTAGTTAGCGGTTTAATGACATGGTTCCATTGTTCTCCGCCTGACCTTAAATAAAACACCCCACATCATTCCAGTCATCACCAGGTTGTGATGTCACAGCCCTGTTACTCATTAACAGTCTGAATGACAATGTCCAATTTCAGACTTTATTTGCTTTGGCCACGCTGCCAATTCACCAAACGCTGATTTTATTACTCGGTCATCTGTCATACATAATCAAAGCAAAGCGGACACCTTATCTATCTGTAATACCTGGGGACCATCAGGTAAAGACTGATTTTAATAGTCATTCATCTATTATAATGTAATCTGAAAAAAAAAAACACCTTATCTATCTGTAATACCTTAGAGACTGCACCTATTTACCACCGTCTGTCCCAAATGACACCCTATTCCCTATTTAGTTCACTACTTTTGAGCAGGGCCCATAGGGTGGTTGACATTTGGTACACACCTTATCTATACTGCCCTACCAAGCAAAAAGGCAGTAACTGTTCATTTGGTCGAAAATGAGATAATGTCATTTTTCCTCCATTGAATACCTGCTTAATCAAGTGACA
>LR778284.1:2745891-2800023 GCA_902810595.1 Coregonus sp. 'balchen'
AACCTTAAGTACAAAAACAAAAAAACTCCAACGGGAGGAAAACACGAAAAATCCGAACACTAAAAGCAACTGCCGGAACGACAAAGAACAATCACACACAATAACCAATGAGAGACAGGGGTTTATATAGGGAATACAATACAACATATGGGAAACAGGTGTAAACAATTAAGACCAAACAGACAAAACCGAAACATCGATCGGCAGCAGCTATACTCCGGGGACGACGAACGCCGAAGCCTGCCCGAGCAAGGAGGAGGAGCAGCCTCGGCAGAATCCGTGACAATGTATTAGACCCTGTCTGTCTGTCTGTTTTAATCACTGTGTTACACCCTGTCTGTCTGTCTGTCTGTCTGTTTTAATCACTGTATTAGACCCTGTCTGTCTGTCTGTCTGTCTGTTTTAATCACTGTATTACACCCTGTCTGTCTGTCTGTTTTAATCACTGTATTACACCCTGTCTGTCTGTCTGTTTTAATCACTGTATTAGACCCTGTCTGTCTGTCTGTTTTAATCACTGTATTACACCCTGTCTGTCTGTCTGTTTTAATCACTGTATTACACCCTGTCTGTCTGTCTGTTTTAATCACTGTATTGACCCTGTCTGTCTGTCTTTTTTAAATAACTGTTTTAGACCCTGTCTGTCTTTTTTTAATCACTGTATTAAAAACCCCTGTCTGTCTGTCTGTTTTAACCCACTGTATTAGCCCCTGTCTGTCTGTCTGTTTTAATCACTGTATTACACCCTGTCTGTCTGTCTGTCTGTTTTAATCACTGTATTACACCCTGTCTGTCTGTCTGTTTTAATCACTGTATTACACCCTGTCTGTCTGTCTGTTTTAATCACTGTATTACACCCTGTCTGTCTGTCTGTTTTAATCACTGTATTAGACCCTGTCTGTCTGTCTGTTTTAATCACTGTATTCACCCTGTCTGTCTGTCTGTCGGTTTTAATCACGGGTATTACACCCTGTCTTTTCTGTCTGTTTTAATCACTGTATTGACCCTGTCGTCTGGTCTGTCTGTCTGTTTTATTTCACTGTATTAGACCCTGTCTGTCTGTCTGTTTTAATCACTGTATTAGACCCTGTCTGTCTGTCTGTTTTAATCACTGTATTAAAACCCTGTCTGTCGGGCTGTCTGCCCTGTTTTATTCACTGTATTAGACCCTGTCTGTCGTCTGTTTTAATCACTGTATTAGACCCTGTCTGTTGCTGTTTTAATCACTGTATTACACCCTGTCGTCTGTCTGTTTTAATCACTGTATTAGACCCTGTCTGTCTGTCTGTTTTAATCACTGTATTACACCCTGTCTGTCTGTCTGTCTGTCTGTCTGTTTTAATCACTGTATTAGACCCTGTCTGTCTGTCTGTTTTAATCACTGTATTACACCCTGTCTGTCTGTCTGTCTGTTTTAATCACTGTTTTTACACCCTGTCTTTTTCGGGTTGTCTGTTTTAATCACTGTATTAACACCCTGTCTGTCGTCTGTCTGTTTTAATCACTTATTACACCCCTGTCTGTCTGTCTGTTTTAATCACTGTATTACACCCTGTCTGTCGTCTGTCTGTTTTAATCACTGTATTACACCCTGTCTGTCTGTCTGTCTGTTTTAATCACTGTATTACACCCTGTCTGTCTGTCTGTCTGTCTGTTTTAATAAACTGTATTACACCCTGTCTGTCTGTCGTCTGTTTAATCACTGTATAGACCCTGTCTGTCTGTCTGTTTTAATCACTGTTTTACACCCTGTCTGTCTGTCTGTCTGTTTTAATCACTGTATTACACCCTGTCTGTCTGTCTGTCTGTTTTAATCACTGTATTACACCCTGTCTGTCTGTCTGTCTGTCTGTCTGTTTTAATCACTGTGTTACACCCTGTCTGTCTGTCTGTTTTAATCACTGTATTAGACCCTGTCTGTCTGTCTGTTTTAATCACTGTATTAGACCCTGTCTGTAGTTTCCATGGTCTCACCTCACTAATCGTAATGTAGTATCCATGGTAACGTAGTATCCATGGTCTCACCTCACTAATCGTAATGTAGTATCCGGGTTTAACATAGTACCCAGGGTTTCTCACCCCCACTAATCGTAACGTAGTACCCATGGTCTCACCTCACTAATCGTATGTAGTATCCATGGTAACATAGTATCCATGGTCTCACCTCACTAATCGTAACGTAGTATCCATGGTCTCACCTCACTAATCGTAACGTAGTATCCATGGTCTCACCTCACTAATCATAATGTAGTATCCATGGTAACGTAGTATCCATGGTCTCACCTCACTAATCGTAATGTAGTATCCATGGTAAACATAGTATCCATGGTCTCACCTCACTAATCGTAACGTAGTATCCATGGTCTCACCTCACTAATCGTAATGTAGTATCCATGGTAACATAGTATCCATGGTCTCACCTCACTAATCGTAACGTAGTATCCATGGTCTCACCTCACTAATCGTAATGTAGTATCCATGGTAACATAGTATCCATGGTCTCACCTCACTAATCGTAACGTAGTATCCATGGTCTCACCTCACTAATCGTAACATAGTATCCATGGTCTCACCTCACTAATCGTAACGTAGTATCCATGGTCTCACCTCACTAATCGTAACATAGTATCCATGGTAACGTAGTATCCATGGTCTCACCTCACTAATCGTAACATAGTATCCATGCCCTCACCTCACTAATCGTAAATAGTATCCTGGTCTCACCTCACTAATCTTTAACATAGTATCCATGGTAACGTAGTATCCATGGTTCACCTCACTAATCGTAACGTAGTGTCCATGGTCTCACCTCACAAATCGTAATGTAGTACCCATGGTAACTAGTATCCATGGCCCTCACCTCACTAATCGTAAGTAGGTCCATGGGTCTCACCTCACTAATCGTAATGTAGTATCCATGGTAACATATTTAATCCATGGTCTCACCTCACTAATCGTAACGTAGTGTCCATGGTCTCACCTCACTAATCGTAACGTAGTATCCATGGTCTCACCTCACTAATCGTAATGTAGTATCCATGGTAACATAGTATCCGTGGTCTCACCTCACTAATTGGTGTCAAAGCACTAATTGCCTGAAACAGAATATGATAATTATCTGATCTAACGATAATAATACAGCCAATCACCATCATCATTTCCACCTGATCTGACAAATCTGTGCTTTATGCAGATCACTGAGGTGATGAGCCCCAAATGGGCATCCTAATCCCTCCATAGGGCCCTAACAAAAACCCCACTTATAGGGAATAGGGTTTCATTTGGGACGCAGTCAGGAACTCTATTAATGGTTTTTCCCCCCCCCCCCCTCTTTAATAAAATACCATTCCACTTACCTCTCGGTTTGTCTTTTGGCTGTTTTTTTGTTTTCCCCTTTTATCCTTTTTCCCGTTCCCCCCCATTTTTCCCCCCCCCCCCCCTTTTTTCCTTTCCCCCCCCTAAACTCTCCCCACCCTTCACCCCTAACCCCCCCCCCCCCCAGATAAAAAAGAGGAAAAGGGAGACAACCAAAAACACCCCAAAGGGAAAAGGGCGTTTCCCCCCCAAAAAAAAAACCCGATTTTTTCCCCCCCCCCTCTCCTCTCCCTGCCTTTTCCCCCTTCCCCCCCTTTCTCTCCTCTCCTTTCCCCTCCTCTCTCCTTTCCCTCTCCCTTGCCCCTTTTCCCCCCGTTCCCACCCCCGCCCCCCTTTCCCCCACCCCCCCCCCCCCCTGGTTGTTTCCCCTTCCGGCCCCGGCCCCCCGGCCCCCCCCCCCCTTTGGGGTCGCCCCCCCCCCCAGGGGAAAAAGAGGAGGAGAAGGGGACAAAAAATCAACCCCAAAAGCAAGGGGGGGGCCCCCCCCATCTCCCCCTTCCCCCGGGGGCCCTCCGAATTTTTCCTGGGCCTCTTTCTCCTTCCCTTCCTCCCACTCCCCTCTCCCTCTCCCTCTTCCCTCCCTTTCCGCCATTTCAAGGGGCCCCCCCCCCCTTCCCCTCCCCCAACCCTCCCTCCTTTTCCTCCTCCCCTCCCCCTTTCCCCCCCTCAAGGGGTTTTGGGCCCCCCTTTCCCCGGCCCCAACCTTTGGGGGTTTGGGCCCCCGACCCGGGGATTCTTTCCTCTCGGGGCTTCCCGTCTCGTCTTTACCTCGTCTCTTTTCAAACTAAAGACACAGAGGACCAAGGGTGACGGGAAATTTGGGCCGAAGAAGGGCAAAAAAACGGAAAAGAAAAAGAAAGGAAAGAAAGGAGAGATTTAAAAGGTAAGAGGAAAAGGTGGAAAGGAAGATTTTTAAAAGGGGAAGTTAAAATGAGAAAAGGAATAAATAAAAAAGTTTGAAAGTTAGATTTTTGTATTTTTCTATTTTTTCCCTTTTTCCCCCCGTTTCATTTGGGTTTTCCCGGGGCGCGGGCCCCCTTTTTTGACTTTCCCGTGGTTTTCGGTTGTCTTTCCCCCTTTCCTTCCGGGTAGAATTAAAGCGGTTGGGGTGAATTTAAAGTTGGTGAGTTTAGAGATTTAAAAGGTGTGGGGAAGGGGTTAAAAGGTGTAGTAGATTTAAAGGTGTTGTTTAAAAGTTGTAGTAGATTAAAAGGTTTAGGAGATTTAAAAGGTGTAGGAGATTTAAAAGGTGTGTAGAAGTTTTAAAAGGTGTAGGAGATTTAAAAGGTTTTGGGGGAAGATTTAAAAGGTGTAGGAGATTTAAAAGGGTTTTGAGAGTTTTAAAGGTGTAGAGATTTAAAAGGGTTTTGTAGGAGATTTTAAAAGGTGTAGGAGATTAAAAGGTGTAGGAGATTTAAAGGTTTAGGAGTTTTAAATTTGTTGGAGATTTCAGTCAGGGAAACAGACTGAGCTCGAGGGTATTTTGTCGTATTGCTGTGATCGTGCTTGTTACATGTTGAACGGCTTGAAGCCTACTGCAGCATATTAAGCTGTGATCGTGCTTGTTACATGTTGAACGGCTTGAAGCCTACTGCAGCATATTAAGCTGTGATCGTGCTTGTTACATGTTGAACGGCTTGTAGCCTACTGCAGCATATTAAGCTGTGATCGTGCTTGTTACATGTTGAACGGCTTGAAGCCTACTGCAGCATATTAAGCTGTGATCGTGCTTGTTACATGTTGAACGGCTTGTAGCCTACTGCAGCATATTAAGCTGTGATCGTGCTTGTTACATGTTGAACGGCTTGAAGCCTACTGAGCATATTAAGCTGTGATCGTGCTTGTTACAGGTTGAACGGCTTGTAGCCTACTGCAGCATATTAAGCTTTTGATCGTGCTTGTTCATGTTGAACGGTTTGTAGCTACTGCAGCATATAAGCTGTGATCGTTCTGTTACATGTTGAACGGCTTGTAGCCTACTGCAGCATATTAAGCTGTGATCGTGCTTGTTACATGTTGAACGGCTTGAAGCCTACTGCAGCATATTAAGCTGTGATCGTGCTTGTTACATGTTGAACGGCTTGTAGCCTACTGCAGCATATTAAGCTGTGATCGTGCTTGTTACATGTTGAACGGCTTGTAGCCTACTGCAGCATATTAAGCTGTGATCGTTCTGTTACATGTTGAACGGCTTGAAGCCTACTGCAGCATATTAAGCTGTGATCGTGCTTGTTACATGTTGAACGGCTTGAAGCCTACTGCAGCATATTAAGCTGTGATCGTGCTTGTTACATGTTGAACGGCTTGTACCCTTTACTGCAGCATATTAAGCTGTGATCGTGTTTGGGTTAATGTTGAACGGTTTGTAGCCTACTGCAGCATATTAAGCTGTGATCGTTCTGTTACATGTGAACGGTTGAAGCCTATCCCAGCATATTAAGCTGTGATCGTGCTTGTTACATGTTGAACGGCTTGAAGCCTACTGCAGCATATTAAGCTGTGATCGTGCTTGTTACATGTTGAACGGCTTGTAGCCTACTGCAGCATATTAAGCTGTGATCGTTCTGTACATGTTGAACGGCTTGAAGCCTACTCCAGCATATTAAGCTGTGATCGTGCTTGTTACATGTTGAACGGCTTGTAGCCTACTGCAGCATATTAAGCTGTGATCGTGCTTGTTACATGTTGAACGGTTTAGCCTACTGCAGCATATTAAGCTGTGACGTGCTTGTACATGTTGAACGGCTGTAGCCTACTGCAGCAAATTAAGCTGTGTTTCTTTGTTTTACTGTTGAACGGTTGTAGCCTACCAGCATATTAAGCGGAGTGTTTTGTTACATGTTGAACGGTTTGTACCACTGCGATTTTAGCTGTATCGTGTTGTTAATTTTAAAGGGCTTGTAGCCTACTGCGATTTTAAGCTGGATCTTCTTTAATGTTAAAATTTGAAGCATGCACATATTAAGCTGTAAAGGCTGTTAATTTGAAGGGCTTGTAGCCTATGCAGATTTTAAGCTGTATCGTGCTTTTACAGTTGACGGCTTTCCCACTGCAGCATATAAGCGTATCGTGCTTGTTACATTTTTAAAACGGCTTGAAGCACTGCAGCTTTTAAGCGTGATCGTGCTTGTTACAGTTAAAGGGTTTTTACCCAGCAGCAATTAAGCGTGACGGGTTGACATTTTAAGGGTTGAAGCCTTGAGATTTTTAACTGTGATCGGTTTTTTAATTTGAAGGGTTGTACCCAAGCAGCATAAAAGCTGTATCGTTCTGTTACAGTTAAAGGGGTTAAAAGCCTACTGATTTTTAAAGCTTTTTGGGGGCTTTTACATGTTGAACGGTTTGTAGCCTACTGAACATATTAAGCTGTGATGTGTGTTAAAAGTTGAAGGCTTGTACCCTAGCGCTATTAAGGTATCGTGTTTGTTACATGTTAAACGGTTTTAGCCTATGCGATATTAGCTGTGATCGTTCGTTACTTTGAAGGGTTTGAAGCCTACTGCAGCATATTAAGCTGTGATCGTGCTTTTTTACATGTTGAAGGCTTTACCCCCTACTGCAGCATATTAGCTGTGACTGTTGTTACATGTTGAACGGTTGACCCTATGCAGCTTTTAACTGTGATCGTTTTGTTACTTTTTTAACGGCTTGTAGCCCTGCACATATTAACTGTGATCTGCTTGACATGTTAAGGGCTTAGCCTACTGCAGCAATTAAGCTGTGACTTTCTGTTACATTTTGAAAGGCTTGAACCTACTGCGCATATTACGCTGTGATCGTGCTTGTTTCTGTTAGCGCTTGTAGCCTACTGCATTCTCATATTAATCTTGATCGTGTTCTTGTTACATGTTTAATAACTGTAAACGGCTTTGTAGCCTACTGCAGCATATCTTATGCTGTGATCGTGCTTGTTTACATGTTGAACTGCTTGTAGCCTACTGCAGCAATATTAAGGCTTTGCATCGTTCTGTTATCATGTTGAACTGCTGTGCCCCTGCAGCAATATTATCTGTGATCGTGCTTGTTACCATTTTTAACGTCTTGAAGCCTACTATACTGCAGCATATTAAGTGCCTGTGATCGTGCTTGTACATGTTGACCGGCTTGTAGCCTCTGCGCGCATATTAAGCTGTGATCGTTCTTGTTACATGTTGAAATGGCTTGTGCCTACTGCCGCATATAAGCTGTGATCGTGCTTGTTACATGTTGAACGGCTTTTAGCCTGCTGCACAGCATCTTAACTGTGATCGTCGGCTTGTTCCCGTTGAACGGCTTGTAGCCTACTGCGCATATAAGCTTTTATCCGGCTTGTACATGTGAACGGCTTGAAGCCTACTGCACATATTAAGCTGTGATCGTGCTTGTACAAATGTTGAACGGGCTTGTAGCCTACTGCGATATTAAGCTGTGATCGTTCTTGTTACAGTTGACCGGCTTGTAGCCTACTGCAGCATATTAGCTGTGATCATGCTTGTTACAGTTGAACGTCTTGTAGCCTACCGCAGCTATTAAGCTTGTGATCGTGCTTTTATCAACATGTTGAACGGCTTGACCTACTGCAGCATATTAAGCCCCTTTGATCGTTCTTTTTTACATGTTGAAACGGCTTGTAGCCTCTTGCAGCATATTAGCTGTGATCGTCTTGTTTACATGTGACCGTCTGTAGTCCTACTGCAGCATAATTAAAGCTGTGATCGGTTCTGTTCATGTTGCAACGGCTTGTAGCCTACTGCACATATTAAGCCTTTGATCGTTCGTGTTAAATGTTGAACGGCTGAAGCCTACTGCGCATATTAAGCTGTGATCGTGCTTGTTTACATGTTTGAACTGCTTGTAGCCTACTGCAGCATATTAAGCTGTGATCTTTCTGTTACCTGTTGAACGGCTTTGTAGCCTACTCGCAGTCATATTAAGCTGTGATCGTGCTTGTTCATGTTGCACGGCTTGTAGCCTATGCAGTCATATTAAGATAGTGATCCGTGCTGTTTACTGTGAACGGCTTGTAGCCTCCTGCAGCATATTAGCCTGTGATCCGTGCTTGTTACGTGTTGAACTCTGTGTAGCCTATGCAGCATCTAAGCTTTGATCGTGCTTGTTACTGTTTAGACGGCTTGTAGCCTACTGCAGCATATTAATCTGTGACGTGTTGTTACATGTGAACGGCTTGGTAGCCTACTGCAGCATATTAAGCTGTGATCGTTCTTGTTACATGTTTGAACTGCTTGAAGCCTACTGCAGCATATTAGAGCTGTGATCGTGCTTGTTTACTGTTGAACGGCTTGAAGCCTACGCATCATATTAAGCTGTGATCCGTGCTTGTTACATTTTGAACGGCTTGTAGCCTACTGAAGCATAGTAAGCTGTGATCGGGCTCCGTTACATGTGACACGCTTGTAGCCTACTTCAGCATATTACATCTGTGATCGTTCTGTTACATGTTGAACGGCTTGTAGCCACTGCACATATTACGCTGTGATCGTGCTTGTTACATGTTGACGGCTTTGAGCCTACTGCAGGCTATTAAGCTGTGATGTGCTTGTTACATGTTGACAGCTTGTACTCCTGCCATATTAAGCTGTGTAGTTCTTGTTTACATGTTTGAATGGCTTGTAGCCTACTGCGCATATTAGCTGGATCGTGCTTGTTACTTTGAACGGCTTGTAGCCTACTGCCAGCATATAAGCTGTGATCGTGCTTGTTACTTTATGGACCGGCTTGTTATCCTACTGAGCATATTAAGCTGTGATCGTGCTTGTTACATTTGACGGGCTTGTAGCCTACTGCATCTCTTAAGCTGTGATCGTTCGTGTTACATCATGTTGAACGGCTGAAGCCTACTGCAGCATATTAGCTGTGATCGTGCGTGTTACATGTTGAACGGCTGTAGCCTACTGAGCATTATTAAAGCGTGAAAATCGTGCCTTGTTACATTTTGACGGCTTGTAGCCTACTGCAGCCTATTAATCTGTGATCGTGCTTGTTCATGTTGAACGGCTTGAAGTCCCTGCATCATATTAAGCTTGTGCTCCGTGCTTGTTACATGTTGAAACTGCTTGAAAGCCTACTGTCATCATTAGCTGTGATCGTGCTTGTTACATTTGAACGGCTTGTAGCCTCACTGCAGATATTAGCTTTGATCGTGCTCTGTACATGTGAACACGGCTTGAGCCTACTTCCAGCATATTAAGCTGTGATCGTGCTTGTTACATGTTGACGGCTTTGTATCCACTGCAGCCAAAAGTATTAAGCTGTGAATAGTTTCCTGTTACAATGTTAAGGGCTTGGAAGCCTCTGCAATCATATTAAGCTGTGATCGTGCTTGTTCCATGTTTGAACGGCTTGTAGCCTACTGCAGCATATAAGCTGTTGATCCGTGCTTGTTTACATGTTTAACGGCTTTGTTAGCCTACTGCAGCATATTAAAGCTGTGATCGTGCTTGTTAGCATGTTGAACGGGCTTGTAGCCTACGCATCTATTAGCTGTGAATCGTTCTGTTTACATGTGGACCGGCTTAAGCCTACTGCAGCATTTAAGCTGTTATCGTTCTTGTTCATGTTGAACGGCTTTGTAGCCGACTGCAGCATAGTTAATCTGTTAGCGGTCTTGTTACAGTTGAACGGGCTTGTAGCCTACGGCAGCATATTAAGCTGTGATCGTTCTTTGTATAGAAACTTTTGACGTCTTGTAGCCTACTGCAGCTATTAAGCTGTGATCGTGCTTGGTACATGTTGAACGGCTTTTGATAGCCTACTGCGCCTATTAAGAAGCTGTGATCGTTCTGTTACAATGTTAACGGCTTGAAGCCTACTGCGCATATACAGGCTGTTATCGGCTTGTTACATGTTGAACGGCTTAAGCCACTGCAGATATTAAGTCTTGATCGTGCTGTGTTACATGTTGAACGTCTTGTAGCCTACGGCAGCATATTAAGCTGTGATCGTTCTTGTTACATGTTGACGGCTTGTAGCCGACTGCAGCATATTAAACTGTGATCGTGCTTGTTACATGTTGACGGCTTGTAGTCTACTGCAAAGCTATTACGTGATCGTGCTTGTTAATGTTGAACGGCTTTGTATACTACCTGCAGCATATTAAGCTTGATCGTGCTTGTTACTGTTGAACGGCTTGTAGCCATACTTCAGCATATTAAGCTGTGATCGTGCTTGTTACATGTTTAACGGCTTGTAGCCTACTGCAGCATATTAAGCTGTGGATCGGCTTGTTACATTTGAACGGCTTGTACCTACTGCAAGCATATTAAAGCTGTTATCGTTCTGTTACATGGTTTGACGGTTGTAGCCTACTGCAGCATATAAGCTGTGATCGTTCTGTTACTGTTGAAGCTGCTGTATCCTACTGCCACATATTAAAGCTTGATCGTCTTGGTTACTGTTGAACGGCTTGAAGCTATGCACATATTAAGCCTGATCGTGCTTGTTACATTTTAACGGCTTGTCAGCCTTACTGCAGCATATTAAGCTGTGATCGTTTCTTGTTACAACAACATGTTGAACGGCTTGTCTCCTATGCAGCAAATAGTAAGCCTGTGATCGTGTCTTGTTACATGTTGAACGCTTGTAGCCTACTGCAGCATATTAGCTGTGATCGTGCTTGTTCAACTGTTTTGAACGGCTTGTACCGCTGAACCTGGCAATCATAATTAAGAGCTTTGATCCGTGCTTGTTTACTGTTGAAAAACTCTTGTAGCCTACTGCAGCATATAAGCTGTGATCGTGCTTTTTACAATGTTGAACAGGCTTGTAGCCTACCTGCATCATATTAAGCCTGTGATCGGGCTTGTTACATGTTGTAACGGCTTGTAAGCCTACTGCATCATCTTAGCTGTATCGTTCTGTTCATGTTGAACGGGTGGCTTGTAGCCTACTGCAGCATATTAAGGCTGTGATCGTTCTGTTACATTTGAACTGCTGTAGCCTACTGCTGCATATACAGCTGTGATCGTGCTTGTTACATGTTGAACGGCTTTGAAGCCTACTGCAAGCATTAACTGTGATCGTCTTGTTACATGTTAACGGCTTGTAGCCTCTGCACAATTAATCTGTGTCGTTCTTTACATTTTGAAACGCTTGTATCCTACTGCACATATTAAGCTGTATCGTGCTGTTACATGTTGAACGGCTTGTAGCCTTACCAACCTATTAATCTGTGAATCGTGCTTGTTACCTGTTGAAACGCTTGTAGCCTACTGCCGCCTATTAAGCTGTGATCGTGCTTTTTTACACATGTTGACGGCTTGTAATCCTACTGGCAGCATATGAAGCTGTGGATCTGCTTGTTCATGTTTAACGGCTTGTCCATCTGCCCTATTAATCTGTGATCGTGCTTGTTACTTTTGAAAAACGGCTTGTACCTACTGCAGCTATTAAGCTGTGAGCGTGCTTGTTACAATGTTGAACGGCTGTATCCTACCTGCAGCATATTAAGCTGTGATCGTTCTGTTACTTTGAACGTCTTGAAGCCTTACTGCAGCTCATATTAAAGCTGTGATCTGCTTGTTACTTTTTGAAACGGCTTGAATGGCCTACTGCAGCATATTAAGCCGTGTCTCGTGCTTGTTACCTGTTGAACGGCTTGTAGCCTAACTGAGCATCATTAAGCTGTGATCGTTCTTGTTTACATTTTTACGGCTTGTAGCCTACGCAGCATTTAAGCTGTGATCGTGCTTGTATTTCTTTTTGAACGCTTGTTAGCCTCTGCATCATATTAAGCTGTGATCGTGCTTTGTTACTGTTGACGGTTTGTATCCTACTGCAGCATATTAAGCTGTGATCGGCTTGTTCCATGTTGAACGGCTGTAGCCTACTGCAGCATATGTAAGCTGTGATCGGCCTTGTTACATTTGAAGGCTTGTAGCCTCCTGCAGCATATTAAGCTGTGATCGTGCTTGTTACATTGTGAACGGCCTTTGGAGCCTACTGCAGCATATTAAGCTGTGATCGTTCTGTTAAAATGTTGAACGGGCTTGTACCTACTGCAGGTCTTAGCTGTGAGCGTGCTTGTTCATGTTGAACGGCTTGAAGCCTACCTGCAGCATAGTCAGCTGTGATCGTTGCTTGTTACATGTTGAACGGCTTTGTATCCTACTGCAGCATATTAGGCTGTGATCGTTCCTTGGTACATGTTGATGGCTTGTAGCCTCTAGAGCATATTAACTTGATCGTGCTGGTTCAATGTTGACGGCTTGTAGCCTACTGCAGCATATTAAGCTGTGATTCGTGCTTGTTACATGTTGATCGGCTTGTTGCCATACTGCCTCATATTAAGCTGTTGATCAAAAAACGAGTGCTTGTTACATGTTTTGAACCGGCTTGAAACCTACTGCCGCATATTTAAGCTGTGAATCGGGCTTGTTACATGTTGAACGGCTTGTAGCCTACTGCAGCATATTAAGCTTTGATCGTGCTTGTTAACATGTGAACGGCTTGGTAGGCCTCGTCAGCATATTACTAGCTTGTGATCGTGCTTGTTACTGTTGCACGGCTTGTATCCTACTGCACATATTAAGCTGTGATCGTGCTTGTTACAATGTTGAACGGCTTGAGCCTACGCAGCATAATTAAGCTTGATCGTTCTTTTTACTGTTGCACAGCTTGTCAGCCTCTCAGATTTGAAGCTGTGGTCGTGCTTGTTTCATGGTGAACGGCTTTGTAGCCTACTTCATATATTAAGCTGTGATCGTTCTGTTACATGGTTGAACGGCTTTTACCTACTGCAGCATATTAAGCTGTGATCGGGCTTGTTACACAACAGTTGAACCGGCTTGAAGGCCTCTGCAGCATATTATGCTGTGATCGTGCTGTTTATGTTTGACGGCTTGTAGCCGCCTACTGCACATATTTAAGCTGTGATCTTTCTTGTTATCATGTGAACGCTTGTGCCTACTGCAGCATATTTAGCTGTGATCGGTTCTTGTTCCATGTTGAACGGCTGTATCTACTGCGCATATATGCTGTGATCGTGCTTATTACACATGTGTGACGGCTGGTAGCCTACTGCAGCATATTAAGCTGTGATCGTGCTTGTTACTTTTGAACGGCTTTGTAGCCTCTGAGCGATTAAGCTGTGATCGTGCTTGTTACAACATGTTTACGCTTGTAGCCTACTGCAGCATATTAGCTGTGATCGTTCTTGTGTACATGTATGAACGGCTTTTAGCTACTGCAGCATTTAAGCGTGATCGTGCTTGTTACCATGTTGACGCTTGAAGCCTACGCAGCATATTAAGCTTTGATCGTGCTTGTTACATGTTGAACGGCTTGAAGCCTACTGCATCATATTAAGGACTGTGATGACTTGTACAAACCTACAATGTTTAACGGCTTGTAGCTACTGCAGCATATTAAAGCTGTGATCGGCTCGTTCCATGTTGAACGGCTTGTAGCCTACTGGCAGCATATTAGTCTTGAGATCGTTCTCCGTTACATGTTTTTGAACGGCTTGTAGCCTACTGCAGCATATTAAGCTGTGATCGTGCTTGTTACATGTTGAACGGCTTGTAGCCTACTGCAGCATATTAAGCTGTGATCGTGCTTGTTACATGTTGAACGGCTTGTAGCCTACTGCAGCATATTAAGCTGTGATCGTGCTTGTTACATGTTGAAGGCTGTAGCCTACTGCAGCATATTTAAGCTTTGATCGTGCTTGTTTCATTTTTAACGCTTGTAGCCTACTGCAAGCTATTAAGCGGTGATCGTGCTTGTTATACTGTTGAACGGCTTGGTAGCCTCTGCGGCATATTAAGCCTGTGATCGTTCTGTTACATTTGAACTGCTTGTAGCCTACTGCAGCATATTAGCTTTGACGTGCTTGTTACTGGTTTGAACGGCTTGAAGCCTACTGCAGCAATATTAAGCTGTGATCGTGCTTGTTACATGTTGAAAAACGTCTTGTAGCCTACTGCACATATTAAGCTGTGATCGTTCTTGTTACATGTGAATGGCTTGTAGCCTACTGCCGCATATTAAGCTGTTATCGTGCTTGTTACATGTTTGAACGGCTTTAGCCTCTGCAGCATATTAAGCTGTGATCGTGCTTGTTACATGTTTGAACGGCTTGTCGCCTACTGCAGCATATTAAAGCTGTGATCGTGCTTGTTACATTTGAACGGCTTTGAAGCTACTTGCACATATGAAGCTGTGATCGTCGCTTGTTACATGTGAACGCTTGGTAGCCTACGCAGCTCTTAATCTGTGATCGTGCTTGTTACATGTTGAACGGCCTGTAAGCCCACTGCAAAGCATATTAAGCTGTGATCGTGCTTGTTACATGTTGAACGGCTTGTAGCCTACTGCACTTTAAGCTTGTATCGTTCTTGTTACATGTTGAACTCTTGTCCTACTGCACAATATTAATCTGTGAAATCGTTTCTTGTTACATGTTGAACGGCTTGGTAGCCTACGCATAGCATATTAAGCTGTGTCGTGCTTGTTACTGTTGAACGCTTGTAGCCTACTGCATCAGATTACCTGTGATGTCTTTGTTCTGTTACATGGTTTGGAACGGCTTGTAGCTACTGCACATATTAGCTGTGACGTGCTTAGTTTTACATGTTGAACGGCTTGAAGCCTACGCAAATGCATATTAGCCTGTGATTCGTGCTTGTTTACATGTTGACGGCTGTTAGCCGACTGCATCATATTGCTGTGATCGTTCTGTTACATGTGAACTGCTTGTAGCCCTACTGCATCATATTAAGCTGTGATCGTGCTGTTAATGTTGAACCTTGGTAGCCTACTGCAGCGTAATTAACTGTGATCGTGCTGTTACATGTTGAACGCCTTGTAGCCTACTGCAGCATATTAAGCGTGACTCGTGTCTTGTTACATGTTGAACGGCTTGAGCCTACTGCAGCATATTACGCTGGATCCGTGCTTGTTACATGTTTAACGGCTTGTAGCCTACTGCAGCATATAACTGTGATCGTGCTTGTTACAATGTTTGAAGCGCTTGTAGCTACTGCAGCATATTAAGCTGTGATCGTCTTGTTTACATGTTGAAACGCTTGAAGCCTACTGCATCATATTAAGCTGTGATCGTGGCTTGTTACGTGTTGCACGTCTTGAAGCCTACTGCATCATATTAGCCTGTGCTCGTGCGTTACTGTTGAACGGCTTGTAGCCTAACTCACATATTAAAGCCTGTGAATCTGTGCTCTTACATGTTGAACGCTTGTAGCCTATGCAGCATATAAGCTTGACGTTCTTTTACTGTTTAACGGCTTGTAGCCTACTGCTCATATTAAGCTGTGATCGTGCTTGTTACATGTTTAACGGCTTGAAGAAAGCTACTGCAGCATATTAGGCTGTGATCGTGCTTGTTACATGTTTGAACGGCTTGTAGCCTACTGCAGCATATAAGCTGTGATGTTCTTTTAGCATGTTTGAGATGGCTTTGTAGCCTACTGCAAACATATTAAGGCTGTATCGTGCTTGTTACATTTGCACTGCTGTAGCCTACTGCGCTATTAAGCTTGATCGTGCTTGTTACAATGTTTGAACGGCTGTAGCCTACTGCCGCTATTAAGCTGTGGATCGTGCTTGTACATGTTGAACGTCTGAAGCCTACTGCCAGCATAGTAAAGCTGTGATCAGTGCTTGTTACATGTTTGAACGGCTTGTAGCCCTATGAGCATATTAAGCTTTTGATCGTGCTTGTTACATGTTGAACGCTTGTAAGCCTACTGCCGCATATTAAGCTGTTGAGCGTCTTGTTACAATTTGACGGCTTGGAAGCCTACTGCATCATATTAACTGTGATCGTGCTTGTTTACATGTTGAACGGCTTGTAAGCCTACTGCAGCACATTAAGCTTTGATCTTGCTTGTTACAATGTGAACGTCTTGAAGCCTACTGCCGCATATTAGCTGTGATAGTTCCTGTTACATGTTGACGCTTTGTACCTACTTCATCATATAACTGTGATCGTGCTTGTACAATGTTTAACGGCTTGAAGCCTACTGCAGCATTTAAGCGTGGATCGTGCTTGGTACTGGTGACGCTTGTACCTACTGCAGAAATATTAAGCTGTGATCGTGGGCTGTTACTGTTGAACGGCTTTGTAGCCTACTGCAGCAATATTTAAGCTGTGAATCGTGCTTGTTACCATGTTGAACGCTTGTCTCCTACTGCGCATATTAAGCATTTGATCGTGCTTGTTACAGTTGTTGAAACGGCTTGTACCTACTGCAGCATTAAGCTGTGATCGTGCTTGTTACATGTGTGAACTGCTTGAAGCCTACTGCCCATATTAGCTGTTGATCGTGCTTGTTACATGTTACGCTTGTAGCCTACTGCAGCATATTAAGCTGTGATCGTGCTTGGTACAATGTTGAACGGCTTGTCGCCTACTGCAACATATAAGCTGTGATCGTGCTTGTTACATGTAACGGCTTTTGAATCCTACTGCGCAATTAGCTTGTATCGTTCTTGTTACAATGTTGAACTGCTTTACCTACTGCAGCATATTAAGCGGTTATCGTGCTTGTTACCTGTTGAATGGCTTGAAGCCTACTGCACATATTAAGCTGTGATCGTGCTTGTTACATGTTGAAACGGCTTGAGCCTACTGCAGCATATTAAGCTGTGAATCGTCTTGTACTTTTGAACGGCTTGAAGCCTCTGCAGCATCTTAAGCTGTGATCGTGCTTGTTACTGTGAACGCTTGAATGCCTACTGCAGCATATGAAAGCGGTGATCGTGCTTGTTACTTTTAACGCTTGAAGCCTACTTCAGGCAATTAAGCTGTATCGTGCTTTTTACAATTTGAACGGCTTGTAGCCTACGCAGCATATTAAGCTGTGATCTGCTTGTTACATGTTAACGGCTTTGAAGCCTACTGCATAGATTGAGCTGTTATCGTGCTTGTTACATGTTTGAAACGCTGTAGCCTACTGCGCATATTAGCTGTGACGTGCTTGTTACATGTTGAACGCTTGAAGCTACTGGCAGCATATTAAGCTTGTGATCGTTCTGTTACATGTGAACGGCTTGTAGCCTACTGCAGCATATTATTCAGCTTGTAATTCGTGCTTGTTACATGTTGAACGGCTTTAAGCCTAACTGCAGCATATTAAGCTGTGATCGTGCTTGTTCATGTTGAACGCTTGTAGCCTACTGCACCATATTAAGCTGTGATCGTGCTTTTTTACATGTTGAACGCTTGACCTACTGCAGCATATAAGCTGTGATCGTGCTTGTTACATGTTGAGACGCTTCTAGCCTACCTGCAAGCATTTAATCTGTGATCGTGCTTGTTACATGTGAACGGCTTTGTAGCCTACTTCAGCATATTAAGCCTGTGATCTTGCTTGTTACAATGTTGAACGGCTTGAAGCCTACTCAGCAGCATATTAAGCTTTTATCGTGCTTGTTACATGTTTACCGGCTTGTAGCTACTGCAGCAATATTAAGCTGTGATCGGCTATGGTACATTGTACCGGCTTTAGCCTCTGAGATATTAAGCTTGATCGTGCTTGTTAACATGTTGAACTGCTTGTTCCTACTGCAGCATATTAAGCTGTGATCGTGCTTGTTTACATGTTTAAACGGCTTGTTAGCCTACTGCAGCCCTCTTAAGCTGTGATCGTGCTTGTTACATGTTGAAACAACGGCTGTAGCCTACTGGCAGCATAAATTAAGCTGTGATCGTGCTTGTTTACCATGTTTGAACGGCTTGAAGCCTACTGCAGCGTTACGCTGTGATCGTGCTTGTTACAATGTAACTGCTTGTAAAGCCTACTGCAGCATATTAAGCTGTGATCGTGCTTGTTACATTTTTTAACGCTTGTCGGCCTACTGCATCCTATAAGCTGTGATCGGCTTGTTACAGTTGAACGGCTTGTCGCCTACTGTGCGCTATTAAGCTGTGATCGTGCTTGTTACATGTTGAACGCTGAAGTCCGACTGCAGCATCTTACGCTGTGATCAGGCTTGTTACATGTTGAACGTCTTGTAGCCTACTGCAGCCTATTAAGGCTGTGATCGTGCTTGTACAAGTGTTGAACGGCTTGTACCTACTGCAGCATATTAAGCTGTGGATCGTGCTTGTTACTTTTGTTTAACGGCTTGTAGCCTACTGCATCTTCTTAATCTGTAGATCGTGCTTTTACATGGGTTGACCGCTGTAGGCCCTACAGCACATATTAAGCTTGATCGTGCTGTTACATGTTGAACTGCTTTGTCGCCTACTGCACGCATATTAAAGCTGTGATCGTTTCTTGTTACATGTTTGACCGGCTTGTAGCCTACTGGCAGCATTTAAGCCTGTGAATCGTGCTTGTTTACATGTTTTAACGGCTTGTAGCCTACTGCAAGCATATTAGCTGTGATCGTGCTTGTTACAATGTTGAAAACGGCTTGTAGCCTACTGCCGCATATTAAGCGGTGATCGTGCTTTGTTACTTTGAACGGCTTGAAGCCTACTGTCAGCATATAAGCTGTGATCGTGCTGTTACATGTTGAACGGAACGGCCTTGAAGGCCTAATGCCAGCATATTAAGCTGTGCATCCGTTGCTTGTTTCATGTTGACCGGCTTGTAACCTACTTCAGCATATTAAGCTGTGATCGTGCTCGTCCTTGTTGAACGGCTTGTTAGCCTACTCTAGCATATTTAATCTGTGATCGTTCTGTTACATGTTGGAACGGCTTGTACCTTACGCGCATATTAGCTGTGATCGTGCTTGTTACACACATGTTTGAACGGCTTGCAGCCTACCTGCAGCATATTAAGCTGTGATCGTGCTTGTTACAATGTTTAACGGCTTGTAGCCTACTGCAGCATATTAGCTGTGATCGTTCTTGTTACATGTTGAATGGCTTGAGCCTATATCAGCATATTAAGCTGTGATTTGCTTGTTACATGTGAACTGCTTGTAGCCTACTGCATCATATTAAGCTGTGATCGTGCTTGTTTACATGTTTGAACGGCTTGTAGCCTACTGCAGCATATAAGCTGGGCATCGTGCTTGTTACATGTTTGAACGGCTTGAAGCCTACTGCAGCATATTAAGCTGTGATCGGGCTTGTTTACATGTTTATCGGCTTGTAGCTACTGCCCATTTAAGCTGTGATCGTGCTTGTTTACATGTTGAACGGCTTTGTAGCCTACTGCACATATTAAGCTGTGATCGTGCTGTTTACATGTTGAACGGCTTGTATCCTACTGCACATATTAAGCTGTGATCGTTCTTGTTACATGTTAACGGCTTGTAGCCTACTGCAGCATATTAAGCTGTGATCGTTCTTGTTACTGTTGAACGGCTTGTAGAGCCTTCTGCCGCATATTAAGCTGTGATCCGTGCTTGTTACTGTTGAACGGCTTGTAGCCTACTGCAGCATATAAGCTTGTGATCGTTCTGTACATGTTGACGGTTGGTAGCCTATGCAGCATATTAAGCTGTGATCGTGCTTGTTACATGTTGAACGGCTGAAGGGCCTACTGCAGCATATTAGCTGTGATCGTGCTTGTTACCGTTGAACGGCTTTAGCCTACGCACGCCTATTAAGCTGTGATAGTTCTTGTTACGTTGAACGCTTGTAGCCTACTGCAGCATATTAAGGCTGTGTCGTGCTTTGTTTACATGTTGAACGTCTTGTAGCCTACTGCCAGCAATATTAAGCTGTGTCGTGCTTGTTACATGTTGAACGGCTTTGTATCCTACTGCATCTATTAAGTCTGTGATCGTGCTTGTTAACCATACATGTTTGAACGGCTTGTATCCTACTGCAACTGCAGCATATTAAGCTGTGATCGTTCTTTGTTACCTATGTTTTAACGGCTTTGTAGCCTAACTGCAGCATATTAGCTGTGATCTGCTTGTTTTTAACATGTTGCCGGCTTTGACCTACTGCGGCATATTTAACTGTTGGATCGTCTTGTTCCATGTTGAACGGCTTGAGAAGCCTACTCAGCATATTGAGCTGTGATCGTGCTTGTTTACATGTTGACGGCTTGAAGCCTCCTGCATCATATTAAGCTTTGATTTGTGCTTGTTCATGTTGAACGTCTGTAGCCTCTGCAGCATATTAAGCTGTAACGTGCTCTTTACATGTTTACGGCTTGTAGCCTAGCTGCAGCATATAAGCTGTGATCGTTCTTTATACATGTTGAACGCTGTACCTACTGCAGCATATTAAGCTGTAATCGTGCTTGTTAACATTTGAACGGCTTTTGAAGCCTACTGCAGCCATATAGCTGTGATCGTGCTTGTTTACTGTGAACGCTTTGTAGCCTACTCAGCAATATTAACTGTGATCGTTCTTGTTACATGTTGAATGGCTTGTAGCACTGCCGCAATTTAAGCTTGATCGTGCTTGTTACATTTTGAACGGTTTTACCTACTGCAGCATATGAAGCGTGATCGTGCTTGTTTCTGTTGAACGGCTTTGTATCCTACTGCAGTCATATTAAAGCTGTATCGTGCTTGTTAACATTTGAACGGCTTGAAGCCCTGCAGCCTATTAGCTGTGCTCGTGCTTGTACATGTTGAACGGCTTGTAGCCTATGCATCATATAAGCTGTGATCGTGCTTGTTACCTGTTGAACGGCTTGTAGTCCTACGCATCATATTAAGCTGTTATCGTGCTTGTTAATGTTGAATCGGCTTTGAAGCCTACTGCAGCCTATTAAGCTGTGATCGTGCTTGGTTACATGTTGAAACGGCTTTTGTAGCCTACTGCGCATATTAAGCTTGATCGTGCTTGTTACATCATGTGTTGAACGGCTTGAGCCTACTGCAGCATATTAAGCGTGATCGTTCTGTACAATGTTGAAACGCTTGTAGCCTACTGCAGCATATTAAGCTGTGATCGTGCTGTTAACATGTTGAACGGCTTGAAGCCTACTGCAGCATATTAAGCTGTGATCGTGCTTGTTACATGTTGAACGGCTTGTAGCCTACTGCAGCATATTAAGCTGTGATCGTGCTTGTTACATGTTGAACGGCTTGTAGCCTACTGCAGCATATTAAGCTGTGATCGTGCTTGTTACATGTTGAACGGCTTGTAGCCTACTGCAGCATAGTAGCTGTGATCGTGCTTGTTAATGTTGAACGGCTTGTAAGCCTACTGCAGCATATTAAGCTGTGCCGTGCTTGTTACTGTTGAAAAAAACGGCTTGAAGCCTGCTGCACATCTTCAGCTTGAGTCGTGGCCTGTTACCATGTTGAACGTCTTGTAAGCCTACTGCAGCATAATTAAGCTGTGATCGTTCTTGGTCATGTTTGAAACGGCTTTGTAGCCTCTGCAGCATATTAAAGCGTGATCGTGCTTGTTACATGTTGAACGGCTTGAAGCCTACTGCAGCATATTAAGCTGTGATCTGTGCTTGTTACATGTTAACGGCTTGGTAGCCTACTGCAGCATTTAAGCTGTGATCGTTGCTTGTTACCTGTTGAAATGCTTGAGCCCTACTGCCGCATATTAAAGCTGTGATCGTGCTTGTTACATGTTGAATGGGCTTGTCCCTTCTGCAGCATATTAAGCTTGATCGTGCTTGTTACATGTTGAACGGCTTGTAGCCTACTGCCAGCATATTAAGCTGTATCGTTCTGTTACATGTTGAACGGCTTGTACCTACTTCAGCATATTAAGCTGTTGTCGTGCTTGTTTACATTTTGAACCGGCTTGAGCTACTGGCAGCATATTAGCTGTGATCGTGCTTGTTACAATGTTGAACGGCTTTGTACCTACGCAAGCATATTATTGTATCGTTCTTGTACATGTGAACGCTTGTACCTCTGCAGCATATTAAGCCGTGATCGTGCTTGTTACATGTTGAACGGCTGGTACCTACTGCAAGCATATTAAGCTTGATCGGCTTGTTACAATGTTGAACGCTTGTAGCTCTGCATCATATTTAGCGTGATCCGTGCTTGTCTACATGTTGAACGGCTTGTAGGCCTACTGCAGCATATTAAGCTTTGATCGTGGCTTGTTCCTTTTAAACGGCTTTGTAGCCTACTTCAGCAGATTAAGCGTGATCGTACCGCTTGTTACATGTTGAACTGCTTTGTAGCCTACTTGCAGCATATTAAGCTGTTATGTACTTGTTACATGTTGAACGGCTTGAAGCCTACTGCATCATATTTAATCTGTTAGCGTGCTTGTTACTGTTGCACGGCTTGAGCCTACTCTGCATCATATTAGCTGTGATCGTGCTTGTTACTTTTGAACGCTTGTTAGCCTACTGCCGCATATTAAGCTGTGATCGTGCTCGTTACATGTTGAACGGCTTTGTAGCCTACTGCATCATAATTAATCCTGTGATCGTTCGTTAACATGTTGAACGGCTTGTATCCACTGCAGCATATTAAGCTTTGATCGTGCTTGTTTCATGTTGACCGGCTTGAAGCCTCCTGCAGCTTTAAGCTGTGATCGTGCTTGTTACATGGTTGAACGGCTTGTCGCATACTGCAGCCTATTAAGCTGTGATCGTTCTTTGTTACTGTTAATGCTTGTAGCTACTGCAGCATATTAAGCTTTGATCGTGGCTTGTTACATTTTGAACGGCTTGTAGCCTACTCGCATATTAAGCTGTGATCGTGCCTTGTACTGGTGAAACCGGGCTGTAGCCTACTGCATCATATTAACTGTTGATCGTGCTTGTACAATGTTGACGGCTGAAGGCCTACTGCTTCATATTAAGCTTTGATCTGCTTGTACAATGTTGACGTCTTGTTGCCTACTGCAGTCATATTAAGGCTGTGATCGTGCTTGTTACCTTTTGAACGGCTTTGTAGCATACTGCAAGCTATTAAGCTGTGAATCGTGCTTGTTACATGTTGAACGCTTGAAGCTACTCAGCATATTAAGCTGTATCGTCTTGTTCCAATGTGGAACGCTTGTAGCCTACTGCACATATTGTAAGCTTGATCGTGCTTGTTACTGTTTGAACGTCTTGAGCCTACTGCAGCTATTAGCTGGTGATCGTTCTGTTACATGTTTTAACGGCTGTACCTACTGCATCATATTAGCTGTGATCGTGCTTTGTTACATGTTGAAAACGGCTTGAAGCCTACTGCGCATGTTAAGCTGTGATCGTGCTTGTTACATAGTTGAAACTGCTTGTAGCCTACTGCAGCATATAATCTTGTGATCCGTGCTTGTTACATGTTTAACGGCTTGTAGGCCTACTGCAGCATATTAACTGTGATCGTGCTTGTTACATGTTTGAACGCTTGTAGCCTACTGCACATATTCTCGTGAATCGTGCTTGTTACATGTGAACGTCTTGTAGCCTACTGGCAGCATATTAAGCTGTATCGTGCTTGTTACTGTTAACGGCTTGAAGCCCGGCTGCCAGCATCTTAAGCTGTGATCGTGCTTGTTACCATGTTGAACGGCTGTACCTACTGCAGGCATAGTAAGCCTGTGATCGTGCTTGGTACAAATGGTGAACGGCTTGGACCTACTGGCAGCATAATTAACTGTTATCGTGCTGTTACATGTTGAACGGCTTTGAAGCCTACTTCAAAGCATATTAAGCTGTGATCGTGGCTTGTTACAATGTTGAACGGCTTGTACCTACTGCATCATATTAAGAGGGGGCTTTTTTGGTTTGATCGTGCTTGTTACATGTTGATGGCTTTAAGCCGACTGCATCATATTAAGCCTGTGATCCTGCTTGTTACATGTTGAACGCTTGAAGCCTACTGCAGCATATTAAGCTGTGATCGTTGCTTCGTTTACAGTTTGAACGGCTTGAGCCTAATGCAGCATTAAGCTTGTGGATCGTTTCTTGTTACATGTTTGAACGGCTTGAGCCTCGCAGCATATAAAGCTTGATCGCTTGTTACATGTTGACCGCTTGAAGCCTACTGCGCATATTAACTGTGATCGTAAGTAAAGCTTGTTTTTACATGGAAACGGCTTGACGCCTACTGCCACATATTAACTGTGATCGTGCTTGTTTACATGTTGCAACGGCTTTGTAGCCTACTGCGCATATTAAGCTGTGATCGTGCTTTGTTACATGTTTGCACGCTGAAGCTACTGCAGCATATTAGCTGTGATCGTGCTTGTTACATGTTGAAGGGCTTTGTAGCCTACTGCAGCATATTAATCTGTGATCGTGCTTGTTACAATTTTGAACGGCCTTGAAGCCTACTGCAGCATATTAAGCTTGTGATCGTCTGTTACATGTTGAACGGCTTGTAGCCTACTGCACCTAATTAAGGCTGTGATCGTGCTTGTTCACATGTTGAACGGCTTTGAGCCTACTGCCAGCATATAATCTGTGATCGTGCTTGTTACATGTGTGAACGGCTTGTAGCCTACTCAGCTATTAAGCTGTGACGTGCTTGTTACATGTTGAAAACGGCTTGTTAGCCTACTGCAGCATATTAGCTTGATCGTGCTTGTTACATGTTGACGGCTTTCCCCTACTGCAGCATATTAAGCTGTGATCGTGCTTGTTACATGTTGAACGGCTTGTAGCCTACTGCAGCATATTAAGCTGTGATCGTTCGTGTTACACATGTTGAACGGCTTGAAAGCCTACTTGCAGCATATTAAGCTGTGATCTTGCTTGTTACACTGTTGAAAACGGCTGTATCCTACTGCAGCAATAATTAGCTTGATCGTGCTTGGTACATGTTGAACAGGCTTGTAGCCTACCTGCAGCATATTAAGCTGTGTCGTGCTTGTACCTGTTTAACGGCTTTGAAGCCTACGGCATCATATTAAAGCTGTTTCGTGCTTTGTTACATGTTTAACGGCTTGTAGCCTACTGCAGCATATAAGCTGTGGATCGTTCTTGTTACATTTAACGGCTTGAAGCCTAGCTGCAGCATATTAAAGCTGTATCCGTGCTTGTTACATGTTGACACGGCTTTTCAGCTACTGCAGCATATTAACTGTGATCGTGCTTGTTATCATGTTAACGCTTGAAGCCTACTGCAGCCATATTAATGCTGTGATCGTTCTTGTTACGTTTTTTGAACGCTTGAATGCCTACTGCAGCATATTACGCTGTGTCGTGCTTGTTACATGTTGAACTGCTGAAAGCCTACTGCAGCATATAGCTGGTGATCGTGCTTGTTACATGTTGAATAAACGTCTTGAAGCCTACTGCAGCAATATTAAGCTGTGGTCGTGCTTGTTACATGGTTTGAACGCTTGAAGCCTACTGCAGCTAATTAACTGTGATCTTGCTTGTTACATGTTGAAACGGCTTTGATACAACTGCAGCATATTAGCTGTGATCGTGGGCGTTTACATGTTGAAACGGCTTGAAGCTACTCAGTCTATTTAAGGCTGTGATCATGCTTGTTTACTGTTGACGGCTTTGAAGCCTACTGCATGCATATTAACTGTGATCGTCTTGTTTACATGTTGACGTCTTGTACCTACTGCAGCATATTAAGCTGTGATCGTGCTTGTTACATTTACTCTTGTAGCCTACTGCAGCATATTAGCTGTGATCTGCTTGTTACATGTTGACGGCTTGAACCTACTGCATCATATTAAGCTTGATCGGGCTTGTTACATTTGAACGGCCTTTTAGCCTACGGCAGCATATTAAGCTGTGATCGTGCTTGTTACAATTTTGCACGGCTTTAAGCCTACTTCGCATATTAAGCTGTATCCGTGCTTGTTACATGTTGACGGCTTGAACCTACTGCAGCATATTAACGGTGAATCGTGCTTGTTACAATGTTGAACGGCTTGAAGCCTACTGCAGCATATTAAGCTTTGATCGTTCCTGTTACATGTTGACACTGCTTGAAGCCTACTGCAGCATCTTAAGCCTTTGATCGTGCTTGTTAATGTTGAACGGCCATTGAAGCCCTACTGGCAGCATTTAAGCTGTGATTCCGTGCTTTGTTACATGTTGAACGGCTTGAAGCCTACTGCAGCTATTAAGCTGTGATCGTGCTTGTTTACATGCCCTTGAAAAAAACGGCTTGAAGCTACTGCAGCATTTAAGCTGTGTCGTGCTTGTTACATGTTAACGGCTTAAGCACTGCAGCATCTTAAGCTGTGTCGTGCTTGTTACATGTTGAACGGCTTGATGCCTACTGCAGCATATTTACAGCTGTGATCGTGCTTGTTACAATGTTAACGCTTAATCACTGCAGCATATTAAGCCTGTGAATCTTGCTTGTTACATGTTGAAGCGGCTTTGAAGCCTACTGCAGCATATTAAGCTGTGATTCGTTCTTGTTTTACAGTTGACGGCCTGTATCCTACTGCAGCATATTAGCTGGATCGTGGCTGTTACATGTTGAACGGCTATGGCCTACTGCAGCATATTAAGCTGTGATCGTGCTTGTTTACATGTTTGAACGGCTTGTAGCCCTACTTGCAGCAATTAAGCTGTGATCGTGCTTGTGTACATGTTGACGGCTTGTAGTCCTACTGCCAGCCTATGAAGCTGTGATCGTTGACTTTGTTACATGTTGAACGGCTTGAAGCCTACTGCAGCACTATTTAAGCTGTGACGTATCTGTTACATGGTTGAACGGCCTTGTAGCCTACTGCAGCATCTTAAGCTGTGATCTTGCTTGTTACATGTTTGAACCGGCTTGAAAGCCTACTGCGCATATTACGCGGCTGTGATCGTGCTTGTTACATGTTGACGGCTTGGTATCCTCTTGCAGCATATTATTAAGCTGTGATCGTATCTTGTTCATGTTGAACGGCTTGTAGCCTACTGCAGCATATTAAGCTGTGATCGTGCTTGTTACATGTTGAACGGCTTGTAGCCTACTGCAGCATATTAAGCTGTGATCGTGCTTGTTACATGTTGAACGGCTTGTAGCCTACTGCAGCATATTAAGCTGTGACGGCTTGTTACATGTTGAACGGCTTGAAGCCTACTGCAGCTCTTAAGCTGCGATCGTGCTTGTTTACAATTTTGAACGCTTGAGCCTTACTGCAGGTAAAAAAAAGAAAAAAAACATATTAAGCTGTGATCTTGCTTGTTACATGGTTTTGAAACGGCTTGTAAGCCTACTGCAGCATATTTAAGCTGTGATCGTGCGGTGTTACATGTTGACGGCTGGAAGCCTACTGCAGCATATTAAGCTGTTGATCGTGCTGTTTAATTTGAACGGCTTTTAGCCTAACTGGCAGCATATTAATCTGTGATCGTGCTTGTTTACATGTTGACCGGCTTGAGCCTAATGCAGCCATTAAGCGCTGTGATCGTTCTTTTACATGTTGAACGGCTTGTAGCCTACTGCAGCTCATATTAAGCTGTGATCGGTCTTGTTACATTTGAACGCTGAAGCCGACTGCTCATATTAAGCTGTGATCGTGGCTTGTTACATGTTGAACGGAAAAGCCTAAGGCTGTGATCGTCTTGGTTACTGTTGAACGGCTTGTACCTACTGCCGCATATTAACTGTGATCGGCTTGTTACTGTTGAACGGCTTGTAGCCTACTGCAGCATATTAATCTTTGATCGTGCTTCTTCAATGTTGAACGGCTTGTAGCCTACTGCAGCATATTAGCTGTGATCTGCTTGTTACATGTGAACGTCTGTATCCTCTGCACATAATTAATCTGTGATCGTGCTTGTTACCTGTTGACCCGCTTGTAGCCTACTGCAGCAATATTACAGCTGTGATCTTGCTTGTTACTGTTGAACGGCTTGTCGCCTACTGCGCATTTAAAGCTGGGATCGTTGCTTGTTACATGTTGAGCGGCTTGAAGCCTACTGTACTGCAGCAGAGTAAGCTGTGATCGCTGCTTGTTTACAAATGTTGAACGCTTGTAGCCTACGGCAGCATATTAAGACTGTGATCGTGCTTGTACATGTTGGAACGGCTTGAAGCCTACTGATCATATTCGCTGTGATCACGTCTTTACATGTTGAAACGGCTTGTAGCCTACTGCACATATTAATCTGTGATCGTGCTTGTTACATGTTAGAACGTCTTGAAGCCACTGCAGCATATTTAATGCTGTGATCGTGCTTTGTTACATTTTGAGAACGGCTTTGTAGCCTACTGCAGCATATTAAGCTGTGATCGTGCTTTTACATGTTGAACGTCGTTGTAGCCTACTGTCAGCCATTTTAATCTGTATCGTGTTGTTCAATGTTAACGGCTTGTAGCCTACTGCGCATTTAAGCTGTGATCGTGCTTGGTTACATGTTGAACGGCTTGTATCCTACTGCGCTATTAAGCTGTGATCGTGCTTTTTAATGTTGACGGCTTGAAGCCCCCGCTGCATCATATTAGCTGTGATCGATGCTTTGTTTACATGTTGACCGGCTTGTACCTACTGCAGCATATTAAAGCTGTGATCGTGCTTGTTACATTTTGAATTGACGGCTTGTAGCCTACTGCAGCATATTAAGGCTGTGATCGTGCTGTTAAATGTTGAAACGCTTAAGCCCTACTGCAGCATATTACGCTGTGATCGTGCTTGTTACATGTTGAACGGTCTTGAAGCCTACTGCCGCATATTAAGCTGTGATCGTGCTTGTTACATGTTAAAACGCTTGAAGCCCCCCCTACTGCGCATAGTAACTGTGATCGTGCTTGTTACATGTTGAACGCTGACGCTACTGCGCATATTAAGCTGGTGATCCAGTGCTTGTTACATTTTGACCGCTTTGAGCCTATGCGCATATTAACTGTTGATCGTGCTTGTTACATGTTGACGGCTCTGAAGCTACGCAAGCATATTAAGATGTGACGTGCTTGTTAATTTGAGCAGCTTGAAGCCTACTTGCAGCATATTAAAGCTGTGATCGGGCTGTTACATTTTGAACGGCTTGAAGCCTACTGCAGCATATTAAGCTGTGATCGTGCTTGTTACATGTTGAACGGCTTGTAGCCTACTGCAGCATATTAAGCTGTGATCGTGCTTGTTACATGGTTGAAACGGCTTGACGCCTCCTGCAGCATTTAAATCTGGATCGTGCTTGTTACGCTGTTGAACTGGCTTGTAGCCCTACTGCAACATATTAAGCTGTGATCGTGCTTGTTACATGTTGAACGGCTTGTAGCCTACTGCAGCATATTAAGCTGTGATCGTGCTTGTTACATGTTGAACGGCTTGAAGCCTACTGCAGCATATTAAGCTGTGATCGTGCTTGTTACAATGGTTTGAACGGCTTGAAGCTACTGCAGCCATAGTAAGCTTTGTGATCGTGCTGTAATGTTTAAACGGCTTGTAGCCTACTGCATCCATATTCAACTGTGATCGTGCGTGTTACATGTTGAACGTCTTTTGAAAGCCACTGCAGCTATTAAGCTTGATCGGCTTGTTTACATGTTGAACGCTTGTAGCCTCGCGCAGCAATAATCTGTGATCGTGCTTGTTTACATGTTGAACGGCTTTTAGCCTACTGGCAGCATATTAAGCTTGATCGTTTGTTACCTTTGAACGGCTTGTAGCCTAACTCAGCATATGAAGCTGTGATCGTGCTTGTTACTGTTTGAACGGCTTGAAGCCTACTGCAGCATCATCTTAAGCTTGATCGTGCTTGTTACATGTTTGAAACGGCTTGAAGCCTACTGCAGCATATTTAATGCTGTGATCGTGCTTTTACATGTTGAACGGCTTGTAGCCTACTGTTAGCATATTAAGCTTTGATCGTGCTTGTTACATGTTAACGGCTTGAAGCTACTGCAGCATATTAAGCTGTGATCGTGCTTGTACATGTTGAACGGCTTTGTATCCTACTGCAGCATATTAATCTGTGATCCGTCTTGTTTACATGTTGACCGGCTTGTACCTACTGGCCGCATATTAAGCTTTTATCGTGCTTGTTACCTGTTGACGGCTTGAACCTACTGAGCTATTACGCTGTGATCGTCTTGTTACATGTTGACTGCTTGGAGCCTACTGCAGCATCTTAAGCTGTGATCCGTGCTTGTTCCATTTTGAACGGCTTGTAGCCTACTGCATCATATTAGGCTGTGATCGTGCTTGTTACATGTTGAACGGCTTGTAGCCTACTGCAGCATATTAAGCTGTGATCGTTCTGTTACATGTTGAACGGCTTGAAGCCTACTGCATCATATTAAGCTGTGATCGTGCTTGTTACATGTTGAACGGCTTGTAGCCTACTGCCCAGCATATTAAGCTGTGATCTGCTTGTTACCATGTTGAACGGCTTTGTAGCACTACTGCAGCATATTACGCTGTTGATCGTTGCTTTTTTACATGTTGAACGGCTTGTAGCCTACTGCAGCATATTAAGCTGTGATCGTGCTTGTTACATGTTGAACGGCTTGTAGCCTACTGCAGCATATTAAGGCTTGTGAATCGTTCTGTTACATGTTGAACGGCTTGTAGCGCCTTACTGCAGCATATTAGCTGTGATCGTTTGTTACAGTTGAACGGCCTGAAGCCTACTGCAGCATAGTAAGCTGGGTTTTGTGACCATGTTGAACGGCTTGTAGCCTACTGCAGCATATTAACTTTCCCAGCAGGGTTGGGGTCAATTCCAATTCAATTCTAGAATTTTCTCATGAAGTGGAGAATTTACGTTGAAATCAATTTGAATATCAACAATCTTCAAGTTATGGAACTGGAATTGAATTGGAATTAGACTGTTTGGACTTTTGGATTGTAATTGTAATTGTAAAAACATTTAATTTTACATTTCCCAGTTGATGGAATTAATGCACATACTGTAGTATCAAACATTTTCTGCAGGATAAAAAATATATAATATTTCCAGTATAGCTAGTCTGTCTGAACAGGGACATGTTCAGCCTGAAAGCCTGAGGGAATTGAATTTCAATTGAAATCGATGGAATTGTTGGGAATAATGTTGCATTGGGAATTGAATTCTTGGAATTTGCCCAACATTGGAATTGAGAGTAATTTAATTATCTCTGAATTTAAAAACTGAAGTGTAATTTACAGGTAGTGGGAATTGAATTAGTGGAGTTAACCCCAACCATGTTCGCTAGACAGACAACTCATCATCATGGTCACAGACAGCATCTAACAGAGTACATGTTGCTTTGACATCACTGCAATGTCAGACATATTGTTGAGTTATCAGGCAAAGTAAAGGATCATCTCCTGACAGGAAATGACATGTGTACCAATGGGAGACATGCCACGTTCAAGACAACTCGGAACTCAGAAACTCTGACATTTACAACTTGGAAACTCGTTGTAGAAAAATTATCTCTGAGTTTCCCACTTGGAAAGTATCAGTGTCAACCAATAGGAAGCGCTATGCAAAATAATGTACCAAGATGTTAACTCTGAGGTTCAGTTGTCTTGAAAAAACCACACGCTTCAGTGACACGCTACACACGCACCAGTGACACGCAACACACGCTCCAGTGACACGCTACACATGCTCCAGTGACACACTACACACGCTCCAGTGACACGCTGAACACGCTCCAGTGACACACTACACACGCGCCAGTGACACGCTACACACGCTCCAGTGACACGCTACACACGCTCCAGTGACACGCTACACACGCTCCAGTGACACGCTGAACACGCTCCAGTGACACGCTACACACGCTCCAGTGACACGCTACACACGCTCCAGTGACACGCTGAACACGCTCCAGTGACACGCTACACACGCTCCAGTGACACGCTGAACACGCTCCAGTGACACGCTACACACGCTCCAGTGACACGCTGAACACGCTCCAGTGACACGCTACACACGCTCCAGTGACACGCTACACACACTCCAGTGACACGCTACACACATTCCAGTGACACGCTACACACACTCCAGTGACACGCTAAACACACTCCAGTGACACTCTACACACACTTCAGTGACACGCTACACAGATGACCTGTGACAATGGGCTTGTTCGAGCGGATCATTTTTGTCAAGTCAAACTGTTGCATTATGGGGTCGAACATTTTCGGACTTGCGCCAACTTTACAAAAATCTTGTGATCAAAGGTCATGACTGCAGTCTGAAGTTTTGACTGCAGTCGTTCTTCCCCAGCTTCCTCCTGCAGCCATCGCCTGCATTGTGGGAGGTTCTATTGACAACCAATCATTAGGTTTTGTTTGTTTGACCCACGCGAATTTGACCAAAGACGTGACTGAAACAGAAAACAACTTTGCCGCGATTCATGTAGACAGTGGATAAGTGCAAATAAATGTGATATTTGGGCTCTCTCTCACTGATTGATTGGACAATGTACACACATATATTTTCAGTTTGTGAGTGCGTGATATGGGGGTTGAAGACATGTTTATTTCAACATTATAAAGAAAAACGTTTATATAACAATAGCAGCACTGCCATGTTGATCTGAGCCTTGCTGCTGGAAAACCACATCAGTGTCTGACTTTCGGATGTCGCAGATGCACCTCCCCCGACTTCGAGAAGAAACGGAACTCCTAGGAGTAACACAGGATGGATGGTCAGTTATCATGGTCAAGTCATATTGACAAAGGTGTTGTGAAGATGGGGAGGGGTACGTCTGTTATAAAAAGATGTTGTGCGTTTTTTTGACACAAAAATCAACTGTACTAGTTGTTCAGGTTCTGGTCTTGTCCCGTCTTGATTACTGTCCCGGTAATATGTTCAGGTGCAGCAAAGAAAAGACCTAGCAAAGCTGCAGCTGGCTCAAAACAGAGCAGCACGCCTCGCCCTGAACTGCACACACACAACTAACATCAACAACATGCATGATAGTCTTACATGGTTGAGGGTTGACAAGAAATCGACAATTCTCTTATTTTCAAGAAACATTTGTTTGTTGGAAATTCCTAACCACATACAGTGGAGAAAAAAGTATTTAGTCAGCCACCAATGGTCCAAGTTCTCCCACTTAAAAAGATGAGAGAGGCCTGTAATTTTCATCATAGGTACACGTCAACTATGACAGACAAATTGAGAAAATAAAATCCAGAAAATCACATTGTAGGATTTTTGTACTTATTTTCCACCACAATTTGCAAATAAAATTCATAAAAAATTCTACAATGTCATTTTCTGGATTTTTTTTCCTCATTTTGTCTGTCATAGTTGACGTGTACCTATGATGAAAATTACAGGCCTCTCTCATCTTTTTAATAATAATAATAATAATAATATGCCATTTAGCAGACGCTTTTATCCAAAGCGACTTACAGTCATGCGTGCATACATTTTTGTGTATGGGGTGGTCCCGGGGATTGAACCCACTACCTTTGCGTTACAAGCGCCGTGCTCTACCAGCTGAGCTAGTGGGAGAACTTGCACAATTGGTGGCTGACTAAATACTTTTTTCCCCCACTGTATATAATCTATTAGCATACACTTCAGAGAGACACATACCCCACCTGACAGGCCACCGTGGGTTTCTTCACGGTACCCAAACCAAAAACAGATTTAATGCTTCGCTCAGTTATGTATAGAGCCATGTCATCATGGAACGCTCTGCCACCAGAGGATACTCAGGGAAAAAGCAAGTTTAGCTTTAAAAACCAGATTAAAAACCATGTTGTATCCCAGCACCACTCCTCTTTCTAAAGATCTAATTGAACTGTACTGGATATAACAACATGTATATATGAATAGTGTGGAAATAGTATTGTTGTTGTCTCTTGGTGTCTTTCCTATATATAACTCTTATTTTATACTGTTCTGTACTTTGTCATGTATTTGTAGGTTTTATGTGGAACCCAGGAAGAGTAGCTGCTAAAAACCAGCCCTATGACCTCACCACTCAAACCAGCCCTATGACCTCATTACTCAAACCAGCCCTATGACCTCACCACTCAAACCAGCCCTATGACCTCACCACTCAAACCAGCCCTATGACCTCACCACTCAAACCAGCCCTATGACCTCATTACTCAAACCAGCCCTATGACCTTACCACTCAAACCAGCCCTATGACCTCACCACTCAAACCAGCCCTATGACCTCATTACTCAAACCAGCCCTATGACCTCACCACTCAAACCAGCCCTATGACCTCACCACTCAAACCAGCCCTATGACTCATTACTCAAACCAGCCCTATGAACCTCACCACTCAAACCACCCCTATGACCTCACCACTCAAACCAGCCCTATGACCTCACCACTCAAACCAGCCCTATGACCTCACCACTCAAACCAGCCTTATGACCTCACCACTCAAACCAGCCTTATGACCTCAAAACTCAAACCAGCCCTATGACCTCACCACTCAAACCAGCCCTATGATCTCACCACTCAAACCAGCCCTATGACCTCATTACTCAAACCAGCCCTATGACCTCACCACTCAAACCAGCCCTATGACCTCACCACTCAAACCAGCCTTATGACCTCACCACTCAAACCAGCCCTATGACCTCACCACTCAAACCAGCCCTATGACCTCACCACTCAAACCAGCCCTATGACCTCATTACTCAAACCAGCCCTATGACCTCACCACTCAAACCAGCCCTATGACCTCACCACTCAAACCAGCCCTATGACTTCACCACTCAAACCAGCCCTATGACCTCAAACCACCCTATGACCTCATAACCAGCCCTATGACCTCATTACTCAAACCAGCCCTATGACCAGCCCTATGACCTCATTAACTCAAACCAGCCCTATGACCTCATTACTTACTCAAACGCACCCTATGACCTCACCACTCAAAGCAGCCCCTATGACCTCATTACTCAACCAGCCCTATGACCTCATTACTCAAACCAGCCCTATGACCTCACCACTCAAACCAGCCCTATGACCTCACCACTCCAAACCAGCCCTATGACCTCATTACTCAAACCAGCCCTATGACCTCACCACTCAAACCAGCCCTATGACCTCACCACTCAAACCAGCCCTATGACCTCATTACTCAAACCAGCCCTATGACCTCACCACTCAACCAGCCCTATGACCTCATTACTCAAACCCGCCCTATGACCTCATTACTCAAACCAGCCCTATGACCTCATTACTGCAAACCACCTATGACCTCACCACTCAAACCAGCCCTATGACCTCACCACTCAACCAGCCCTAATGACCTCACCACTCAAACCAGCCCTATGACCTCACACTCAAACCAGCCCATGACCTCACCACTCAAACCAGCCCTATGACCTCACACTCAAAACAGCCCTATGACTCACCACTCAAACCAGCCCTATGACCTCATTACTCAAACCAGCCCTATGACCTCACCACTCAAACCAGCCCTATGACTCATTACTCAAACCAGCCCTATGACCTCACACTCAAACCAGCCTATGACCTCATTACTCAAACCAGCCCTATGACTCATACTCAAACCAGCCCTATGACCTCATTACTCAAACCAGGCCCTATGACCTCACCACTCAAACCAGCCCTATGACCTCATTACTCAAACCAGCCCTATGACCTCATTACTCAAACCAGCCCTATGACCCTCACCACTCAAACCAGCCCTATGACCTCACCACTCAAAACCAGCCCTATGACCTCATTACTCAAACCAGCCCTATGACCTCACCACTCAAACCAGCCCTATGACCTCACCACTCAAACCAGCCCTATGACTCACACTCAAACCAGCCTATGACTCACCCACTCAAACCAGCCCTATGACTCACCACTCAAACCAGCCCTATGACTCACCACTCAAACCAGCCCTATGACTCACCACTCAAACCAGCCCTATGATCTCACCACTCAAACCAGCCTATGACCTCACCACTCAAACCAGCCCTATGACTCACCCACTCAAACCAGCCCTATGATCTCACCCACTCAACCAGCCCTATGACCTCACCACTCACAACCAGCCCTATGACCTCACCACTCAAACCAGCCCTATGACCTCACCACTCAAACCAGCCCTATGAACCTCACCACTCAAACCAGCCCTATGACCTCACCACTCAAACCAGCCCTATGACCTCAACCACTCAAACCAGCCCTATGACCTCACCACTCAAACCAGCCCTATGACCTCACCACTCAAACCAGCCCTATGACCTCACCACTCAAACCAGCCCTATGACCTCATTACTCAAACCAGCCCTATGACCTCATTACTCAAACCAGCCCTATTGACCTCACCCACTCAACCAGCCCTATGACCTCACCACTCAAACCAGCCCCTATGACCTCATTACTCAAACCAGCCCTATGACCTCAACCACTCAAACCAGCCCTATGACCTCACCACTCAAACCAGCCCTTGACCTCATTACTCAAACCAGCCCTATGGACCTCACCACTCAAACCAGCCCTATGACCTCACCACTCAAACCAGCCCTATGACCTCACCACTCAAACCAGCCCTATGACCTCACCACTCAAACCAGCCCTATGATCTTACCACTCAAACCAGCCCTATGACTTCACCACTCAAACCAGCCCTATGACCTCACCACTCAAACCAGCCCTATGATCTCACCACTCAAACCAGCCCTCACCACTCAAACCAGCCCTATGACCTCACCACTCAAACCAGCCCTATGACCTCACCACTCAAACCAGCCCTATGACCTCACCACTCAAACCAGCCTATGACCTCACCACTCAAACCAGCCCTATGACCTCACCACTCAAACCAGCCCTATGATCTCACCACTCAAACCAGCCCTATGACCTCACCACTCAAACCAGCCCTATGACCTCACCACTCAAACCAGCCCTATGACCTCACCACTCAAACAGCCCTATGACCTCACCACTCAAACCAGCCCTATGACCTCACCACTCAAACCAGCCCTATGACCTCACCCACTCAAACCAGCCCTATGACCTCACCACTCAAACCAGCCCTATGACCTCACCACTCAAACCAGCCCTATGACCTCACCACTCAAACCAGCCCTATGACCTCATTACTCAAACCAGCCCTATGATCTCACCCCCACTCAAACCAGCCCTATGACCTCACCACTCAAACCAGCCCTATGATCTCACCACTCAAACCAGCCCTATGACCTCACCACTCAAACCAGCCCTATGACCTCATTACTCAAACCAGCCCTATAACCTCACCACTCAAACCAGCCCTATGACCTCATTACTCAAACCAGCCCTATGACCTCACCACTCAAACCAGCCCTATGACCTCACCACTCAAACCAGCCCTATGACCTCACCACTCAAACCAGCCCTATGATCTAACCACTCAAACCAGCCCTATGACCTCACCACTCAAACCAGCCCTATGACCTCACCACTCAAACCAGCCCTATGACCTCACCACTCAAACCAGCCCTATGACCTCACCACTCAAACCAGCCCTATGACCTCACCACTCAAACCAGCCCTATGACCTCACCACTCAAACCAGCCCTATGACCTCACCACTCAAACCAGCCCTATGATCTCATTACTCAAACCAGCCCTATGACCTCACCACTCAAACCAGCCCTATGACCTCACCACTCAAACCAGCCCTATGACCTCACCACTCAAACGAGCCCTATGACCTCACCACTCAAACCAGCCCTGTGACTTCACCACTCAAACCAGCCCTATGACCTCATTACTCAAACTAGCCGTATGTGACAACAGAGCATTTTGACTAAGGGAAATGCCGTGTTCAAGACAACTCCGACTTCCGACTTCAGTGCGTTCAAGACAACTGGGAATTCTGAAAATAAATATTACAAGTCGGAAACACTGGCATTTTTCTAGAGCTCTGACTTTCCAACCTGAAGATCACTGACGTTCCCAGTTGTCTTGAAATCACCAAAAGGTATTGACCACAGAGTCTTCTCCTCACCCCCAGGACCATGTCAGCTTGTATAGGGAGGACCCCCAGGGCCATGTCAGGGAGGACCACCAGGGCCATGTCAGGGAGGACCACCAGGGCCATGTCAGGGAGGACCACCAGGGCCATGTCAGAGAGGACCACCAGGGCCATGTCAGGGAGGACCACCAAGGCCATGTCAGGGAGGATCCCCAGGGCCATGTCAGGGAGGACCAACAGGGCCATGTCAGGGAGGACCACCAGGGCCATGTCAGGGAGGACCACCAGGGCCATGTCAGGGAGGATCCCCAGGGCCATGTCAGGGAGGACCACCAGGGCCATGTCAGGGAGGACCACCAGGGCCATGTCAGGGAGACCACCAGGGCCATGTCAGGGAGGACCACCAGGGCCATGTCAGGGAGGATCCCCAGGGCCATGTCAGGGAGGACCACCAGGGCCATGTCAGGGAGGACCACCAGGGCCATGTCAGGGAGGACCACCAGGGCCATGTCAGGGAGGACCACCAGGGCCATGTCAGGGAGGACCACCAGGGCCATGTCAGGGAGGATCCCCAGGGCCATGTCAGGGAGGATCCCCAGGGCCATGTCAGGGAGGATCCCCAGGGCCATGTCAGGGAGGACCACAAGGGCCATGTCAGGGAGGACCACCAGGGCCATGTCAGGGAGGACCACCAAGGCCATGTCAGGGAGGATCCCCAGGGCCATGTCAGGGAGGACCAACAGGGCCATGTCAGGGAGGACCACCAGGGCCATGTCAGGGAGGATCCCCAGGGCCATGTCAGGGAGGATCCCCAGGGCCATGTCAGGGAGGACCACCAGGGCCATGTCAGGGAGGACCACCAGGGCCATGTCAGGGAGGACCACCAGGGCCATGTCAGGGAGGACCACCAGGGCCATGTCAGGGAGGATCCCCAGGGCCATGTCAGGGAGGACCACCAGGGCCATGTCAGGGAGGACCACCAGGGCCATGTCAGGGAGGACCACCAGGGCCATGTCAGGGAGGACCACCAGGGCCATGTCAGGGAGGACCACCAGGGCCATGTCAGGGAGGATCCCCAGGGCCATGTCAGGGAGGATCCCCAGGGCCATGTCAGGGAGGATCCCCAGGGCCATGTCAGGGAGGACCACAAGGGCCATGTCAGGGAGGACCACCAGGGCCATGTCAGGGAGGACCACCAGGGCCATGTCAGGGAGGACCACCAGGGCCATGTCAGGGAGGACCACCAGGGCCATGTCAGGGAGGACCACCAGGGCCATGTCAGGGAGGATCCCCAGGGCCATGTCAGGGAGGATCCCCAGGGCCATGTCAGGGAGGACCACCAGGGCCATGTCAGGGAGGACCACCAGGGCCATGTCAGGGAGGACCACCAGGGCCATGTCAGGGAGGACCACCAGGGCCATGTCAGGGAGGACCACCAGGGCCATGTCAGGGAGGACCACCAGGGCCATGTCAGGGAGGACCACCAGGGCCATGTCAGGGAGGACCACCAGGGCCAGGTCAGGGAGGACCACCAGGGCCATGTCAGGGAGGATCCCCAGGGCCATGTCAGGGAGGATCCCCAGGGCCATGTCAGGGAGGATCCCCAGGGCCATGTCAGGGAGGATCCCCAGGGCCATGTCAGGGAGGATCCCCAGGGCCATGTCAGGGAGGATCCCCAGGGCCATGTCAGGGAGGAACCCCAGGGTGATATCCAATTGGTAGTTACAGTCTTGTCCCATACGGACTCGGGAGAGGCGAAGGTCGAAAGCTATATGTCCTCCGAAACACGACCCCGCCAAGCCGCACTGCTTCTTGACAAACTGCTCGCTTAACCCGGAAGCCAGCCGCACCAATGTGTTGGAGGAAACACCATACAACTTGTGACCGAAGTCAGCGTGAATGCGCCCGGCCTCCACAAGGAGTCGCTACAGCGCGATGGGACAAGGACATCTCGGCCGGCCAAACCCTCCCCTAACCCGGACGACACTGGGCCAATTGTGCGCCGCCTGCGACACAGCCTGGGATCAAACCCGGGTCTGTAGTGACGCCTCCAACACTGCGATGCAGTGCCTTAGACCGCCCCTACGTTATTGTATTGTATTTTATTCTTCCCCTCATCAATCTACACACAACACCCCATAATGACAAAGCAAAAACAGATTTATAGACATTTTTGCAAATGTATTGCAAAAAACCCCGGAAATATCACATTTACATAAGTATTCAGACCCTTAACTCAATACTTTGTTGAAGCCCCTTTGGCAGCGATTACAGCCTTGAGTCTTCTTGGGTATGACGCTACAAGCTTGGCATACCTGTATTTTGGGACTTTCTCCCATTCTTCTCTGCAGATCCTCTCAAGCTCTGTCAGGTTGGATGGGGAGCGTCGCTGTACAGCTATTTCAGGTCTCTCCAGAGATGTTCGATCGGGTTCAAATCCGGGCTCTGGATGGGCCACTCAAGGACATTCAGACACTTGTCCCAAAGCCACTCCTGCGTTGTCTTGGCTGTGTGCTTAGGGTCGTTTTCCTGTTGGAAGGTGAACCTTCGCCCCAGTCTGAGGTCCTGAGCGCACTGGAGCAGGTTTTCATCAAGGATCTCTCTGTACTTTGCTCTGTTCATCTTTCCCTCGATCCTGACTAGCCTCCCAGTCCCTGCCGCTGAAAAACATCCCCACAGCATGATACTGCCACCACCATTCTTCACTGTAGGGATGGTGCCAGGTTTCCTCCAGACGTGATGCTTGGCATTCAGGCCAAAGAGTTCAATCTTGGTTTCATCAGACCAGAGAATCTTCTTTCTCATGGTCTGAGAGTCCTTTAGGTGCCTTTTAGAAAACTCCAAGTGGGCTGTCATGTGCCTTTTACTGAGGAGTGGCTTCCGTCTGGCCACTCTACCATAAAGGCCTGATTGGTGGAGTGCTGCAGAGATGGTTGTCCTTCTGGAAGATTCTCCCATCTCCCCAGAGGAACTCTGGAGCACTGTCAGAGTGACTATCGGGTTCTTGGTCACCTCCCTGACCAAATCCCTTCTTCCCCGATTGCTCAGTTTGGCCGGGCGGCCAGCTCTAGGAAGAGTCTTGGTGGTTGAAAACGTATTCCATTTTAGAATGATGGAGGCCACTGTGTTCTTGGGGACCTTCAATGCTGCAGAATTTTTGTGGTACCCTTCCCCAGATCTGTGCCTCAACATAATCTTGTCTCGGAGCTCTACGGACAATTCCTTCGACCTCATGGCTTGGTTTTTCCACTGACATGCACTGTCAACTGTGGGACCTTATATAGACAGGTGTGTGCCTTTCCAAATCATGTCCAATCAAGTTGTAGAAACATCTCAGGGATGATCAATGGAAACAGGATGCTCCTGAGCTCAATTTCGAGTTTCTTAGCAAAGGGTCAGAATACTTCTGTAAATAAGGTATTTCAGTTTTTTATTTTTATACATTTGCAAAAATGTCTAAAAACCTGTTTTCACTTTGTCGTTACGGGGTATTGGGTGGAGATGGATGAGATTATTATTTAAATCCATTTTAGAATAAAGTCAAGGGGTCTGAATACTTTCCGAATGCACTGTAAATGTTTTAAATGTACCAGCCAGTAAACCACAGTTATCTCACGGCAAAGGCAGAGCAGGAAAATAGAGTGGCCAAATGGCACCCTATACCCTGTGTAGTGCACTACTATAGGGCTAAACCTCAGTTATCTCACGGCAAAGGCAGAGCAGGAAAATAGAGTGGCCAAATGGCACCCTATACCCTGTGTAGTGCACTACTATAGGGCTCTGGTCTATAAAGGCCATCTGAGACGCAGCCAGAGAATTCCCTCAACATGAAGACAAAGTGAGACAAAGTTCTTCTAGTCCTTTGATGTGGGCCGCTGTGAATAAGCACGGGGCGGATCTGAAATGTGTTCATTACTCATCATCAGAAGGAAGACAACAGCCACAGCTCTACGTCCCAAACGGCACACTATTCCCTTTACAGTGCACTATGTAGACCAGGGCCTGGAGTTCTCTGGTCTAAAGTAGTCCACATTATAGAATAGAATGCAGTATATACATATGAGATGAGTAGTGCAAGATATGTAAACATTATTAAAGTGACTAGTGTTCAATTTCTTAAAGTGGCCAGTGATTTCAATAGGCAGCAGCAGCCTCTAATGTGCTAGTGATGGCTATTTAACAGTCTGACGGCCTTGAGATAGAAGCTGTTTTTCATTCTCTCAGTCCCATCTTTGATGCACCTGTACTGACCTCGCCTTCTGGATGATATTGGGGTGAACAGGCTGATTGGTTGGCTATTTGAGCCAGTAAAGGGGGCTTTACTATTCTTAGGTAGCAGAATGACTTTTGCTTCCCTCCAGGCCTGAGGGCACACACTTTCTAGTAGAATTAAATTGAAGATATGACAAATAGGAGTGGCAATATCGTCCGCTATTATCCTCAGATATTTTCCATCCAAGTTGTCAGACCCTGGTGGCTTGTCATTGTTAATAGACAACAGTAATTTTTTCACCTCTTCCACATTCACTTCACGGAATTCAAAATTACAATGCTGGTCTTTCAGAATTTGGTCAGATATACTTGGATGTGTAGTCAGATATACTTGGACTGTTTGTTGCTGGTATGTCATGCCTAAGTTTGCTAATTTTGCCAATGAAAAAAATCATTAAAGTAGTTGGCAATATCAGTTGGTTTTGTGATGAATGAGCCATCTGATTCAATGAATGATGGAGCTGAGTTTGCCTTTTTCCCTAAAATGTAATTGAAGCTCCAAAGCTTTTTACTACCATTCTTTGTCATTGATCTTTGTTTCATAGTGGAGTTTCTTCTTCTTTTTATTAAGTTTAGTCACATGATTTTTCAATTTGCAATACGTTTGCCAATCGGTTGTGCAGCCAGACTTATTTGCCATTCCTTTTGCCTCATCCCTCTCAACCATACAATTATTCAATTCCCCTCAATCCACGGGGATTTAAGAGTTTTTACAGTCATGTTCTTAATGGGCGCTTATTAGTAACTGGGATAAGCAATTTCATAAATGTGTCAAGTGCAGCGTCTGTTTGCTCCTCATTACACACCACGGACCAACAAATATTATTTACATCAACAACATAGGAATAACTACAAAACATATCGTATGACCTCTCATACACAATATTAAATAAAATAAAATAAAATAAAATTGTATTTGCCACATGCGCCGAATACATTACAGTGAAATGCTTACTTACAAGCCCTTAACCAACAATGCAAAGTAAAACAAATAAAACAAGTGTTAAGCAAAAAATAAATACGCAAATAACTAAAGAGCAGCAGTAAAATAAAATAACAGTAGGGAGGCTATATACAGGGGGGTACTGGTGCAGAGTCAATGTGCGGGTGCACTGGCTAGTCGAGGTAATTGAGGTAATATGTACATGTGGGTAGAGTTAAAGTGACTATGCATAAATAATAAACAGAGTAGCAGCAGCGTAAAAAAGGGGGACGGGGTGGGGGTGGGGGGGCAGTGCAAATTGTCTGGGTAGCCATGATTAGCTGTTCAGGAGTCTTATGGCTTGGGGGTAGAAGCTGTTGAGAAGTATTTTGGACCTAGACTTGGCACTCCGGTACCGCCTGCCGTGCGGTAGCAGAGAGAACAGTCTATGACTAGGGTGGCTGGAGTCTTTGACAATTTTGAGGGCCTTCCTCTGACACCGACTGGTATAGAGGTCCTGGATGGCAGGAAGCTTGGCCCCAGTGATGTACTGGGCCGTACGCACTACCCTCTGTAGTGCCTTGCGGTCGGAGGCCGAGCAATACCAGGCGGTGATGCAACCAGTCAGGATGCTCTCGATGGCGCAGCTGTATAACTTTTTGAGGATCTGAGGACCCATGCCAAATGTTTTCAGTCTCCTGAGGGGGAATAGGCTTTGTCGTGCCCTCTTCACGACTGTCTTGGTGTGTTTCGACCATGATAGTTCGTTGGTGATGTGGACACCAAGGAACTTGAAGCTCTCAACCTATTCCACTACAGCCCCGTCGATGAGAATGGGGGCGTGCTCTGTCCTAATTTTTTTCCTGTAGTCCACAATCATCTCCTTTGTCTTGATCACATTGAGGGAGAGGTTGTTATCCTGGCACCACATGGCCAGGTCTCTGACCTCCTCCCTATAGGCTGTCTCATCGTTGTCGGTGATCAGGCTTACCACTGTTGGGTCGCTGGCAAACTTAATGAAGGTGTTGGAGTCGTGCCTGGCCATGCAGTCATGGGTGAACAGGGAGTACAGGAGGGGACTGAGCACGCACCCCTGAGGGGCCCCCGTGTTGAGGATCAGCGTGACAGATGTGTTGTTACCTACCCTTACCACCTGGGGGCGGCCCGTCAGGAAGTCCAGGATCCAGTTGCAGAGGGAGGTGTTTAGTCCCAGGATCCTTAGCTTAGTGATGAGCTTTGAGGGCACTATGATGTTGAACGCTGAGCTGTAGTCAATGAATAGCAATCTCACGTAGGTGTTCCTCTTTTCCAGGTGGGAAAGGGCAGTGTGGAGTGCAATAGAGATTGCATCATCTGTGGATCTGTTGGGGCGGTATGCAAATGTGAGTGGGTCTAGGGTTTCTGGGATAATGGTGTTGATGTGAGCCATGACCAGCCTTTCAAAGCACTTCATGGCTACAGACGTGAGTGCTACGGGTCGGTAGTCATTTAGGCAGGTTATCTTAGTGTCCTTGGGCACAGGGACTATGGTGGTCTGCTTGAAACATGTTGGTATTACAGACTCAGTCAGGGACATGTTGAAAATGTCAGTGAAGACACTTGCCAGTTGGTCAGCACATGCTCGGAGTACACGTCCTGGTAATCCGTCTGGCCCTGCGGCCTTGTGAATGTTGACCTGCTTAAAAGTCTTACTCACATCGGCTATGGAGAGCGTGATCACACAGTCATCCGAACAACTGGTGCACTCATGCATGCTTCAGTGTTGCTTGCCTCGAAGCGAGCATAGAAGTGATTTAGCTCGCCTGGTAGGCTTGTGTCACTGGGCAGCTCGCGGCAGCTTCCCTTTGTAGTCTGTAATAGTTTTCAAGCCCTGCCACATCCGACGAGCGTCAGATTTGGTTTTCCTAGATATGGCTACTATATTGTGATCACTACTTCCGATGGATCTGGATACTGCTTTCAAACACATTTCTGCAGCATTAGTAAAGATGTGATCAATACATGTTGATGATTTAATTCCTGTGCTGTTTGTAACTACCCTGGTAGGTTGACTGATAACCTGAACCAGGTTACAGGCACTGGTTACAGTTTGAAGCTTTTTCTTGAGTGGTCAGCTTGATGTAAGCCAGTCAATATTTAAATAATCCAGAAAATATACCTCTCTGTTGAAATCACATACATTATCAAGCATTTCACACATGCTATCCGGATACCGACTGCTATTACTTGGTGGTCTATAGCAGCTTCCCACCAGAATGGGCTTTAGGTGAGGCAGATGAACCTGTAGCCATATTACTTCAACAGTATTTTTACATGAGATCCTCTCAAAGCTTTACAGGAATGTGGTTCTGAATATAAACAGCAACACCTCCACCATTGGCATTTCTGTATTTTCTGTAAATGTTATAACTCACGGCAAGGCCAGAGAGAAATGGGCATTGATTCGCTAGCATAACTTTATCAACCCACGGCAAGGCCAGAGAGAAATGGGCATTGATTCGCTAGCACAACTTTATCAACCCACGGCAAGGCCAGAGAGAAATGGGCATCGATTCGCTAGCACAACTTTATCAACCCACAGCAAGGCCAGAGAGAAATGGGCATTGATTCGCTAGCACAACTTTATCAACCCACGGCAAGGCCAGAGAGAAATGGGCATTGATTCGCTAGCACAACTTTATCAACCCACGGCAAGGCCAGAGAGAAATGGGCATTGATTCGCTAGCACAATTTTATCAACCCACGGCAAGGCCAGAGAGAAATGGGCATTGATTCGCTAGCACAATATTATCAACCCACGGCAAGGCCAGAGAGAAACGGCTACAGATGACAGCTACTGTACTGCACAGGGAGGTTTGTTAAGGAAAGATTACCTGATCATAATCTATTACGTGCCCTTGGCCAACTCCCTCCTTCTTCATCTCTCCTCCTCCCTCCTCCCCTAATCCTCCTTCCTCATCTCTCCTCCTCCCTCCTCCCCTAATCCTCCTTCCTCATCTCTCCTCCTCCCTCCTTCCTCATCTCTCCTCCTCCCTCCTTCCTCATCTCTCCTCCTCCCTCCTCCTCTGTCTCCTTCCTCCCTCCTGCCTACATCCTTTTCCCTCCTCGCTCCCCCTCTTCCCTCCTCCCTCCTCTTCCCTCCCCCTCCTCCCTCCTCTTCCCTCCCCCTCCTCCTTTTCCCCTCCCTCTCCTCCTTTTCCCCTCCCCCCTCCTCCTCTCTCCTCTCTCCTCCCTCCTAGTGTTGGGACAAGCAGGGGACTGGACAGAGCATCCCTGCAACTGCCTCGGTCCCTCCCTCCATAGATATTCAGCATTCCAGTTAGAGTAGTGCTGTGTCAGAGGGGTGGGACACTTTATAGAGAATAGGGTGCCATTTGGGACTCAACCAGGTATAGATGAGGTCACTCTGCCGGAGGGAGATATTTACTACAGAGTCACCCCTCCACCTGGGACAGTGACAGGCTAAAGAATGAACTCCAGATTTTGGGAGTGCTGAGTTGAATAAAAGCCCTGTCTCTTCCATGGTGTCAGAATCCCCGTTTATACCTGCCCTTATCATGCGTCCTTCGTCCTGATCTTGTCGTGAACTTCTCTGTTTACACTCATTACATCTTATCACAATCAGATCACAATGCGTCTTTTAAACATCTAAACCGGTCTAAAAATGTGGGCACAATCAGAATATGGACAAGATCAGGACAAAGAACACATGTTAACAGCAGGTATAAACAGGGTTATGAGTAGAACACATGTTAACAGCAGGTATAAACAGGGTTATGAGTAGAACACATGTTAACAGCAGGTATAAACAGGGTTATGAGTAGAACACATGTTAACAGCAGGTATAAACAGGGTTAGGAGTAGGACACATGTTAACAGCAGGTATAAACAGGGTTATGAGTAGAACACATGTTAACAGCAGGTATAAACAGGGTTATGAGTAGAACACATGTTAACAGCAGGTATAAACAGGGTTATGAGTAGGACACATGTTAACAGCAGGTATAAACAGGGTTAGGAGTAGGACACATGTTAACAGCAGGTATAAACAGGGTTAGGAGTAGAACACATGTTAACAGCAGGTATAAACAGGGTTATGAGTAGAACACATGTTAACAGCAGGTATAAACAGGGTTATGAGTAGAACACATGTTAACAGCAGGTATAAACAGGGTTATGAGTAGAACACATGTTAACAGCAGGTATAAACAGGGTTAGGAGTAGGACACGTGTTAACAGCAGGTATAAACAGGGTTAGGAGTAGAACACATGTTAACAGCAGGTATAAACGGGGCTAGAGATCAGTGGTCCTCAGATACATCACTACAACTCTGTCCCAAATGGCACGCTATTCCCTATGTAGTGCACTACTTTGACCAGAGAATGGCACACTATTCCCTATGTAGTGCACTACTTTGACCAGGCACCTCACAGTCTGTCCAACAGATCATTATCATACCTCTGCATAAAGTACCTCTGCTCTACTGTACTGAGCTGTTTCACTCTTTCCAGAGATCGGATATAACCTGAAACCTGGGACAATGCTTTAGCAATTTTTAGCATCAGATAACATTTAGGATCAGTAGGAGATCTGGATCCTGTTAGAAGCTTTTTGATGTGACCGTAGTGGGGCAGGTCGAGAGCTTCAAGTTCTTCAGCGTCCATATCACTAAGGAATGATCATGGTCCAAACACACCAAGACAGTCGTGAAGAGGGTCCATATCACTAAGGAATTATCATGGTCCAAACACACCAACACAGTCGTGAAGAGGGTCCATATCACTAAGGAATGATCATGGTCCAAACACACCAAGACAGTCGTGAAGAGGGCACGACAACGCCTCTTCACCCTCAGGAGGCTGAAACAATTTGACATGGGCCCTTAGATCCTCAAAATGTTCTACAGCTGCACCATCGAGATTATCTTGATTGGCTGCATCACCGCTTGGTATGGCAACTGTCATCACTGGGGCCGAGCTCCCTGCCATCCAGGACCTCTATACCAGAAGGCCCGAAAAATTGTCAAAGACAATTAGATGTAGGTATTAGATATAGGTATTAGATGTAGTCCTCTGTAGCTCAGTTGGTAGAGCATGGCGCTTGCAACGCCAGGGTTGTGTTTGATTCCTACGGGGTGCCGGAATGAAAAATGTATGCACTCACTAACTATTAGTTGCTCTGGATAAGAGTGTCTGCTAAATGACGTAAATGTAAAAAATGCAATTCCATTTACTTTTGATACTTAAGTATATTTAAAACCAAATACTTTTTGATTTTTACTCAAGTAGTATTTTCCTGGATGACTTTGACTTTTACTTGAGTCATTTTCTATAATGGTATCTTTACTTTTACTAAAGTATGACAATTGATTACTTTTTCCACCACTGATTAGATGTAGGTATTAGATGTAGGGTCAGTACTAGTAGTAGAATAGTATAGACTAGTCATGTTTGTGATGTAGATACTAGACCTTTAAGCAGGTCAACATTCACAAGGCCGCAGGGCCAGACAGATTACCAGGACGTGTACTCCGAGCATGTGCTGACCAACTGGCAAGTGTCTTCACTGACATTTTCAACATGTCCCTGACTGAGTCTGTAATACCAACATGTTTCAAGCAGACCACCATAGTCCCTGTGCCCAAGGACACTAAGGTAACCTGCCTAAATGACTACCGACCCGTAGCACTCACGTCTGTAGCCATGAAGTGCTTTGAAAGGCTGGTCATGGCTCACATTAACAACATTATCCCAGAAACCCTAGACCCACTCCAACAGATCCACAGATGATACAATCTCTATTGCACTCCCCACTGCCCTTTCACACCTGGACAAAAGGAACACCTATGTTAGAATGCTATTCATTGACTACAGCTCAGCGTTCAACACCATAGTGCCCTCAAAGCTCATCACTAAGCTAAGGACCCTGGGACTAAACACCTCCCTCTGCAACTGGATCCTGGACTTCCTGACGGGCCACCCCCAGGTGGTAAGGGTAGGTAACAACACATTTTCCACGCTAATCCTCAACACGGGGGCCCCTCAGGGGTGTATGCTCAGTCCCCACCTGTACTCCCTGTTCACCCATGACTGCATGGCCAGGCACGACTCCAACACCATCATTAAATTTGCCGACGACACAACAGTGGTAGGCCTGATCACCGACAACGATGAGACAGCCTATAGGGAGGAGGTCAGAGACCTGGCCATGTGGTGCCAGGATAACAACCTCTCCCTCAACGTGATCAAGACAAAGGAGATGATTGTGGACTACAGGAAAAAAAAAGAGAACTGAGCACGCCCCCATTCTCATCGACGGGGCTGTAGTGGAGCAGGTTGAGAGCTTCACGTTCCTTGGTGTCCACATCACCAACAAACTATCATGGTCCAAACACACCAAGACAGTCATGAAGAGGACACGACAAAGACTATTCCCCCTCAGGAGACTGAAATAATTTGGCATGGGTCCTCAGATCCTCAAAAAGTTCTACAGATGCACCATCGAGAGCATCCTGACTGGTTGCATCACCGCCTGGTATGGAAACTGCTCGGCCTCAGACCGCAAGGCACTACAGAGGGTAGTGCGTACGGCCCAGTACATCACTGGGGCCAAGCTTCCTGCCATCCAGGACCTCTATACCAGGCGGTGTCAGAGGAAGGCCCTCAAAATTGTCAAAGACTCCAGCCACCCTAGTTTTTTTTATATTTTAATTTTTTTTATTATTATTATTTTTATTTTTTTTTTCACCTTTATTTAACCAGGTAAGCCAGTTGAGAACAAGTTCTCATTTACAACTGCGACCTGGCCAAGATAAAGCAAAGCAGTGCGATAAAAACAACAGAGTTACATATGGGGTAAAAAAACATAAAGTCAAAAATACAACAGAAAATATATATACAGTGGTGCAAATGTAGCAAGTTATGGAGGTAAAGCAATAAATAGGCTATAGTGCAAAATAATTACAATAGTATTAACACTGGAATGCTAGATGTGCAAGAGATTATGTGCAAATAGAGATACTGGTGTGCAAAAGAGCAAAATAAATAACAATATGGGGATGAGGTAGTTGGGTGGGCTATTTTCAGATGGGCTGTGTACAGGTGCAGTGATCGGTAAGCTGCTCTGACAACTGATGCTTAAAGTTAGTGAGGGAGATAAGAGTCTCCAGCTTCAGAGATTTTTGCAATTCGTTCCAGTTATTCCTAGTCATAGACTGTTCTCTCTGCTACCGCACGGCAAGCGGTACCGGAGTGCCAAGTCTAGGTCCAAAAGGCTTCTCAACAGCTTCTACCCCCAAGCCATAAAACTCCTGAACAGCTAATCATCTCCCTCACTAACTTTAAGCATCAGTTATCAGAGCACCTTACCGATCACTGCACCTGTACACAGCCCATCTGTAATTAGCCCACCCAACTACCTCATCCCTATATTGTTATTTATTTTGCTCTTTTGCACCCCAGTATCTCTATTTGCACATCATCTCTTGCACATCTATCATTCCAGTGTTAATACTAATTGTAATTATTTTGCACTATAGCCTATTTATTGCCTTACCTCCATAACTTGCTACATTTGCACACACTGTATATATATTTATTTCTGTTGTATTTTTTACTTTGTTTTGTTTTACCCCATATGTAACTCTGTGTTGTTGTTTTTAAATCGCACTGCTTTGCTTTATCTTGGCCAGGTCGCAGTTGTAAATGAGAACTTGTTCTCAACTGGTTTATCTGGTTAAATAAAGGTGAAAAAATAAAATAATAATAAAAAATAAAAAATCATGGCTACCCGGACTATTTGCACTGCCCCCCCACCCCATCCTTTTACGCTGCTGCTACTCTGTTTATTATTTATGCATAGTCACTTTAACTCTACCCACATGTACTGTACATATTACCTCAACTACCTCAACTAGCCGGTGCCCCCGCACATTGACTCTGCACCGGTACCCCCCTGTATATAGCCTCCCTACTGTTATTTTATTTTACTTCTGCTCTTTAGTTATTTGCTTATTTATTTTTTGCTTAACACTTTTTTACTTTGCATTGTTGGTTAAGGGCTTGTCAGTAAGCATTTCACTGTAATGTCTACACCTGTTGTATTCGGCGCATGTGGCAAATACAATTTGATTTGATTTGATTTGATTTAGACCAGTCATGTTTGTACCTTCGGAAAGTATTCCAACCCCTTCCCTTTTTCCAAATGTTACGTTTCAGCCTTATTCTAAAATTGATAACATTTATTGTTTCCCTCATCAATCTACACACAATATCCCATAATGACAAAGCGAAAACAGGTTTTTAGAAATGTTAGCATATTTATAAATAAAAAAACAGAAATACCTTGTTTACATAAGTATTCAGACCCTTTGCTATGAGACACGAAATTGAGCTCAGGTGTATCCAGTTTCCATTGATAATCCTTGAGATGTTTCTACAACTTGATTGGAGTCCACCTGTGGTAAGTTCAATTGATTGAATATGATTTGGAAAGGCACACACCTGTCTATATGAGGTCCCACACTTGACAGTGCATGTCAGAGCAAAAACCAAGCCATGAGATCGAAGGAATTGTCCATAGAGCGCCGAGACAGGATTGTGTCGAGGCAAACTGCGCAATCGGGGGAGAAGGGCCTTGTTCAGGAAGGTGACCAAGAACCCGATGGTCACTCTGACAGAGCTCCAGACCACCTCTCCATCCCCTCAAATCACCCCCAATTGATTGGTTGGCCTGGGATTTATGGCCGTCATTTATCCATAACATCATCTGTTGTGCATTACAAAACCAAAACAACATCTCTCAGCATTTCAGTAGAGCCTCAAGTAATCCAACTACCAACCTATTGAAGGAGCATAATCTAACCACAGAACGTTTTAAGCACAGCTAACCTGATAAACATTCTACATTAACAGGAACAGATACTTCGTAGCGTAAAGCCATTCCTGCATCCCTCCTGTCACCCTTTAGTGAATGAACCTGTTAGATAATGGTCTGATTAGGCACAATATTTACATTTAAGTCATTTAGCAGACGCTCTTATCCAGAGCAACTTACAGGAGCAATTAGGGTTAAGTGCCTTGCTCAAGGGCACATCGACAGATTTTTCACCTAGTCAGCTCGGGGATTAGAACCAGCGACCTTTCGATTACTGGCACAACGCTCTTAACCACTCAGCTACTCTGAATGTTAGGAGTTCCTCTAGAATAGTATCAGTGCTTTAGTACACCACAGAGAGAGAGGTATTAGTGAAGAGATGCTGTAATTATATTACAATAGTGATTCTGGAAAGAGTGGAACAAACAGGGTTACTTAAAGCTACTTAAAACAATCCGCTGTGTTTCCTGTCATTAGCATTGTTCTTAAAAACACTTTGTTTCTGAGATGCAATAATCACTTCCCATATCCTGGTTATGTCTTAATAACAGGTGTGATTCAGTTAAAGGCCTCTCTCTTTCTGATGACAACACAATAATCACTTCCCATATCCTGGTTATGTCTTAACAACAGGTGTGATTCAGTTAAAGGCCTCTCTCTTTCTGATGACAGCACATAGTCTTGTTTATCAGTACAGTACAGCACTTATAGCACTTTACCCTCTAAATGAGACCATTACATATCCATTTCAAACACATTGGATCCAAACAAACCCTCTGGGGAAGGTTATAGAAACAGACAAAGAACCCAAAATAAGCAATGGGGGAAACATTGATTTAAGATTGTGTTTATGGAGGAATTGTTTACCAGAGAGCTAGGCCTTTGATTTGGAATTATACTGCTGACCCTCAAGAGAGAGGAGAGAGAAGAGAGAGAGCGTAGAGGAGAGAGAGAGATAGAGAGAGAGAGAGAGAGAAGAGAGAGAGAGGAGAATAGGAAGCGAGAGTAATCTGATTCGAGTGCCAGGACTGAAATATAAAGCAGTCTGCCTGTCCTGCCGCAATCGAAAATAGAATTCCTCCCTGCCTCCCCTAACCAATCCTCCACCCAGCCCCCCGCTGGGGGACTACATGGGATCCCTCAGCAGTTCTATGTAACACAGGGGTAGTAATGGGTCAATACATTAGATAAATGGCATTTAGTGCTTTGGAAACTACTGTCCTCAGCAACAACGAACAGCCAGCCACTCCTCATAATGAAGCCTTGGCTGGGTCTGGCAGCAACAGGTTAACTAAGGTGGCGTCTCAAATGGTACCCTAGTCCCTGTGGGCCCCGGTCTAAAGTAGTGCACTATATAGGGAATAGGGTGCCATTCTCTGGTCTAAAGTAGTGCACTATATAGGGAATAGGGTACCATTCTCTGGTCTAAAGTAGTGCACTATATAGGGAATAGGGTGCCATTCTCTGGTCTAAAGTAGTGCACTATATAGGGATTAGGGTACCATTCTCTGGTCTAAAGTAGTGCACTATATAGGGAATAGGGTACCATTCTCTGGTCTAAAGTAGTGCACTACATAGGGAATAAGGTACCATTCTCTGGTCTAAAGTAGTGCACTACATAGGGAATAGGGTACCATTCTCTGGTCTAAAGTAGTGCACTATATAGGGAATAGGGTACCATTCTCTGGTCTAAAGTAGTGCACTATATAGGGAATAGGGTGCCATTCTCTGGTCTAAAGTAGTTGCACTACATAGGGAATAGGGTACCATTCTCTGGTCTAAAGTAGTGCACTATATAGGGAAACAGGGTGTCATTTCTCTGGTCTAAAGTAGTGCACTATATAGGGAATAGGGTGTCATTCTCTGGTCCAAAGTAGTGCACTTTTGGGTAGGGAAAATTAGGGTTGTAAAATTTCTTGAGTCCAAAGGAGGTTAAATGCACTATAGGGAAAGGTTCCCTTCTTGGTTAAAATAGTGCAAAAAATAGGGAAAGGGGGGCATTCTTCTGTCCCAAAGGGTAGGGGTTTTTTTTATAATATAGGGAAAGGGGTTCATTCCCGTCAAAGTAGTGCACTTAAGGGAATAGGGG
>LR778284.1:2800123-2820123 GCA_902810595.1 Coregonus sp. 'balchen'
GTTATTTAAACCTTGTCTCTGCAGTGTCTTTTTTGAGAAGATTTAAGTCAGGACTGAGACTAGAACACGCAACACCTCTTGGAAAGCCGTTCTGATGTGTATTCTGCATAAAGACGTGTGTAATTGTCCCGCAGAAAAATACAACCCTATTCCTAGGGTCTAGTTTTCAGAAGACTGAGGCAGGTTCCACTCTAACTTTTTACCTGGGCTTTGCTTCTTGCATATTCATAACATGATGCTCCTGAGTTGCGCAGTGGTCTAAGGCACTGCGTGCCACTAGAGATCCTGGTTCGAATCCAGGTTCTGTCGCAGCCGGCCGCGACCGGGAGACTCATGGGCGGCGCACAATTGGCCCAGCGTCGTCCAGGGTAGGGGAGGGAAAGGCCGGCAGGGATGTAGCTCAGTTGATAGAGCATGGCGTTTGCAACGCCAGGGTTGTGGGTTCGATTCCCATGGGGGGCCAGTATAAAAAATTAGATAAAATAAAATAAAAAATATGAAAATAATAAAAATATATATATATATATGTATTGACTAACTGTAAGTCACTCTGGATAAGAGTGTCTGCTAAATGACAAAAATGTAAATGTAAAATGATGCTGCCACCACAATACAGAGGGATCAACAACAGTGCATTCACTGCATTTTACTGGCCTGTATAACAAAGTGAAAAAAAGAAGCCGGTGTTAAAAAAGAAAAATCCACTCCAAATCATCTATTCTGTTAGCAACAACGCTGTTAAATAATACTGCAAGACAACACTGCAAATACATTACATTAAAAACTACAGGGTTGGGTCAAATCCAATACAACCAACACAGAGTGGTGGCAGCATCATGTTATGGGTATACTTGTCATCGGCAGGGACTGGGGAGTTTGTCAGGATCAAAATAAATATGAAAGGAGCAAAGCCCAGGTAGAGAGTTAGAGGGAAATCTTCTGAAAACTAGACCCTGGGATAGTTTTATTTTTCAGCAAGACAATAACACACATTTTTTAATGCAAAAGACTCACCAGAATGGCTTTCCAATAGGTGTTGAGTGTTGTTGAGTGGTCTAGTCTCAGTCCTGAAGTAAATTTGCTTGAAAATCAGACAGTGTGAACTTCTACTTCTAAAAATCCACCTTTCCAGAAATAAGTCTCTCACTGTCTGGATAAGAGCGTCTGCTAAATGACGTAAAATGTAATGTAAAATGTAAATTTGGGACGCAGACCATATCTGCCCTCCTGTGTTTCCCCATCAGACATCAGGAAGAATGAGAAGCAGCTGCTGGAGACGGCCGGCTACACCCAGAGTATTAACTCGTCCATCACAACCATCATCCCCACCCTGGCAACCATCCTCACCTTCGTAGTCCACACCCTGCTGGGTCTGCCCCTCGGCACCTCTGAAGTGAGTAGTATACCTAATCCCTAGTCCTAATCCCTAGATCAGTCCCTACACCCAAACGAGGGCATTGCGTTCATCCACCTCTGGCCTGCTGGCTCCCCTACCTCTGCGGAAGCACAGTTCCCGCTCAGCCCAGTCAAAACTGTTCGCTGCTCTGGCACCCCAATGGTGGAACAAGCTCCCTCACGACGCCAGGACAGCGGAGTCACTCACCACCTTCCGGAGACACTTGAAACCCCACCTCTTTAAGGAATACCTTGGATAGGATAAAGTAATCCTTCAACCCCCCCAAAAAAAACACATATTGTAAAGTGGTTATCCCACTGGCTATAAGGTGAATGCACCAATTTGTAAGTCGCTCTGGATAAGAGCGTCTGCTAAATGACGTAAATGTAAATGTGAATGTAGTCCTAATCCCTAGTCCTAATCCCTAGTCCTAATCCCTAGTCCTAATACCTAGTCCTAACACCCTGCTGGGCCTGCCACTCATCACCTCTGAAGTGAGTAGTATCTAATGCCTATAGTCTTTAGCTCATAGGGCTAACATAGTCTAGTCATAGTCAGTAGTATACCTAATGCGTAGTCCTAATAACATATTAGTCAGCAGTTAGTAGTACGTAATGCCTAGGCTTTAGCTCAGCGGGCTAACAGTCAGCAGTTAGTAGTACGTAATGCCTAGGCTTTAGCTCAGCGGGCTAACAGTCAGCAGTTAGTAGTACGGAATTGCCTAGGCGTTAGCCTTCGCGGGCTAACCAGCAGCTGTGAGTAGTTACGTAATTGCCCTAGGCTTGTAGCTCAGGCGGTGCTAACAGTCAGCTGTGAGTAGTACGGTAATGGCCTAGCTTGAGCTCAGCGGGCTAACAGTCAGCTTGTGGATAGTACGTAATGCCCTAGGCTTTAAGCTCAGCGGGCTAACCAGTCAGCTGTGGTAGTACGTAATGCCTAGGCTTTTAGCTCAGGGCGGGGCTATAAAGTCAGCTTGTGAGTAGTACCTAATGCCTAGGCTTAAGCTCAGGCGGGCTAAACAGTCAAGCTGTGAGTAGTAAACCTAATTCCTAGGCTTTAGCTCAGCTGGCTAACATTGTCCATCCCACATTCGTAGCCCATACCCGACTAGCCGCTGTCCCTCAGCCCCTCAGCTGTGAGTAGTACGTAATGCCTAGGCTTTAGCTCAGCAGGCTAACATAGTCAGCAGTGAGTAGTACCTAATGAAAGGCCTTTAGCTCAGAGGGCTAACATAGTCCGCTGTGAGTAGTGCCTAGTCTTTAGCTCAGCAGGCTAACATAGTCAGCTGTGAGTAGTGCCTAGTCTTTAGCTCAGCAGGCTAACATAGTCCGCTGTGAGTAGTACCTAATGCCTAGGCTTTAGCTCAGCAGGCTAACATAGTCAGCTGTGAGTAGTATCTAATGAAAGGCCTTTAGCTCAGAGGGCTAACATAATCCGCTGTGAGTAGTACCTAATGCCTAGGCTTTAGCTCAGCAGGCTAACATAGTCAGCTGTGAGTATATCTAATGAAAGGCCTTTACTCAGCAGGCTAACATAATCCGCTGTGAGTAGTACCTAATGCCTAGGCTTTAGCTCAGCAGGCTAACATAGTCAGCTGTGAGTAGTTACCTAAGAAGGCCTTTATCTCAGAGGGCTTAACCGTCTTGTTGGTTACTGGTACTTTAAAGTCACTTCTCCCTTATGTGTTTTACCAGCTGTTTACCATCACTACCGATCTTGTTTTTCCAGGCTGTTACCATCACTACCAGTCTTGTTTTTACCACCAGGCTGTTTGTTGCCACCACTACCATCTTTTTTTACAGGCGGTAACCATCACTACCATCTTGTTTTTACCAAGCTGTTTTACCATCACTAACTACCATCTTGTTTTACCAGGCGTTACCATCAATACCATGTTTGTTTTTTACCAAGGCGTTTACCATCATACCATCACTCACTCATCTTGTTTTTTTACCAGGCCGTTCCATCACTACCATCTTGTGTTTACCAGGCTGTTACCATCACTTACCATCTTGTTTTTTACCAGGCTGTTACCCATCCTACCCATCTTGTTTTTTAAAACCAGCTGTTACCATTCACTAACCATTGTTTTTTACAGGCTGTAACCATCACTACATAGCTTTGTTTTACCCGGCTGTTTACCATCGTTACCATCTTGTTTTTTACCACTGTTACCATCACTACCATCTGTTTTTTTTAACCCATGCTGTTACCCATCACTAAACTACCATCTTGTTTTTACCAGGCTGTTACCATCACTAACCATGTGTTTTTACCAGGCTGTTCCATCACTACCATGTTGTTTTTACCAGGCTGTTACCATCACCACGTACCCACCATGTTGTTTTTAACCCATGCTGTTAACCATCACTAACCATCTTTGTTTAATTACCAGGCTGTTAAACCAATCATCACTACCATGTTTTTTACCAGCTGTTACCATCATACCATGTTGTTTTTTACCAGGTCTGTTACCCATCCACTAACTACTACCATCTTGTTTTTACCATGCTGTTCCATCACTCCACTTGTTTTGACCAGGCGTTACCCATCATACCATCATCTGTTTTTTAACCACAGGCGGTTACCACACTACCATCTTGTTTTTACCAGGCTGTACCATCACGACCATCTTTGTTTTTACCAGGGGCTGGTTGCCACACGACCCATCTGTTTTATAATACCAGGCTGTGTACCAGTCACTACCATCTTGTTTTTACCAGGTCTGTTCCACATCAACTACCATCTTGTTTTTTACCCGGCGTTTACCATCACTACCACCTCTTTTTAACCAGCTGTTTACCATCACTACCATCTGTTTTTTACCAGCTGTTACCATCACTACCTTCTTGTTTTTACAGGCTGTTACCATCACTACCATCTGTTTTTAAAAACCACTGTTACCATTCACTACTACTACCATTCTTGTTTTTACCCAGGCCTGTTTACCATCACTACCATCTTGTTTTTTATCCTGTTTGCCATCACTACCCAATCATTGTTTTTACCAAATGCTGTTGCCATCACTTACCATGTGTTTTTATCACCCGGCTTTTTTCCATCATCGCCATCACTTTAACTCCATGCGGTTCTCCCTGGGTTTGCTGCCGTTCTCTGTCAAAGCCCTAGCTGAGGGACAGGTATCGCTAGCCCGGCTAAAGGTGAGACTCCTCTCCTCTCCTTTAAACATTGGTAATCAACAACTTCATCCACTTACTGAATGTCATGAAGCACATATATCATTTTCTGTTATTAGTCTCTTTATAACATGAAGATAAGCTCTGTGTGTTTACTGTGTGTGTGTTTTTATATACTCTGTATGTGTGTATATGCACATGTTTACATTTGTGTGTGTGTGTGTGTGTGTGCCTGCATGCGTGTGCGTGTGCACTCTGTGTGTGTGGTGTGTGTTTTGTGTTGTTTGTGTGGTGTGTGTTGTGCACTCTGTGTTTGTGTGCTTCTGTGTTTCGATGTCGTTTGGGGCTGTAGCTGTGTAGCCCCCTGCTGCTGCCCCCGCCCCCGGCGTCTCCCTCGTCCCGCGGCCTTGGTCCCTCTCGGCCCTGGTCATGGAGAAGGCAACATTCACCTGGGCCAGGCCCGAAGAACAGACTACCACTACAGCACCAAACACCACATCCTCTCTGTAGGGAGGCAAGGTGGAACCACAGGGCCAGAAGGGTAAAACCGGGAAACCAGGTCATGTGAAAAATTCCTTTAATGTAAGGGGTGGGTGTGGTAGGGGTTTTGGGTTTTAAAGGGGGTTTTGATTGGGTTAGAGGGGATAGGTTGGGGGCTGGATTAGCTTGGGTTTAGGGTAGCAACATTTCAGTAAATTTAAAATTCCAATTTTTCAACCCAGTTGGGTTAAACATGGGTAAGGGGAATGGTTTTTGTGGGGTTTTTCTTAGTTACGGGTTTAATGGGGTTTGGGTTAACGGGGTAATTTTTAAATGGGGGTTTTGAGGGGGTTTTTAACGGGGGCCCAAATTTGGGGGGTGGGATTTAAGGGGGGCGGGGTCAGAGTTAAATGGGTTTTAAAGGGGTCAATTGATGGGGTTAAAAAGGGGGGTCCAGATTTAAATGGGGTTAACAGGGGTCAAGTTAATTGGGTTAGGGGGGTCGAGTTAGATGGGGTTACGGGGTCGGGTTGTGGGGTTAAAATTTTTCGGGGGTCAGATTTAAGGGGGTTAACAGGGGTCAGAGTTAGATGGGGTTAACAGGGGTCAGAGTTAGGTGGGGTTAACAGGGGTCGATTTTAATGGGGTTAACGGGCGAGTTAAGGGGGTTAACGGGGGTCGAGTTGATGGGTAACAGGGGTCAAGTTAATGGGGTTAACAGGGTCAGGTTAAGGGGGGTTACAGGGGTCAAGTTAGATGGGGTTAACAGGGGTCGATTAATGGGGTTAAACAGGGTCAGGTTAGATGGGGTTAGAAGAGTCTGGTATTAAATTTTTATTACTGATGACTTTTTTAAATTTTTTAGGGAACCTCGGGTATTTTTGGGGGAAACGGGGAAAGCGGAAACACGCTGATCGCATCTTAAAATTTTTTTTAAAAGGTTTTTTCCCATTTTTCGTAAACCCAAAATTTAAAAAACCCAATACTCACAGAAAAATAAAATTGCAAAAATCGAAAAACAATTGTCCCTTCCAAAAATTCATAAAAAACAAGGGGTTTTAAATAATTTTTTGTGTTCATATGACTCACAGCTCTTTTATGAATTATGTTGCTCTCTACCCAAATCACCTAGAGGTTTGGGGGGATTTTCCATTTTTAGCGGGGGGCCGGTTTCCCCTACTTTCAGAAACCAGGGAAACCCTTCCCAAACCGGTTTTTTTTTTTTTGGGGAAATTTTTTGGGGGCGTTTTTTTTTTTCCCTCCTAATGTTACTAGGGTTGTTCATCTGTTTTCCCTGCCAGTATTTCTATGGTCTTTCTCTGTTTTAACCGGGCCGGGAAAATGTTACTATGGCCTGTTTTTTTTTTTCCCTGGCCAGGTAATTTTTAAATGGTTGTTCATCTTTTACCGGGCCCAGGTAATTTTACTAGGTCTTTTTCATCGGGTTTTACCTCCCCAGAGTTCTATGGTCGTTTTTTTTAAAACCGGGCCAGGTAATGTTCTAGGGGTCTGTTCATCTTTTTACCGGGCCAGGAAGTTCCCCGGGGTCTTTCCCCTTTTCCCGGGGCCGGGTTGTTCTAGGGGTCTTTTTTCATCTTTTTCCGGGCCTAATGTTCTTGGTCTTTTTTCACTTTTTAAACCTTTGGCCGTAAGTTACATGGTCTTTCACTGTTTTAAAACCTGGCCATTAATTTTTCTAGGGTCTGTTCACGTTTTTCCCGGGCCCAGGAAATGTACTATGGTCTGTTAAAACGTTTTTACCTGGCCGTAATGTAAATATTTTTCCCCTGTTTTTACCGGGGCCAGGTAATTTCTAGGTCTGTTCACCCTTTTTTACCTGGCCAGGAAATGTTACTTGTTTTCATCTTTTTTTCCCCTCCGGTATGTTATTGGTCTTTTCTCTTTTTTACCGGGCCGAAATGCTATGGTCGTTCCCCTTTAAAACCTCCCCGGTAATGTTACTATGGCTGTTCACTTTTTTAAACCTCCAGGATTTTCTATGGTTGTTCCCTTTTTTACCGGGCCGGGTAATTTTTCGGGGTTCTGTTCCCCTGTTTTCCGGGCCCGGTATGTTCTATGGTCTTTCACCTTTTTAAAAAACCTCCCAGGAAATGTTCTAGGGCTTTCCCCTTTTTACCTGCCGGTAATGTTTATTTGGGGTCTGTCACCTTTACCGGCCCAGGTAAGTTCTATGGTCTTTCACTGTTTTTCCCCTGGGCCAGGTAATTTTTACTATGGTCTTTCACTTTTTACCGGGCCCAGTAATGTACTATGGTCGTTCCCTTTTTTTCCTGCCAGGTATTTCTAGGGTTGTTCATTTTTTTTCCGGGCCGGTAATGTTACAGGTCTTTTTCCCTTTTTACCGGGCCGTAATTTCTAGGGTCTTTCACCTTTTTTTACCTGCCGGGTAAGTTACTATGGTCTGTTCCCTTTTCACCCTGCCGGGTAAGGGGACAGGTTTGGGTTCTTTTTTAAAACCCGTAATTTTGGGCCAAAACCGAAATTTTCGGTTGTTCCCCCCAAACCGCCAGGTAATTTCTTTGGTTTTTTCCCTTTTATCCCAGGAATTAAAACTATGTCTTTTTCCCTTTTTAAACCTGAAAGTTAAGTTACTATGGTCTGTTCACCTTTACCTGGCCAGGTAATGTTACTATGGTCTGTTCACCTGTTTTACCTGGCCAGGTAATGTTACTATGGTCTGTTCACCTGTTTTACCTGGCCAGGTATTTACTATGTCTTTCACTTTTAACCCCTGGCCAGGAAATGTTACAGGTCTTTCACCTGTTTTTTAAAAACCTGGCCAGGTAATGTTACTATGGCCTGTTCCCTTTACCTGGCCAGGTAATGTTACTATGGTCTGTTCATCTGTTTTACCTGCCGGTATGTTCTAGGGTCGTTTTTCCTCGGTTTTCCCGTTGCCCCAGGGAAAAATTTTACTATGTCTTTTCCCCCTTTTTTTAAACCTCCAGGTAATGTTCTATGGTCTTTCCCCTTTACCTCCAGGAAATGTTACTATGGCTGTTCCCTTTTAAAACCTGGGGTATGTTACTATGGTCTTTCACTGTTTTACCTCCGTAATGTTACTTGCTTTCACCTTTACCTGCCGGAAAATTTTTACTATGGTCTGTTCACCCGGTTTTTAAAAACTTCAAAGAGGAGGTTACAGGGGTTTTTAAAATTACTAGGAAGATAGGTGTTCACCCCCCTGCCAGAAGGTTCAGCTTTCACTTTTTACCTCCATAATGTTACTTCCCCGGTTTTCATTTTTTTAATTTTATCCGGTTTTTTAAATGGCGTATTTTTATGATAGTTACAGGTTTTCACCTGTTTTTAAAACCTTTCCAGGAAGTTCTATTCTTTCCCACCCCAAAATTTTTTTCTGTTCCCTTTTACCTCGAAATTTTAACTTTTCACTTTTCCTCCTTGTCGGGGGGCTTTTACTTTTAGGGGTAATTTTACTTGGTCGTTCCCTGTTTTAGGGGTTAATGTTACTATGGTCTTTTCCTTTTAATCCATAATTTCTATGTTGCCCCTTTACCTGCCAGGTGAAATCAATCTGATGTCCAAATTTTAAAATTTGGGCACTCCAGTAGGGGGCGTCCATGAAAAATAAAGACATTGTGGTCATCTAAGGATCTCAATCTTTTCATTGGTCTAACAAACTCACCTCTTTAACAAGCTTCCCTAAAGCAGTATTTCTAGGAGACAGTGGTTTATGGACCTGGCCTGCTTCAGACTACATTTACCCTGTGTTTTTTGTAAACGGTGAAAGTTGTAACTCTTGTAGGAACAGAGCAAGGGGCTATCATAAATTTGGGGGTTTCCCCTCAGTTTACCCCTGGGCCTACCACCCCCCCCCAGCCCTGGGCCCTAAATCTTTTGTCCCCTTTAGTACATCTAGTAGATAGTGCACAATCCAGGACATTGCACCTCAGTAATTCCACAGGACTCTCAGGTGTTTTAGTATCTTAATCCATGTTGTTCTCCTGAATGAATCCCTGATAACCCATGTTGTTCTCCTGAATGAATCCCTGATAACCCATGTTGTTCTCCTGATAATCCCCGATACCCCCCTTTTCTCCTGAAAAGAATCCCTTAACCCATGTTTGTTCTCCTAATGAATCCCTGATAACCCCTGTGTTCCCGAAAAATCCCTGATAACCCGGTTGTTCTCCCGATGAATCCCGATAACCCTGTTGTTCTCCCGAAATGTCCCTTTAATCCTGTTTTTTCTCCCGAATGAAATCCCTATAAACCCCTTTGTTTTTTTTTCCAAATGGAAACCCGTAACCCCTGTCTCCTGATAATTGGGGCTTTTTTTCCCCCGAAGGGGGGCCCCCTTTTCCCCGGGTTCTCCCGGGGGGGAAACCCCCGGAAACCCATTTTGGCTCCCAATAACCCTATTTTCCCATTTGTTCTTTTCCCCAAAAAATTTTTTTTAAATCCCTGAAACCCAAAGTTGTTTTTCCCCTAAAAAATCCCTGAAACCCATTTGTTTTTCCCTAAGAATCCCTGATAACCCCCGTTTCTTGAATGAAACCCCCTGGAACCCCCATTTGTTCTCCAAAGTCCCTGATCCCCATTTTTTCTTAAAGGGGTCCCTTAAACCCATTTTGTTCTCCGAAAGTCCCGATAAATTTTTCTCCCTGAATTAAATGTCCCCCAAATTTTGCCTGTTTTTTGTCTTTCTGTTGGAATGATCAGTCTGAGCCTGAAAAAGTCTGGCGTTTTCCAGGGACCCTGGGGAAAGGGGTCCGTATCCCTTTTTGAGTCTTTCATTTTGGGTAACTCAGAAAGTTTTGACTTTCATAAAATGTGCAGGGCCCAGACTGGGCGGATGCTGGGGTTTTTTTTAAACGAACTGTTTTTACTTAATTTTAAGTTTTGCAACCCCTTTACCTTTTTAAACTTTTGGGAATTTGCCTTTTAGGGCTAAATTTTTTTAAGGTTTTCCCCCTCCCCCCAAAAATCTACCCAATACCCCCTTTTGACAAAACAAGTTTTAAAATTTTTTTTCCCTTAAAAATTTTTTAAAAAACCCCCCCAAAATAAACTTTTCTGGGAACAAAACCCTTTTAGAAATTTTTTTCTTTTTTAAAAAAAACCTTTCAAATTTCACCTCAGTTTTTTTGGATTGGGCCTAAAATTTTTTCAAACACCCCTTAAATTTTGGGGGGTTTCCCATTCCCCCTCAGTTTAACTCTTTTAGGTTTATGGGGACGGTCACACTATTTTTTATCTTAGAAAATTCATCGGGGTTAAATTCTGGTATAAATTCAAGATTTCCCAACCATTGCTTTCTTTGGTTGTTATGGGGTTTTCCCTTTGGAAGGTGAACCCTTTTTTTAGTTGAGGTCTGAGATGGAAGTTTTTACCAGGACCGCTGTTTTTTGCTTTTCTTTCCCCCGTTGATAGAGTTGGCTGAAAAAAAATTACGATGAGGGTTTCCCTGTTCCCTTTTGGGGTGAGGTTCCCCCGACCCTTGTACGGACTTTGGGTTTATGCGGTTTTTCTTTTTTTTTTTTTTTTTTTTTTTTTTTTTTTTTTTTTTTTTTTTTTTTTTTTTTTTTTTTTTTTTTTTTTTTTTTTTTTTTTTTTTTTTTTTTTTTTTTTTTTTTTTTTTTTTTTTTTTTTTTTTTTTTTTTTTTTTTTTTTTTTTTTTTTTGGGGGGGGGGGGGGGGGGGGGGGGGGGGGGGGGGGGGGGGGGGGGGGGGGGGGGGGGGGGGGGGGGGGGGGGGGGGGGGGGGGGGGGGGGGGGGGGGGGGGGGGTTTTTTTTTTGTAGATTTAGGGAAAATTGCGGGAAAGGCCTTTTAAACCCCTGTACTGGGTTTTTTTTTTTCCCTTTTTGGGGGGCTGGGTTTTGTTTTTTGCTGGTTTTCTGTTCCCCCGTTTTTTTGGGGGGGTTTTTTTTTGGAGAGCGAGTTCCCTGAACCCGGGGGGGAACTTATTTTTGGGAGCTCTTCAGAGTGACCATCAGGTTTTGGGTACCTCCCTGACCAAGCCCTTCCCCCGATGCTCATTTTGGCCGGCAGCCAGTTTGGGAAGAGTCTGTTGGTTAAAAACTTCTTCCATTTCAGATGGATGGAGGCCACTTTGTTCTTGGGGACCTTCAATGCTGCAGACATTTTTTGGTACCCTTCCCAGATCTGTGCCTCGACACAATCCCATCTCGGAGCTCTACGGACAATTCCTTCGACCTCATGACTTGGTTTTTGCTCTGACATGCACTGTCAACTGTGGGACCTTATATAGACAGGTGTGTGCCTTTCCAAATCATGCCCAATCAATTGAATTTACCACAGGTGGACTCCAATCAAGTTGTAGAGACATCTCAAGGATGATCAATGGAAACAGGATGCACCTGAGCTCAATTTCGAGTCTCATAGTAAAGGGTCTGAATACTTATGTAAATAAGGTATTTCTGTTTTTAATTTTTAATACATTTGCAAAGATTTCTAAAAAACTATTTTTGCTTTGTCGTTATGGGGTATTGTGTGTAGATTGATGAGAAAAAAAAATATTTCATCAATTTTAGAATAAGGCTGTAACGTAACAAAATGTGGAAAAAGTCAAGGGGTCTGAATACTTTCCGAAGGTGAGGTCCTGTAGATAGGTGAGTGATGTCTGAACCTGTACTGACTGGGTTGTATTGCTGGTTCTGTTCTGTAGATAGGAGAGTGATGTCTGAACCTGTACTGTACTGACTGGGTTGTATTGCTGGTTCTGTTCTGTAGATAGGAGAGCGAGGCCTGAACCTGTACTGACTGGGTTGTATTGCTGGTTCTGTTCTGTAGATAGGAGAGCGATGTCTGAACCTGTACTGACTGGGTTGTATTGCTGGTTCTGTTCTGTAGATAGGAGAGTGATGTCTGAACCTGTACTTTGTACTGACTGGGTTGTATTGCTGGTTCTGTTCTGTAGATAGGAGAGTGATGTCTGAACCTGTACTGTACTGACTGGGTTGTATTGCTGGTTCTGTTCTGTAGATAGGAGAGCGAGGCCTGAACCTGTACTGTACTGACTGGTTGTATTGCTGTTCTGTTCTGTAGATAGGAGAGTGATGTCTGAAACCTGTACTGGACTGGGTTGTATTGCTGGTTCTGTTCTGTAGATAGGAGAGCGAGGCCTGAACCTGTACTGACTGGGTTGTATTGCTGGTTCTGTTCTGTAGATAGGAGAGTGATGTCTGAACCTGTACTGTACTGACTGGGTTGTATTGCTGGTTCTGTTCTGTAGATAGGAGAGTGATGTCTGAACCTGTACTGTACTGACTGGGTTGTATTGCTGGTTCTGTTCTGTAGATAGGAGAGCGAGGCCTGAACCTGTACTGTACTGACTGGGTTGTATTGCTGGTTCTGTTCTGTAGATAGGAGAGCGAGGCCTGAACCTGTACTGACTGGGTTGTATTGCTGGTTCTGTTCTGTAGATAGGAGAGTGATGTCTGAACCTGTACTGACTGGGTTGTATTGCTGGTTCTGTTCTGTAGATAGGAGAGTGATGTCTGAACCTGTACTGACTGGGTTGTATTGCTGGTTCTGTTCTGTAGATAGGAGAGCGAGGCCTGAACCTGTACTGACTGGGTTGTATTGCTGGTTCTGTTCTGTAGATAGGAGAGCGAGGCCTGAACCTGTACTGTACTGACTGGGTTGTATTGCTGGTTCTGTTCTGCAGATAGGAGAGCGAGGCCTGAACCTGTACTGTACTGACTGGGTTGTATTGCTGGTTCTGTTCTGTAGATAGGAGAGCGAGGCCTGAACCTGTACTGACTGGGTTTGTATTGCTGGTTCTGTTCTGCAGATAGGAGAGCGAGGCCTGAACCTGTACTGACTGGGTTGTATTGCTGGTTCTGTTCGTAGATAGAGAGCGATGTCTGAACCGTACTGACTGGGTTGTATTGCTGGTTCTGTTCTGCAGATAGGAGAGCGAGGCCTGAACCTGTACTGTACTGACTGGGTTGTATTGCTGGTTCTGTTCTGCAGATAGGAGAGCGAGGCCTGAACCTGTACTGACTGGGTTGTATTGCTGGTTCTGTTCTGCAGATAGGAGAGCGAGGCCTGAACCTGTACTGACTGGTTGTATTGCTGGGTTCTGTTCTGCAGATAGGAGAGCGAGGCCTGAACCTGTACTGTACTGGGTTGTATTGCTGGTTCTGTTCTGCAGATAGGAGAGCGAGGCCTGAACCTGTACTGACTGGGTTGTATTGCTGGTTCTGTTCTGTAGATAGGAGAGCGAGGCCTGAACCTGTACTGACTGGGTTGTATTGCTGGTTCTGTTCTGCAGATAGGAGAGCGAGGCCTGAACCTGTACTGACTGGGTTGTATTGCTGGTTCTGTTCTGTAGATAGGAGGAGCGATGTCTGAACCTGTACTGTACTGACTGGGTTGTATTGCTGGTTCTGTTCTGTAGATAGGAGAGTGATGTCTGAACCTGTACTGTACTGACTGGGTTGTATTGCTGGTTCTGTTCTGTAGATAGGAGAGTGATGTCTGAACCTGTACTGTACTGACTGGGTTGTATTGCTGGTTCTGTTCTGTAGATAGGAGGCGAGGCCTGAACCTGTACTGGACTGGGTTTGTATTGCTGGTTCTGTTCTGCAGATAGGAGAGCGAGGCCTGAACCTGTACTGACTGGGTTGTATTCTGGTTCTGGTTCTGTGGATGGGAGAGCGAGCCCTGACCTTGTACGGCCTGGGTTGTATTGCTGGTTCTGTTCTGTAGATAGGAGAGCGAGGCCTGAACCTGTACTGTACTGACTGGTTGTATTGCTGGTTCTGTTTCTAAGATAGGAGAGCGAGGCCTGAACTGTACTGACTGGGTTGTATTGCTGGTTCTGTTCTGTAGATAGGAGAGCGAGGCCTGAACCTGTACTGACTGGGGTTGTATTGCTGGTTTCTGTTCTGCAGATAGGAGAGCGAGGCCTGAACCTGTACTGACTGGGTTGTATTGCTGGTTCTGTTCTGTAGATAGGGAGAGCGAGGCCTGAACCTGTACTGACTGGTTGTAATTGCTGGTTCTGTTCTGCAGATAGGAGAGCGAGGCCTGAACCTGTACTGTACTGACTTGGTTGTATTGGCTGGTTCTGTTCTGTAGATAGGAGAGCGAGGCCTGAACCTGTACTGACTGGGTTTGTATTGCTGGTTCTGTTCTGTAGATAGGAGAGCGAGGCCTGAACCTGTACTGTACTGAACCTGGGATTGTATTGCTGGTTCTGTTCTGTAGGATAGGAGGAGCGAGGCCGGACCTGTACTGACTGGGTTTGTATTGCTGGTTTCTGTTCTGTAGATAGGAGGGCCGAGGCTCTGACCTGTACTGACTGGGGTTGTATTGTCTGGTTCTGTTTCTGTAGATAGTGGAGATGCGAGGCCTGAAACCTGTGTACTGACTTGGGTTGTATTGGCTGGTTCTGTTCTGTAGATAGGAGAGCGAGGGCTCTGAACTGTACTGACTTGGGTTGTATTGCTGGTTCTGTTCTGTAGATAAGGAGAGCGAGGCCTCTGATGAACCTGTACTGGACTGGGTTTTATTGCTGGTTTCTGTTCTGTAGATAGGGAGCGATGGCCTGAACCTGTACTGACTGGTTGTTGTGTCCTGGTTCTGTTCTGTAGATAGGAGAGTGGCGAGGCCTGAACCTGTACTGACTGGGGTTTATACTTTGCGGTTCTGTTCTGTAGATGGAGAGCGAGGCCTGAAACCTGTACTGACTGTGTTGTATTGCTGGTTCTGTTCTGTAGATAGAGAGCGAGGCCTGACCTGTACTGACTGGGTTGTATTGCTGGTTCGTTCTGTAGATAGGAGAGCGAGGCCTGAACCTGTACTGACGGGTTGTTTTTGCGGGTTCTGTCTGTAGATAGGAGAGCGAGGCCTGAACCTGTACTGACTGGGTTGTATTGCTGGTTCTGTTCTGTAGATAGGAGGGGCGGGGCCCTAACCTGTACTGACTGGGTTGTATTGCTGGTTCTGTTCTGTAGATAGGAGAGCGAGCCTGAACCGTACTGACTGGGTTGTATTGCTGGTTCTGTTCTGTAGATAGGAGAGCGAGGCCGAACCTGACTGACTGGTTGTATTGCTGGTTCTGTTCTGCCGATGGGGAAGCGAGGCCTGAACCTGTACTGTACTGACTGGGTTGTATTGCTGGTTCTGTTCTGTAGAAGGAGAGTGAGTCTGAACCTGTACTGACTGGGTTGTATTGCTGGTTCTGTTCTGCAGATAGGAGAGCGAGGCCTGAACCTGTACTGACTGGGTTGTATTGCTGGTTCTGTTCTGTAGATAGGAGAGCGAGGCCTGAACCTGTACTGTACTGACTGGGTTGTATTGCTGGTTCTGTTCTGCAGATAGGAGAGCGAGGCCTGAACCTGTCTGGTGGTCAGAAGCAGAGGATCAGTCTGGCCAGAGCGGTGTACTCCAACAAAGACATCTTCCTGCTGGACGACCCTCTGTCTGCCGTGGACGCCCACGTAGGGAAACACATCTTTGAGGAGTGCATCAAGAAGACACTGAAGGGGAAGAGTATCATCCTGGTCACCCATCAACTACAGGTAGAGAGTGACGGGTGGTTATGAGCTTACAGTTTGGTTGAACACTCAAATACAGTAGGTCAGTTTTCCTGATTATCTCACTAATTTAGGAATATACAGTATTTATTGCATCTTTCTCCTATAATCTAAAGACCTGTAGCCTTCTCCCTCTGAGTATATTCATGGTGTGTTCAGGAACTAGGGTTGCAAAACTTTTCCAGAGTTCCCAGATTTTTCACAGTTCCTGGCTGGAGGATTCTCTGAATATAGGAGGGAAAAGGGAATGGGAATCCTTCAACTGGGAATCCTTCAACTGGGAATCCTTCAACTGGGAATCCTCCAACTGGGAATCCTCCAACTGGGAATCCTCCAACTGGGAATCCTTCAACTGGGAATCCTTCAACTGGGAATCCTTCAACTGGGAATCCTCCAACTGGGAATCCTTCAACTGGGAATCCTCCAACTGGGAATCCTCCAACTGGGAATCCTTCAACTGGGAATCCTCCAACTGGGAATCCTCCAACTGGGAATCCTCCAACTGGGAATCCTCCAACTGGGAATCCTCCAACTGGGAATCCTCCATCCAACTGGGAATCCTCCAACTGGGAATCCTCCAACTGGGAATCCTCCAACTGGGAATCCTCCAACTGGGAATCCTTCAACTGGGAATCCTCCAACTGGGAATCCTCCAACTGGGAATCCTCCAACCAGGATATCTGAAAAACAGGGAGAAGAAAATCCAGAAGTTTAGAACCCCATCAGAAACACCCTAACAACAGCTAGAGAACAAATAAAATAAAATAACATGTATTTGTCACATGCTTCGTAAACAACAGGTGTAGACTAACAGTGAAATGTTTACTGATGGGCCCTTACCCACAATGCAGAGAGAAAGAGAGAAAAATTATAGAAAAAATTATAACACAAGTAACATATACACAATGAGTAACGATAACTTGGCTATATACACTGGGTACCAGTACTGAGTCAATGATAACATGGCTATATACACTGGGTACCAGTACTGAGTCAATGATAACATGGCTATATACACTGGGTACCAGTACTGAGTCAATGATAACTTGGCTATATACACTGGGTACCAGTACTGAGTCAATGTGCAGGGGTACCAGGTAATAACTTGGCTATATACACTGGGTACCAGTACTGAGTCAATGTGCAGGGGTACCAGGTAATAACTTGGCTATATACACTGGGTACCAGTACTGAGTCAATGTGCAGGGGTACCAGGTAATAACTTGGCTATATACACTGGGTACCAGTACTGAGTCAATGTGCAGTGAGTCAATGTGCAGGGGTACGAGGTATAACATGCTATATACATACAGAGCCTGTGCAGGGGTACCAGGTAATAACTTGGCTATAGACACGGGTACCAGTACTTAGTCTGTGCGGGGTAACAAGGTAGCTGAGGTAGTATTGTACATATAGGTGGGGTAAATGACTCGACAACAGGATAGATAATAAAACTGTAGCACAGTATAATGAGGTAGGGAAAGTGACTAGGCAACAGGATAGAGATAAGACAGTAGCAGCAGTATACTGTAGGTAGGGGTTAAATGTGACTAGACAACAGGATATGAATAATAGACAGTAGCAGCAGTATAATGTAGTAGGGGTAAAGTGACTAGACAAAAGGATAGATAAAGACGTAGCAGCAGTATACTGTAGGTAAAATTATGGGTATAATAAAGGGTAAAGGGACTCGACAAAGGATAGATAATAGACCGTAGCAGCAGTATACTGTAGGTAGGGGTAAACGTGACTAGACAAACAGGATAGATAATAGACAGATAGCAGCAGTATTACTGTAGCTAGGGGTAAAGTGATTAGGCAACAGGATAGATAATAGACAGTAGCCAGCCAGTATACTGTGAGGTAGGGGTAAAGTGACTAGACAAAGGATGATAAAGACATTTGCAGCAGTATATGTAGGTAGGGGTAAGTGGATAGGCACAGGTAGATAAGACAGTAGCAGCAGTATTTTTCTGTAGGTGGGTAAGTGCTAGGCACAGGATGATATGACTAGCAGAGTATCTGTAGGTAGGGGTAAAGGGGTGCACGGATATATAATGGTAGCAAGCAGTTAACTGTAGGTAGGGTAAAGTGATGCCCAAAGGATAGATAATAAAATCGCAGACGTATTTAGGTCAAAAAATTAGTCAAAAGGTAATGCAAGTCGGGTAATTAACGTATTGGTTAATACACAGTGCCAGAAAGTTTTTAAAACCCTATTTTAAAGGGGACATGAATTAAAAAAATGAATTTTGAATTTGGTACCCAAAATCAATGTTCCGGGTTACCTATATTAAAACTTTACCCTCCCAGAAAAAACTCAACAAACACCACGATTATTCAACCTTTGTATACAAGCCTTTTACCCTCCAAGAGAGACTATCACAATCTTACCCCTCCCCAGAGAGACTCAACAAACACCACAGAGGATAGTAGCACCGTCTAGTATCACAAGTCCTTTACCCCTCCCCAGAGAGACTCAACAAACACCACATAGGATAGTAGCACTGTCTAGTATCACAAGTCCTTTACCCCTCCCCAGAGAGACTCAACAAACACCACAGAGGATAGTAGCACCGTCTAGTATCACAAGTCCTTTACCCCTCCCCAGAGAGACTCAACAAACACCACAGAGGATAGTCAGGATGCCGGCTCGTCTGCCTCTTTTGCGCCGTCGCTTCCTCTTTCGAGTCCTGGGGAATAGGGCCTGGTTCAGATTATGCAGAACGTCCTGAGCTGCTGATTTAAGGCCTGGTCCAGATTATGCAGAACGTCCAGAGCGGCTGACTCGTTGAAATAGAGATTGTCATCCAAATCGAGGTTAGTGATGTCTGTTGTGATCTCCAGAAGCTGTTTTCGGTCATAGGAAATGATGGCGGAAACATAATGTACAAAAAAAGTAAAGATCAGTGTAAAAAAAAAACACAAAAACACAAAATTGTAAAATGGCTGCTATCCACTGCAGCGCCATCTTGTTTCCCAGGCCTCTTCCTAAGGAGTACCCATAACACACGTTACTTGTCCCTATCCCTGTCACTGCTTATTGTAAATGGCCTGGGCATCCCTCCCATGTCCACCACTGCAGTAGAAGAGAGTGCACCGTCAAAGTTAACAAGTGTTCTCTTTGTCGCCCAGTCATGCAAACACAGCATGTACCTCCTCTGCCGTGTAACTGTTTAACCTGGACTCACAGGAGGTCGTTTTGGGGTTTTAAAACAAACAGTTAACGGCTTCCCACGTCAATATACACGACATTACCAAAAGTATGTGGACACCTGCTCCTCGAACATGTCATTCCAAAATCATGGGCATTAATATGGAGTTGGTCCCCCCCCTTTGCTGCTATAACAGCCTCCACTCTTCTGGGAAGGCTTTCCACTAGATGTTGGAACATTGCTGCGGGGACTTGCTTCCATTCAGCCACAAGAGCATTAGTGAGGTTGGGCACTGATGTTGGGCGATTAGGCCTGGCTCGCAATCTGTGTTCCAATTCATCCCAAAGGTGTTCGATGGGGTTGAGGTCAGGGCTCTGTTCAGGCCAGTCAAGTTCTTCCACACCGATCTCGACAAACCATTTCTGTATGGACCTCGCTTTGTGCACGGGGGCATTGTCATGCTGAAACAGGAAAGGGCCTTCCCCAAACTGTTGCCACAAAGTTGGAAGCACAGAATCATCTAGAATGTCATTGTATGCTCTAGCGTTAAGATTTCCCTTCACTGGAACTAAGGGGCCTAGCCCGAACCATGAAAAACAGCCCCAGACCATTATTCCTCCTCCACCAAACTTTACAGTTGGCACAATGCATTGGGGCAGGTAGCATTCTACTGGCATCCGCCAAACCCAGATTAGTCCGTACTGCCAAATGGTGAAGCGTGATTCATCACTCCAGAGAACATGTTTCCACTGCTCCAGAGTCCAATGGTGGCGAGCTTTACACCACTCCAGCCGATGCTTGGCATTGCGCATGGTGATCTGAGGCTTGTGTGCAGCTGCTCGGCCATGGAAATCCATTTCATAAAGGTCCCGACGAACAGTTGTTGTGCTGACATTGGTTCCAGAGGCAGTTTGGAACTCGGTAGTGAGTGTTGCAACCGAGGACAGATGTTTTTTACGCGCTATGCGCTTCAGCACTCGGCGGTCCCGTTCTGTGAGCTTGTGTGGCCTACCACTTCACGGCTGAGCCGTTGTTGCTCCTAGACGTTTCCTCTTCACAATAACAGCACTTACAGTTGACCGGAGCAGCTCTAGCAGGGCAGAAATGTGACGAACTGACTTGCTGGAAAGGTGGCATCCTGTGGCGGTGCCATGTTGAAAGTCACTGAGCTCTTCAGTAAGGCCATTCTACTGCCAATGTTTGTCTATGGAGATTGCATGGCGGTGTGCTCGATTTTATACACCTGTCAGCAACGGGAGTGGCTGAAATAGCTGAATCCACT
>LR778284.1:2825123-2840123 GCA_902810595.1 Coregonus sp. 'balchen'
TATGTCCAGTCTAGATATCATGGATCACTGACTTTAGTTTATTAGGATCAGTATACCTGGAGGGGGCTATGTCCAGTCTAGATATCATGGATCACTGACTCTTTAGTTTATTAGGATCAGTACACCTGGAGGGGGCTATGTCCAGTCTAGATATCATGTATCACTGACTCTTTAGGATCCCCATTAGCTGTTGCACATGCAGCAGCTTCTATTCCTGGGTCCACACAAAACATCAAATACGGAGTCTCGTACTGTATTGGCAAGACACCGAGAGACAACAAAAATATTTCTTACACATTATTAAAATGTATCACCTGATCTTGTATGTTAGGAACAAACTGAGGAGGAGCCGGTACAACCACACCCCATCGACATGAAGGGGGAGGACCTGGACGATCACAGGGGAAATGGAATAGAAAACCCAGGTATAATGAGACACACGTCCGTACATATCTTAACATATATTTCACATTGAAGACAAAAATGGTGCTCTCACATACTGTATGTAATGGTATCGGAAACAAAGGTTTGTTCAAGTGTCTTGTTTGATACGTCACTGCCTTACATGTAGCTCTGCATTAAAAGGTCTGTTGTGTTTAATTAGTGGGATTTCTGTCCATGTCTTTCCACAGCTTTTGACATGTCTGACGAGAAGCCAGAAGAGTTGGGAGGAAGGGAATCGGTGTCACGTGACGTCAACGGTCATTTTGCCAACTCCTCCATTCCTTCACATTCCAATCCTCCAAAGAGTGTTATGGCTGTACACTGTGTGGCATTTTAAATGATCAAATCAATGAATTCCATCAACATGATGTTTGTTGTTGTTTATTATGTTTGCTGTTGTTGTTTATTATGTTGGTGGTTGTTGTTGTTGTTTATTATGTTGGTTGTTGTTGTTGTTTGTTATGTTTGTTGTTGTTTATTGTTTGTTGTTGTTTATTATGTTTGTTGTTGTTGCTGTTGTTGTTGATGATGGCTGTTGATATTTGTTGTTGTTGCTGTCTGGTAGAGTCTAAGGACCAGCTGGTGACCCAGGAGGGTTCTCAGGAGGGTTCTGTTACCTGGAGGTCCTACCACCAGTACTGCAAAGCTGCAGGAGGTTAGAACACACCTCATTCACCTCAGCCAATCAGCCTTACTCCTCACACCTAGTGAAGCAGTGATACTCAGACCTAAGCAAATCATTAACCTTTCACTTGACTCCAACGTTGTAGCAGGTATGGTGTGGGTTATGTTGAGTCATGCTGAATCCAGTCTCATCTCGTCTCTCTGGTCTCTCTTCTCCCCTCTGGTCTCACTCTGGTCTTCCCTCTGGTCTCTCCTCTCTCCTCTGGTCTCTCCTCTGGTCTCTCCTTTCCTCTCTCCTCTGGTTTCTCTTCTGGTGTCTCCTCTGGTCTCTCCTCTGTTCGCTCTCTCCTCTGATCTCTCCCCCCTCCTCTGGTCTCTCCTCTGGTCTCTCTTCTGGTCTCTCGTCTCTCCTCTGGTCTCTTCTATGGTCTCTACTCTGGGCTCTTCTCTGGTCTCTCCTCTGGTGTCTCCTGTCCTCTCTACTCCGGTCTCTCTTCTCTCCTCTGGTTTTTCCTCTGGTGTCTCCTCTGGTCTCTCCTCTGGTGTCTCCTCTGGTCTCTCTTATGGTCTCTCCTCTCTCCTCTGGTCTCTTCTCTGGTCTTTCTGCTGGTGTCTCCTCTGGTCTCTCCTCTGGTTTCTCCTCTGGTGTCTCCTCTGGTCTCTCTTATGTTCTCTCCTCTCCCTCTTCTCTGGTCTCTCCTCTGTCTCTCTTGGTGTCTCTCTGTCTCTTATGGTTCTCTCTCTCTGGCTCTTCTCCTCTGGTGTCCTCCTCTGGTCTCTCCTCTGGTCTCTCTCTCTCTCCTCTGGTCTCTCTCTCTGGTTCTCCTCTCCTCTGGTCTCTCTCTTCTCTCTCTGGTTGTCCTCTGGTGTTCCTCTGGTCTCTCCTCTGGTTCCTCTGGTCTCCCCTCTGGTTCTCCTCTGGTTCTCCTCTGGTCTCTCCTCTTCCTCTGGTCTCTCCTCTGGTGTCCTCGGTTCTCTGTGTGTCCTCTTCTGGTCTCTCCTCTGGTCTCTCCTCTCGTCTCTCCTCTGGTCTCTCCTCTGGTGTGTCCTCTGGTGTTTCCTCTGGTCTCTCCTCTGGTGTGTCCTCTGGTCTCTCCTCTGGTGTCCTCTGGTCTCTCCTCTGGTCTCTCCTCTGGTCTCTCCTCTGGTCTCTCCTCTGGTCTCTCCTCTGGTCTCTCCTCTGGTGTCTCCTCTGGTGTCTCTGGTCTCCAGGGTACATACTGCTGTCTCTCATCATCATCATCTTCATCTGCCTGGTGGGGACCACTGCCTTCAGCAACTGGTGGCTCAGCTACTGGCTGGAGCAGGGATCAGGGGTAAGTCTACTGTAGTTGACCCTTCGCTAAGCCCCGCCCCCCTTGGTTACTGTTGCAACAGCTGACATTTTCCCTGGAAGCCCAATTCATCACTCAAACCACTGGCGAAATCCCCTTACAATAATGATGATGTTTTTTTTTTATACACAATGAAATGGAACAAAGACTACCCTTTGCTAATCAGAAGACACGTGGGTATGCTGTGATGGACTGGTATTACAATTGCTTCACGGGAACCTGGTAAAATGACGTTTGTAGTCTGGCTAGCCACTGAATGGCTCTGAATTCACTGTCAGCAAGCAGCCAGAGCTACAATCACTGTTGGAGCTAACTAGTGCTCTCAAATGGTATCCTGATGACAGCAGATGAGAGTTGTATTCATAACATGGCTAACTTAGCCTTGCTAACATGCATTTCGTGAAAACAAATGATATTGAGTGGCTAGCTAGCGTTAGCAACGTTTGGTGGTCAATGAGACTGAGAGCTAGCTAACCAGCTGAGCTAGCAAACAATCCTCCATCAACAGGCTCTGCATTTCAGGAATCACGGTAGCGAGTACCCACTGGTAGACTGTTACATTATTTAGCCATTTAAACAATTTATGTTTTTGAAGAAAACTCAGTTTTTGCCATTTGCCCTCACTGGCTTTCATGGCGTTTGAAATGTGAGCTTGTCCGAGGTGTCGGACTCAACGGCAGTTGCTATCCGTTGGAGCGCTGCGATTGGTTGCCCAAAATTCTGGGGCTGTGCTTAGCAAAGGGTCAATTGCATCAACAGTTTGTCGTTCCTATTTTAGCAGATGAGATGACATCTGTGGCTAGCACAAGTAAAACATTTAACAAAACATGCTGCATCTGTTTTTTATAGGCTCGTTAAAACATTCTTAGTACCCTACTAAGTAACAAAGCCATATATTAACTACGGTCTCTTTAACGTGTGATTTCAGACAGCGAACGTGTCGATGTCCGACGCAGGGAACATCTCCCTGAACCCTGACCTGAGCTTCTACCAGATGGTTTACGGCCTGGTGGTGGTGGCCATGCTGGTGTTCAGCTTCATCAAGGGCTACTCTTTCACCAAAGTCACGCTTCACGCATCCTCCAAGCTACACGACACCATGTTCAGAAACGTAACTGCACACAACGCCAATGTTACCAATCACACTACACTACAACACCACTGCTGTCAGTCATATTGAAAAGGACAGGGGAGAGGGACAATGCGGGATGATAAACCCATAGATGAGGAATTCCATAGCCTTGAATCTTGAAAAGGAGAGGGGAGAGGGGACATCCCTGTCTCGTTCCACAACAAATAGCTGGGAGACAGTATTATTGGTGTTCTACCTTCACTGTGGGATACAAATAACCTTGATCCCCCTGTGTCCTGTCTGGGTTTCAGACCTTGGCCAAACCCGTGAGTCATGTTACTTTACATTGTAGCAGTGGATAGGTCTCAGAAGATAGATGTAATGAAGATCTTACAGTAGCGTTCTCATTGATGTGTCCCTGAAAACATAACCCTAACCCTATCCCCTGTGTCCTGCCTGTGTTTCATCAGCCCTCCCATAACCCTACCCCTACCCCCCTGTCCTGCCTGTGTTTCATCAGCCCTCCCATAACCCTAACCCTATCCCCTGTGTCCTGTCTGGGTTTCATCAGCCCTCCCATAACCCTAACCCTATCCCCCTGTGTCCTGCCTGTGTTTCATCAGCCCTCCCATAACCCTAACCCTATCCCCCTGTGTCCTGCCTGTGTTTCATCAGCCCTCCCATAACCCTAACCCTATCCCCCTGTGTCCTGCCTGTGTTTCATCAGCCCTCCCATAACCCTAACCCTAACCCTGTGTCCTGCCTGTGTTTCATCAGCCCTCCCATAACCCTAACCCTATCCCCTGTGTCCTGCCTGTGTTTCATCAGCCCTCCCATAACCCTAACCCTATCCCCCTGTGTCCTGCCTGTGTTTCATCAGCCCTCCCATAACCCTAACCCTATCCCCCTGTGTCCTGCCTGTGTTTCATCAGCCCTCCCATAACCCTAACCCTACCCCCCTGTGTCCTGCCTGTGTTTCATCAGCCCTCCCATAACCCTAACCCTACCCCCCTGTGTCCCGTGTGTGTTTTAGATCCTGAGCAGCCCCATGAGTTTCTTTGACACCACCCCGACGGGCCGCATGGTGAACCGCTTCTCCAAGGACCAGGATGAGGTGGACACCATGCTGCCCTTCAACATGGAGAACTTCCTGCAGTTCTGCCTGATGGTCACCTACACCATCGTCACCATCACAGCCGTGTTCCCTCCGCTGCTCATCGCCATCACGCTGCTGGGGGCCATCTTCACGCTCATACTCTAGTGAGTCAACCAGCATCTTTACATTTAGAGTTCGCTCATTTGGCCGACGCTCTTACCCAGGGTGACTTACTCTAATGAGAAGATTTCTTTAGCAAAAATGAGCGAACACCCTCAACACTTAAAATACATGTCACAAAAGCAGATAAATCCATCAAAACAGTATCATTTGTCATCTAATGAGAAAGAAATCTAATGAGCATGAACTTCATAATCTTCATTATCATTGTCCTTACTGTTGTTGTCTTCACTGCTATTGGTCATCTGTCGTCTGTTACAATTAATGTTCCGTATCCGTGTACAGCATGTGGTCCAAGCTGCACTGTACTCCAAGTCATCTCCTGTGGGGTGTGTTTCCGAGTCCTGTGGGGTGTGTTCAGAGTCCTGTGGGGTGTGTTCCGAGTCCTGTGGGGTGTGTTCAGAGTCCTGTGGGGTGTGTTCCGAGTCCTGTGGGGTGTGTTCCGAGTCCTGTGGGGTGTGTTCCGAGTCCTGTGGGGTGTGTTCCGAGTCCTGTGGGGTGTGTTCCGAGTCCTGTGGGGTGTGTTCAGAGTCCTGTGGGGTGTGTTTCCGAGTCCTGTGGGGTGTGTTTCCGAGTCCTGTGGGGTGTGTTCCGAGTCCTGTGGGGTGTGTTCAGAGTCCTGTGGGGTGTGTTCCGAGTCCTGTGGGGTGTGTTCCGAGTCCTGTGGGGTGTGTTTAGCAGATGTTATAGCGGGTGTAGGGAAATGCTTGTGTTTCTAGCTCCGACAGTGCAGTAATATCTAACAAGTAATATCTAACAATTTCACAACATATACCTAATACACACAAAACTAGTAAGGAATGGAATTAAGAATATATAAATAAATATATGGATGAGCAATGTCAGAGCGCCATGGACTAAGATACAGTAGAATAGTATAGAATACAGTATATACATATGAGATGAGTAATGCAAGATATGTAAACAGTGATTTCTAATCTGTGTATATAGGCAGCAGCCTCTAATGTGCTAGTGATGGCTATTTAACAGTCTGATGGCCTTGAGATAGAAGCTGTTTTTCATTCTCCCGGTCCCAGCTTTGATGCACCTGTACTGACCTCGCCTTCTGGATGATAGCGGGGTGAACAGGCAGTGGCTCTGGTGGTTGATGTCCTTGATGATCTTTTTGGCCTTCCTGTGACATCGGGTGCTGTAGGTGTCTTGGAGGGCTGGTAGTTTTCCCCCAGTGATGCGTTCGGCAGACCGCACCACCATCTGGAGAGCCCTGTGGTTGCAGGCGGTGCAGTTGCCGTACCAGGTGGTGATACAGCCCGACAGGATGCTCTCAATTGTGCATCTGTAAAAGTTTTGAGGGTTTTAGGTGCCGAGCCAAATTTCTTCAGCCTTCAGTTTGTCGGTGATGTGTACGTCGAGGAACTTGAAGCTTTCCACCTTCTCCACTGCGGTCCCGTCGATGTGGATAGGGGCGTGCTCCCTCTGCTGTTTCCTGAAGTCCACGATCAGCTCCTTCATTTTGTTGATGTTGAGTGAGAAGTTATTTTTCTGGCACCACACTCCCAGAGCTCTCTGAGTACTGTGTGGTGTGTTCTGCAGTGTGTTCTAAGTATGTTGTGGTTGTGTTCTGAGTCCTGTGTGGTGTGTTCTGCAGTGTGTTCTAAGTATGTTGTATGTTGTGTTCTGAGTCCTGCGTGGTGTCTCCACAGTATATTCCAGAGGAGCATCAGAGAGATGAAGAGGATGGAGAATGTGAGTCGTTCCCCCTGGATCTCCCTGACCACTTCCACCATCCAGGGCCTCAGCACCATCCACGCATACAACAAGGGAGAGCAGTACCTCCAGCAGTAAGACATGTCTCCTAACCCTGACTCTAACCCTAACCCTACAACAAGAGATAGCAGGACCTCCAGCAGTAAGACATGTCTCCTAACCCTGACTCTAACCCTAACCCTACAACAAGAGATAGCATGACCTCCAGCAGTAAGACATGTCTCCTAACCCCGACTCTAACCCTAACCCTACAACAAGAGATAGCAGGACCTCCAGCAGTAAGACATGTCTCCTAACCCTGACTCTAACCCTAACTCTACAACAAGAGATAGGAGGACCTCCAGCAGTAAGACATGTCTCCTAACCCTGACTCTAACCCTAACCCTACAACAAGAGATAGCAGGACCTCCAGCAGTAAGACATGTCTCCTAACCCTGACTCTAACCCTAACCCTACAACAAGAGATAGCAGGACCTCCAGCAGTAAGACATGTCTCCTAACCCTGACTCTAACCCTAACCCTACAACAAGAGATAGCAGGACCTCCAGCAGTAAGACATGTCTCCTAACCCTGACTCTAACCCTAACCCTACAACAAGAGATAGCAGGACCTCCAGCAGTAAGACATGTCTCCTAACCCTGACTCTAACCCTAACCCTACAACAAGAGATAGCAGGACCTCCAGCAGTAAGACATGTCTCCTAACCCTGACTCTAACCCTAACCCTACAACAAGAGATAGCAGGACCTCCAGCAGTAAGACATGTCTCCTAACCCTGACTCTAACCCTAACCCTACAACAAGAGATAGCAGGACCTCCAGCAGTAAGACATGTCTCCTAACCCTGACTCTAACCCTAACCCTACAACAAGAGATAGCAGGACCTCCAGCAGTAAGACATGTCTCCTAACCCTGACTCTAACCCTAACCCTACAACAAGAGATAGCAGGACCTCCAGCAGTAAGACATGTCTCCTAACCCTGACTCTAACCCTAACTCTACAACAAGAGATAGCAGGACCTCCAGCAGTAAGACATGTCTCCTAACCCTGACTCTAACCCTAACCCTACAACAAGGGAGAGCAGGACCTCCAGCAGTAAGACATGTCTCCTAACCCTGTCTCTAACCCTAACCCTACAACAAGAGATAGCAGGACCTCCAGCAGTAAGACATGTCTCCTAACCCTGTCTCTAACCCTAACCCTACAACAAGGGAGAGCAGAACCTCCAGCAGTAAGACATGTCTCCTAACCCTGACTCTAACCCTAACCCTACAACAAGAGATAGCAGGACCTCCAGCAGTAAGACATGTCTCCTAACCCTGACTCTAACCCTAACCCTACAACAAGGGAGAGCAGAACCTCCAGCAGTAAGACATGTCTCCTAACCCTGACTCTAACCCTAACCCTACAACAAGAGATAGCAGGACCTCCAGCAGTAAGACATGTCTCCTAACCTTGACTCTAACCCTAACCCTACAACAAGAGATAGCAGGACCTCCAGCAGTAAGACATGTCTCCTAACCCTGACTCTAACCCTAACCCTACAACAAGAGATAGCAGGACCTCCAGCAGTAAGACATGTCTCCTAACCCTGACTCTAACCCTAACCCTACAACAAGAGATAGCAGGACCTCCAGCCGTAAGACATGTCTCCTAACCCTGACTCTAACCCTAACCCTACAACAAGAGATAGCAGGACCTCCAGCAGTAAGACATGTCTCCTAACCCTGACTCTAACCCTAACCCTACAACAAGAGATAGCATGACCTCCAGCAGTAAGACATGTCTCCTAACCCTGACTCTAACCCTAACCCTACAACAAGAGATAGCAGGACCTCCAGCAGTAAGACATGTCTCCTAACCCTGACTCTAACCCTAACCCTACAACAAGAGATAGCAGTACCTCCAGCAGTGAGTTACTGATACCCTCTCATACCTACCAGGCCATACGAGAAACAATAGTGAACACTATCAAATAATTAGTTAAAATAAGATTAGATTAGATAAAATTAGATTAGATTGTGTGTTTGCTCATTTGATTTGCATCTCAAAGTTGCTGTGTGGCCAAAGTTCAGATACTAGTTAAAACATACATATTATATCACATATTACCATTCCAACAATGCAGACCGATACCAGTTCAACATACATATTATATCACATATTACCATTCCAACAATGCAGACCGATACTAGTTAAAACATACATATTATATCACATATTACCCACCAGAACACTCCATGATTAGAACAAGATAGAAGGAACAACACAGTTTGCTGACACCTCAGAAACAGTTCCAAATAACTTGGTCTGACCATGGTTTCCTCTACCTGGGGAAATAACTTGGTCTGACCATGGTTTCCTCTACCTGGGGAAATAACTTGGTCTGACCATGGTTTCCTCTACCCGGGGAAATAACTTGGTCTGACCATGGTTTCCACACCTGGGGAAATAACTTGGTCTGACCATGGTTTCCTCTACCTGGGGAAATAACTTGGTCTGACAATGTTTCCTCTACTTGGGGAAATAACTTGGTCTGACAATGGTTTCCTCTACCTGGGGAAATAACTTGGTCTGACCATGGTTTCCTCTACCCGGGGAAATAACTTGGTCTGACCATGGTTTCCACACCTGGGGAAATAACTTGGTCTGACCATGGTTTCCTCTACCTGGGGAAATAACTTGGTCTGACCATGGTTTCCTCTACCTGGGGAAATAACTTGGTCTGACCATGGTTTCCTCTAACTGGGGAAATAACTTGGTCTGACCATGGTTTCCACACCTGGGGAAATAACTTGGTCTGACCATGGTTTCCTCTACCTGGGGAAATAACTTGGTCTGACAATGTTTCCTCTACTTGGGGAAATAACTTGGTCTGACAATGGTTTCCTCTACCTGGGGAAATAACTTGGTCTGACCATGGTTTCCACTACCTGGGGAAATAACTTGGTCTGACCATGGTTTCCACTACCTGGGGAAATAACTTGGTCTGACCATGGTTTCCACTACCTGGGGAAATAACTTGGTCTGACCATGGTTTCCTCTACCTGGGGAAATAACTTGGTCTGACCATGGTTTCCTCTACCTGGGGAAATAACTTGGTCTGACCATGGTTTCTTCTACCTGGGGAAATAACTTGGTCTGACAATGGTTTCCTCTACCTGGGGAAATAACTTGGTCTGACCATGGTTTCCTCTACCTGGGGAAATAACTTGGTCTGACCATGGTTTCCTCTACCTGGGGAAATAACTTGGTCTGACCATGGTTTCCTCTACCTGGGGAAATAACTTGGTCTGACCATGGTTTCCTCTACCTGGGGAAATAACTTGGTCTGACCATGGTTTCCTCTACCTGGGGAAATAACTAAACAAAAACAACAACAAGAAGTGGTAAAAAATAAGGTTTGTAAACACCGTTGTGGATTGTTTTCCAGGTTTAAGGAGATGAGCGACAACAACTCCAACCACTTCCTGTTGTTTAACTGTGGGACGCGCTGGCTGTCCTTCTGGCTGGACTTTCTGTCTGCCTCAGTCACTCTGATGGTGGCTCTGTTCGTGGTGCTCAGTTCTCCTGATACCATCAGCCCTGCTATGAAGGGCCTGGCGCTGTCATACACCATACAGGTAGAGTCTAATACACCATACAGGTAGAGTCTAGTACACCATACAGGTAGAGTCTAGTACACCATACAGGTAGAGTCTAGTACACCATACAGGTAGTCTAGTACACCATACAGGTAGAGTCTAGTACACCATACAGGTAGAGTCTAATACACCATACAGGTAGAGTCTAATACACCATACAGGTAGAGTCTAGTACACCATACAGGTAGAGTCTAATACACCATACAGGTAGAGTCTAGTACACCATACAGGTAGAGTCTAATACACCATACAGGTAGAGTCTAGTACACCATACAGGTAGAGTCTAGTACACCATACAGGTAGAGTCTAGTACACCATACAGGTAGAGTCTAATACACCATACAGGTAGAGTCTAGATACACCATACAGGTAGAGTCTAGTACACCATACAGGTAGAGTCTAGTACACCATACAGGTAGAGTCTAGTACACCATACAGGTAGAGTCTAATACACCATACAGGTAGAGTCTAGTACACCATACAGGTAGAGTCCTAGTACACCATACAGGTAGAGTCTAGTACACCATACAGGTAGAGTCTAGTTACACCATACAGGTAGAGTCTAGTACACCATACAGGTAGAGTCTAGTACACCATACAGGTAGAGTCTAGTACACCATACAGGTAAGTCTATACACCATACAGGTAGAGTCTAGTACACCATACAGGTAGAGTCTAGTACCAAACAACAACATAACGTAGAGTTAACACTACAGTAGGGCTAGTACACCATACAGGTAGAGTCTAGTACACCATACAGGTAGAGTCTAGTAACAACCCATACAGGTAGAGTCTAGTACACCATACAGGTAGAGTCTAATACACCATACAGGTAGAGTCTAGTACACCATACAGGTAGAGTCTAGTACACCATACAGGTAGAGTCTAGTACACCATACAGGTAGAGTCTAGTACACCATACAGGTAGAGTCTAGTACACCATACAGGTGAGTCTAGATACACACCATACAGGTAAGTTAAAGATCACACATACAGGTAGAGTCTAGTACACCATACAGGTAGAGTCTAGTACCTACAGTAGACAACCATACAGGTAGAGTCTAGTACACCATACAGGTAGTCTAGTCTAGTAACAACCATACAGGTAGAGTCTAGTATCTACCATACAGGTAGAGCTCCTAAGTACAACCATACAGGTAGAGTCTAGTACACCAACAGGTAGATCTATACACCATACAGGTAGAGTCTAGTACACCATACAGGTAGAGTCATAATACATAACCACCATACAGGTAGAGTCTAGTACACCATACAGGTAGAGTCTAATACACCATACAGGTAGAGTCTAGTACACCATACAGGTAGAGTCTAGTAACACCATACTATACTCAGGTAGAGTCTAGTACACCATACAGGTAGAGTCTAGTACACCATACAGGTAGAGTCTAGTACACCATACAGGTAGAGTCTAGTACACCATACAGGTAGAGTCTAATACACCATACAGGTAGAGTCTAGTACACCATACAGGTAGAGTCTAGTACTATACACCATACAGGTAGAGTCTAATACACCATACAGGTAGAGTCTAGTACACCATACGTAGAGTCTAGTACACCATACAGGTAGAGTCTAGTACACCACATACAGGTAGATCTAAGTACAACACCATACAGGTAGAGTCTAGTACACCATACAGGTAGAGTCTATACACCATACAGAGGTAAGTCTAGTATCATACACCATACAGGTAGAGTCTAATACACCATACAGGTAGAGTCTAGTACACACCCATACAGGTAGAGTCTATACACCATACAGGTAGAGTCTAAGTACACCATACAGGTAGAGTCTATACACCATACAGGTAGAGTCTAGTACACCATACAGGTAGAGTCTAGTACACCATACAGGTAGAGTCTAGTACACCATACAGGTAGAGTCTATACACCATACAGGTAGAGTCTAGTACACCATACAGGTAGAGTCTAATACACCATACAGGTAGAGTCTAATACACCATACAGGTAGAGTCTAATACACCATACAGGTAGAGTCTAGTACACCATACAGGTAGAGTCTAATACACCAAATATACAGGTAGAGTCTATACACCATACAGGTAGAGTCTAGTACAACCATACAGGTAGAGTCATAATCGGTAACAACCATACAGGTAGAGTCTATACACCATACAGGTAGAGTCTATAACCATACAGGTAGAGTCTAGTACACCAACAGTAGAGTCTATACACCATACAGGTAGAGTCTAGTACACCTATCAGGTAGAGTCTAGTACACCATACAGGTAGAGTCTAATACAACCATACAGGTAGAGTCTAATACACCATACCGGTAGAGTCTAGTACACCATACAGGTGAGTCTATAATACACCATGGTAGAGTCTAATACACCATACAGGTGATCTAGTACACCATACAGGTAGAGTCTATACACCATACAGGTCAGAGTCTATACACCATACAGGTAGAGTCTATACCCATACAGGTGAGTCTGAATACACCATACAGGTAGAGTCTAGTACACCATACAGGTAGAGTCTATACACCATACAGGTAGAGTCTATACACCATACAGGTAGAGTCTAATACACCATACAGGTAGATCTAGTACACCATACAGGTAATCTAGTACACATACGGTAAGTCTAATAACCATAGGTTTCTAATACACCATACAGTAGATGTCTTAACCATACAGGTAGAGTCTATACACCATACAGGTGAGTCTAATACCCATAAGGTTAGTCTATACACCAAGGTAGGTCTATACACCTAAGGTAATCTATCACCATAAGGTGAGTTGTACATACGTAGAGCTACACCCATCGTAGTCTTACACCATCAGAATCAGCCCAAGGAAGTCTTCCATCGGGGAACACCTACGGTAGGCTATCCATACAGTGGTCTATAACCTAGTGGTTAAACCTATGTAGGTTATACCTCAGGTGTTATAACTCATTAAGTCTAGTACCATACGGAGATCAATAACCAGTACATAGGTCTATTATAACTAGGTAAGTTAGTGTCTGTATTACGTGATGGTTCTATACACCTGGTAAGTGTCTACTACTTATCTGTAACCAGTTCAGGTATCTATAACTGTGTTCTTACCAATATCTATACAACTGGATGTCTATAACTCGTAGTTTTCTCTTCGTGAGTCTATACTACCGTATAGGTGTCTTTACTACGTATAGGTCTAGTTCCAGCTGTGAGGTCAGAACCCAGAGTAGGCTAACACGGGTTATGCAAATACAAGGTTCATCACCAATAAGGTCTACATCTTGGTCTAATAACCCTGTTCTCTACCGGGTTGTTCTAACTTGCTCCGTAATGTGGGTCTTTGTCTACCGTATCATATTCCTTCCAGTGTTTACATTCACCGGATCAGATATCCAGTGGTTGTTAAAGGTCATTACTTAAGAACCAAAGGTTCGATTGAACTGTAGTGTGATCTCGTGTCTGTTGCTCCTTTACATGTTGGGTTCATTATTGCTCTACCAGTATTCACTATTTCACTGCCAGTGACACACAATTTCAGGACTACCAATATTCAATTTTATTCAGTGCTGCCCTCTAGTGTTCCAAATTGAAACCTACAAGGGAAGAGCCGTCAGAAGGAGTCTGTTGACTGTTGTTTTTGATCTGTTCTCCAGTTGACAGGTATGCTCCAGTACGTGGTAAGGCTGTCTACCGAGCTGGAGGCCAAGTTCCTGTCTGTGGAGAGGCTGCAGGAGTACATCGAGGTGAGACGTCAAGACTTTCAACTAAAATATACATATTCTTTTACAGAAATAAGGTCTTACCAGCTTCATTTCCTTAATACCCTGTTATTCTCCTATCCAGGGTTGTGTGTCTGAAGCGTTGCTGTACCGTTAATCTACGGATGCTTTCTAACTGTTATAATAATGTTCCTTTCCAGGGTTGTGTGTCTGAGGCGCCCAGGAGAGTTAAAGACGCCCTCATCCCAGAGGGTTGGCCTGATAAAGGGGCCATCACCTTTAAGGACTACACAATGAGGTACAGAGAGAACACCCCCATCGTGCTCGACGGACTGCAGCTCAACATCCAGCCCAGAGAGAAGCTGGGCATCGTGGGGAGAACAGGCTCCGGTAAGGCCTCAGTCCAACTGTGTTGTGTATATAACCTGGATGTGTTGTATAAAACCTGGATGTGTTGTGTATATAACCTGGATGTGTTGTGTATATAACCTGGATGTTTTCTATATAACCTGGATGTTTTCTATATAACCTGGATGTTTTCTATATAACCTGGATGTTTTCTATATAACCTGGATGTTTTCTATATAACCTGGATGTGCTGTATATAACCTGGATGTGTTGTGTATATAACCTGGATGTTTTCTATATAACCTGGATGTTTTCTATATAACCTGGATGTTTTCTATATAACCTGGATGTGCTGTATATAACCTGGATGTGCTGTGTATATAACCTGGATGTTTTCTATATAACCTGGATGTGTTGTATATAACCTGGATGTTTTCTATATAACCTGGATGTGCTGTATATAACCTGGATGTTTTCTATATAACCTGGATGTGCTGTATAAAACCTGGATGTGCTGTGTATATAACCTGGATGTTTTCTATATAACCTGGATGTGCTGTATATAACATGGATTTGTTGTGTATATAACCTGGATGTTTTCTGTATAACCTGGATGTGCTGTATATAACCTGGATGTTTTCTATATAACCTGGATGTGTTGTGTATATAACCTGGATGTTTTCTATATAACCTGGATGTGCTGTATATAACCTGGATGTGCTGTATATAACCTGGATGTGTTGTGTATAACCTGGATGTTATATGTTACCCAACAGGGAAGTCTTCTTTAGGAGTAGCCCTGTTCCGCCTGGTGGAACCAGCTG